>CM042427.1:28868170-29323170 GCA_023631565.1 Gymnocephalus cernua | reverse complement strand
CGATGCCCTGCGACTAAAAGAAGTGATTTCTTAATAGTTAATATAGCTACAATTTATAAACAAAGAAAGTGGTACCAAGCAACCGCCTCTAGGTCCGTAAGCTCTGACATGAAGCTGTAGTTCATTGCTGTAGCTGTTGCACTTTTGGCAATAATTATACACTAATAAACACTAATAAAATAAAAAATATTAAAGGAACCATTCTACAGTGTTGCAAGTTCTTGGGAAACAGAAATCACTGTAAAGTTGTTGGACTCTGTATAGTGCTAAAACAGTCTCAGAAGTATTTGCAACTCATGAAACACAATGCACAAAGTGATTTGTATCCATGTGTTTTGCACACTGATATCAAATATTGCCATTTTTGTGGTACTTGCTGGAAAGAGTATGCATTATTTATCATCCATTGTTATTAATTATTGAACACCTGTAACTGCACTGCACGTTTCTTCAACTCTCAACTCACATATAAGAGAGGATGAACACAAACATCATTAATAGAGCAGTTTTTATTCGTTTCTTGTTTTCATTGCATTTCTTTGAATATGAGAGCATGTTAGTGAATGTTTCTGCATACATTGATGTGGGTTTGTGTGTGTGTGTGTGTGTGTGTGTGTCTGTGTGTGTGTGTGTGTGTGTGTGTGTGTGTGTGTGTGTTTGAGAAGCCTTGAACCTGCTAAATGGAATTTCCTCCATTCACCTTACATTGTTCAGACTAACAAGGATTCAAAGACATCAGGGCAGGACAGAAACACAACACACCCATCAGGGCGTCTCTGAGGAACCATAAGCACTTCCAGGTCAAAAGGCCAGCAGGATGATGATCTCACAGGCAAAGAGAGTGGCTCACACACACACACACACACACACACACACACACACACACACACACACACACACACACACACACACACACACACACACACACACACACACACACACACACACACACACACACACTGCAGAAAACTCCACATCAACAGGTCGTTATGCTACAAATTATGTCTCGAACTTTTATATTTTGTTAAACAAGTGAATCTCTTTAGAGAAATAGGAGTGGTGCCAGTGGAGCCCTCTGTCATCCTCTGGAGGACATTCTGACCTGCTAATGATAATATATATACAGTATATAAGTAGCTGGAGAGCATGAGAACAAATGAAATCATTTATCTCTGTTTGTCCTCTCTGCTTTCCCACGCCGAACAGGGAAATCACTAAAAGTGAAGCAGGGATAAGAAAACAGAGCAGACGTAGGGAAAGGTGGGATGCTGAGGGAAAATATCCTTTTATTTTATTTTTTTGTAATGATTTTATTTTCACTCTGTGAGGGTGACTGATGCTTATCACGTTTAAATGCTGCAAAGCTCTGACTTACAAACAATCTCCTTTAAACCAATCCACACAAACTGTCCTTGAGCAAGGCACTAAACTGGAGCAGGTATAATTCAACAAAACACTAGGCTATTTTTGAACCAATCCCACATGTTCTCAGGCATTTGGAGATCTTTAAGAAAAAACCCAAAGTGGTTGATCACAAAAACAATTGAAGGTGGAAGAAATGTGACTTCTTAAAGCTGCATTAATGCATGTTTGGCCACTAGGGGGGCAGAAAAAACAAGCGGACGGATACACTGTTAACATCATACCCATTTTATTTATGCTAATGTTTTACTGGCACGAAGCAACATTTGCTTTCAGCTGTCTCTTCATGTTTCTGCCCTGACTTTCTGACTTATACAAGTCCAACATTCACTCTTCACTCTGTTTTGGTCTTCTGGCTTTTTGGCTTTCCAAATATTCGACTAATTTCATCATTCTCTCTCTGCTGTCTGTCTACACGTTAGCAGGTAATGAACGGTGTTTATCAGGGTTTTCTGCTAGAATTAGCTTCCTTTGGGGATTAATGAAAACACAAGACTAACCATGCAGAAAATGTGCAGCCCTTAAACCAAAACAAGGAAGCTCCGCTCCTTGTTGGTAGGCTAATGTTGCTACAAGTAAGAATTCAAGATTTATTTTCTCTGGAAAGCTCACTTTTGAAGGTGGAAAACGGTACGTATCATTAATGTGAACATGAGCTTGTGTGTGTGTGTGTGTGTGTGTGTGTGTGTGTGTGTGTGTGTGTGTGTGTGTGTGTGTGTGTGTGTGTGTGTGTGTGTGTGTGTGTGTGTGTGTGTGTGTGAGAAAGGTTTAAGGTGCTGCATTAAGAAACAACCATGATGAGGGTTATGACCTTCACTCAGGCTGGTGGTGAGGGTGTAGAAAGAAAACGTGTGTTTGAGCCTGAGCACTCACAGCCACATAAACCTGTGTGCGTGTGTATGTGTGTGTGTGTGTGTGTGTGTGTGTGTGTGTGTGTGCGTGTGTGTGTGTGTTATCAAGAGGAAGTGATTTTAACTTGGTCAGGGGAAACCTCCACTTAAAGTGCTATTGTTCAGCCCTTCCTGGTTCTTACTGAGGAAGACGAGATTCCATCCCTGTCAAACGTTTTCCCTGCCACATTTTCTCTATCAAAATCGTTCTTCTCTTTTACTTATTTGATATATTTATTTTTTTATCTGTACCCCTTTTCTGCAGTGATGTAGCTACAATACAATTGATTCTAATTGATTTAGCAATGCATCCGATTTTATCACATTCACATTTAACACACACTCACACGTAGTCCAGTCGAAAGTTGTGATTTGTTGCCATCTATTGTCTAAAACAGGCCATGACAGGGTAGCCAGTTATTACCACAAAAGTATTTACACTGTGGAATTTTAAGGCTTATTACTTATTTAACAATTTTACTTTAGTCTGTTTATTTTATTTTAGGCTATTTAGATGTTATTATCAATAATATTATTATTAATAGGCCATTATTATTATATGTTCATCTTATTGTCAGACTCAAAGTCTATTAAAAACTATATTAGAAAATATTATTATTATTATTATTATTATTATTATTATTATTATTATTATTATTATTATCATTATTATTATTATTACAATATCAAACATGCATATTTACTGAACAAAATTAAGTCACCAGAGTTTATAATGTTCCTTTCTCTCCTGTATGATACATTTAAGTACTTTTTTTTTTACAAAGACTTTATTAACACACTTGCAATTCGTCACTGTAAAGGTTCAGCCAGTTTTAACAAGACACATTAGGAAACATAGCAATCTGAGCAAGGGTCATGAAGAACTATAGACTCATATTATAGTAGCTCATACTGTAGATTGAACAGTAGGCTACAACAAGTAGGCTAATACAAAATGCATACAAATTACCACTCTTATTACACATAGGCTACTGCAAAGAAAGGAGTTCGCAGGAGTTCCTCACTGGAGGAAAGGCTGTGTGGTTAATTGTTTGAAACGCGCACAACTGCACGTGCTCCAATCACAGCTAATTAGACTCACCTGCGGCGGCGCTCCCCCCTTATAACATCGCTGCGGAATGTTTTTTTTACGTTTTCATCGGTCTGAGTCAAGTAGAGAAGTCCGCCATGCCCACTAAGAACGTTGTCGAGGAGCGAATCTCCAAATTCAAAAACAAGGGGAAAGATCCAGCAGTAAGTTGATGTTTAATTTCCAAGGTCGCAGGCTATGTAGCAATATTTTTTTTTGTCGACACTCTGTCTCGACTTCTTGCAGAAACTTCGAGAGAAAAGGATCTCGGTGTGCGTGGAGCTACGCAAAGCTCACAAGGATGAAAGTTTCCTGAAGAGAAGAAACATAACGCTGTCGTCTCTCCCGGACGAGGAGGCCCTCGACTACATCTCCAACGACATGGTCAGTTCAGAGACTTATTGTTATGATGATGTTTGTTCAAACCTAGTTTTAATATACAGTCTTTGGTTCAAACTAGTGCGGCCTCTAACGGTGTACCTGTCATATAGGTGGCCTTTTTACCCCTTGATGAAATCATTAAAGACGTCAACTCTGACTGCAGGGAGTCCCAAACCCGAGGCTGTCAGGCAGCCAGGTGAGGGTTCATTGCTTAATCTTTATATAAACCACTGATTTGTTGCAGAAGATGCAATTGCTGTGGTTCCACTTATTGCGAAAATGATGAATTGGATTATGGTGGCCCAACATAACTTTACTGTGAGAGGTGTATCAAATGTAGGCTATAGTGACTTTTTTTTGTTATTAATTTAAAATGCCTTTTTGTATTGGACTGTTTGGGGGGGAAAAAAAAGCTGCAAATTGAAGGTGTCACCTGCGCTTTCTGGGAAATTGTAATTGCCATTTTCAAAATTTCTTAACATTACAAAGTTATTGGGCAACTTGACTATCTCTCAATGTTTCAGTCTTTTGAAATTGGGTCATTGATAAAGTTATTTTTTTAGGAAACCTTTCATCCAACCTTCTCTCAGGAAACTGCTGTCTCAAGAGCGTAACCCTCCTATGAAGGAGATCATAGATGCAGGTCTGCTGTCCCGCTTTGTGTCCTTTCTGGGTATGGATGACGAGCCGACTCTGCAGTTTGAAGCAGCTTGGGCCCTTACAAACATCGCCTCTGGAACTACTTGGCATACTCAACAGGTGTGTGTTACTGTAAGCATGGCTAGTCTGATGTTTAAGATGACCAATTTCCATTGGACTGTAACGGGTCATGATCCTTGGTAAGATGGGCTTATGAAGTATTATGCCTTAAACGTCTTGAAACGAAAACATACTTAACTAAATGGACTTTGTGTTAGAGGCTTCCAGGTTTTCTTGGTGGCTTGAAAACCAGTGTATTTGTGTCTCAGGTGGTGGAACATGGGGCGGTACCAGCTTTCATTGCCTTGCTGGCTTCACCAATGTTGCACATCAGTGAACAGGCTGTCTGGGCTCTTGGAAACATTGCAGGTAAAATGCTGAATGTATTGCATCGTGTATGGATTTGACTTTGAATGAATACAACTGATAAATTAGGATGATTAATGGAGAAAATTATATTGGTTTCCAAAAAGGGGGGGGGGGGGGGAAGAGACCTGATGGTCCATTAACTTGGACTCGAATTAAGCTATGAAGTAATTCTGGATGTCTTTGAAATGTTAAAATGGCAGTCTATCTTATGCTGTAAAGGGCTTAGTTTTGAAATGTAAATCTGGGAGGCAAAATGTTTTTCACTGTGGCTTGCTGTACTAACGTCACAAAACCTAAATTCTTGACAGGTGACGGTGCAGCTTATCGAGACGTCCTGATTGAGTGCAATGTTATCCCAGCCTTACTGGCCCGCATCTGCCCAGACACACCAGTAAGTCAAAACTTGACCAGACCAGCTCCAACTATGCACTGAATTATTATTATTATTATTATTATTATTATTATTATTATTATTAGTACCTTTTTTTTTTTTTTTTTTTTTTTTGAGGAAAACATTACTTTAACTGTTCTACAAACAATGCAAAGTTTGCGTGGAGTGTTCATATAATGCTTTTTGGATTTTTCCCTTTCCTTTGTGTTGGCAGTTTTTTTTTTTCTTTATAGTTTTACAAGTGAGAGCCCAAAGGGACTTACCATCTCTAACAGAAAAGACTTTTCACAAACATCTCTATATAGTCCAACCTTTACTGACACACAAATGTGTCACTAACACGTTATAATGCTCGCCTAGCTGCTAGCGTGGCATGCCCTCATACTCTGCTTCTGACTGGGTGGTAGTAGTAGTAGTCCTTACCTAACTGCTGCATATGTGGAACTCCCAATAAAGATAGAATAGAACTGTGATGCCTCACTCGGTAGCTAAAGCTGAGCTCAACACACAGGTTGAAAAGAGGAGCTGCAGCAATGTGCATTACAACAAAATATAATTTTTGAAAATTAAAACATGTAAACCTGGTCTGGTAAATAAAATTATGAACCTGAAAATAAGCGTCTGAGCACTTCAAACAAACTACATACATTTTGAGCTGTAGGTTATCGACATACTAAATTTACTCCCAACCTCTCAAAAACAGGCTTATACAAAAGCTTGGCGTACTCCACCTTTTTACATGCGCCCCCCCCCCCCCCTTGACCTGTAAATGGGAAGCTCAAATTTTTGACAAGTAGTTCAAGACCTGTGAACATATTTAATGTGTGAAGTGAGTTCCCCTTAAACATTCTTCCGCTGTGGGGCAGAAGTCTAAATGTTGCTGCTGTGTGAGCCATAATGCTTTTATTACTCCAGGTTGGCTACCTGCGTAACCTGACATGGACGTTGTCCAACTTGTGTCGAAATAAGAACCCTTTTCCACCCTTGTCTGCAGTCATGCAGGTAAGTAAAGTCACAGCTCCATAATGAAGTCTTAATGTGTGTGTGTGTGAAGATTAATTCCCAGTCCAAGTGCCAAAATACCAGTGAGGTGATTAATGTACTGTAACTGTCATGCCTGCAGGTGCTTCCCTCTCTGATCCAGTTGCTCCATCTTGGCGATAAGGACATCTTGTCTGATGCATGCTGGGCAATTTCCTACCTTTCAGACGGTGACAATGACCGTATTGATGTTGTAGTGAAAACTGGCATTGTCTCTCGGCTGGTGGAGCTCATGAGCCACGAGGACCTTAGTGTCATGGTAGGGTGTTCTTGGATCATTTAACCTCAGTGTTCTCAAATGCACTAACTTTCTTGAACCCTTTTAAATGTCTGAGATGTGCCATTCCGGTATGCCTCTATGACCAGCTCATCACTAAAATGTACCTGTGATTGTTGCATAAGTGGCAACTTAAAGGGGAACTCCATCCAATTGTTACGGTAATCTTGCTAAATATAACTATGCAAGACCTGTCTATTAGAAAGAAATTAGCAGACTTGGTTTTAGCAACACGGAGCTGCTAATGCATAGCTCCCACTTAGCTAAAACGGCAGTTATGGGGGCATAAGCTAAATGGTGCCTTTGTGAACATGAACAGGGGACTTGCATGACAACAAGATGCCTTTTCAACATTCACTTACCCTGTTAGCTGCTAGCTAGCTGTCCTCTGGGATGACTGCGTGTGTTCAGTCAGGCTTCGGTAATAATCATCATGCATTAGTCCTGTATGTATTTGTAGCGCATGGATGGGTGCTGTCAAGCGATTTAAAATATTTAATCGCATTGTCATAGTTGACTCACAATTAATCGCACATTTTTATCTATTCTAAATTCGTAGTGTTCAATTTCACACTTGGAACTAATAAAATGCCACATGATGTAACACTGTTACCTCGATTTTCCATTGCAGGTAGTACTGCCTCATGCCTGAGGCGAGCGTGGCTGGTCCTACTGTCTACGCTCATAGCGTTGTCAGCGGCATAGCCGTCATAGCGACTGGTTTCCTGTGACTCATTTTCTCGTTCATAACCAACGTAAAATCAAGTAGAGGGTTAACTTTTCCTGCTCCAGGTTTCCCACCGTGGTCAGAACAGAGGAGACACTTTGTTTCTCTCACTGACTGTAGATTCACTGCTCGCTCCGAAGCTAATCGCCGTGACGAACCTACTATCTAGCTACGCGGCTAGCAAGCCCAAACGGCGGCCAGTTTCCGGTCTGCAAAACCCGCCCTTCAATCAATACTATTGGCCAAGCGTCCAAGGTAACGTAACCCCATTTGTTCAGGTCCTATCCCCTGACCAATCCGCTATCCTAACTACTCCCTAACCCCAATCAAGCTGCTTCGTAGGGCGGGTCTTGGCGTGGCCATAGTGGGATTCGTAATTTTACTTCCTGTCGAGCTAACTGTCTATGCGTTAATCGCCCGATTTATTTATAAAATAAAAATGGGTTTGCGTTAACGCCGTTAATAGTGCGTTAAACTGACAGCCCTAATATGGATATATGATTATCAATTTTGTGTGCGCTCCATCTGGCATCAGAGTAGGATTATCTGCTGTGGAGATCGGTGTGGTAGTTTCTGACCGGCAGCCTTGCTTCTGCTTTCTCCCCGCACTCCTCGCAACACCCACACAAACACCACCAGTTGCCCAAAATACGTGATCTTCGAGCAGCTGCTTCATCTGCCTGTTGCCCCTCTGTCTGTCTGGTTCTTTCCGGTTCTTTCCAACTCTTGTGAGGCCAGTTCTTCGTCTGTATACTCGGGTTCGAATAAATAAGGACGACCATCAAACTCAAACGCCTCTTGTTATGTATGCATGTATAATTTTTTTTTTCTTCCTCTATAGACGGGTCTTGCATAGTTATATTTAGCAAGACTACTGTAACAATTGGCTGGAGTTCTCCTTTTTAAACTAGTAAAACATGGCCACTTGTAGGTTTTTCTTCAAGTTGGTCAAAAGCCAGAATCTTTCACTGCCTACAGTATAGAAAATGTTACTTGTCGGCCTCCAGACCCCTGCTCTTCGCTCAATCGGGAACATAGTGAGTGGCTCAGACCTGCAGACCCAGGCAGCAGTTGATGCAGGAGTCCTGAAAGTCCTACCTCAACTGATGAGGCACTCAAAGGCCAGTGTGCAAAAGGAGGCAGCGTGGGCATTGTCCAACATCGCTGCAGGACCATGTAGGCAAATCCAACAGCTCATCACCTGCGGCCTGCTCACCCCTCTGGTGGAGCAGCTCAAAAATGTGAGTTGATCGCATGATGACCCTCAGGGCATCTGTACATTGAACATACTGTAGTGATGCTTGAAATTAAACTAATCACATTTTTCTCAGGGTGACTTCAAAACTCAAAGGGAGGCAGTGTGGGCAGTGACAAACTTCACCAGTGGGGGCACTGTGGAGCAGGTGGTCCATCTGGTGCAGAGTGGGGCCCTGGAGGCAATCATTAACCTGTTGCAGGTCAAAGACAGTAAAGTAATTCTGGTCATACTGGATGCCATCAACAACATCTTCATGGTAAGGTCGAGGGGAAAGCAGCTCAACTATTGGCACCTGAATACACCTGCTACAGTTTGACCTAAAATTTGAAATGGGCAGGTGAGCGACTGTCAATTGCTGTACTTAACTTTTCAGGCAGCAGAGAAGCTTGGTGAGACGGAGAAACTTAGCCTGTTGGTTGAAGAGCTGGGAGGACTGGATCGCATTGAGATGCTGCAGAACCATGACAATCAAACTGTGTACCAGGCTGCTCGTACCCTTATAGAAAAGTACTTCAGTGATGTAAGTAGACTACCACATGACAAATTCCCTACGTTCATATTAAGAGTATATTGTAAGTTTTGACAAATGTAAGCAGATTCTCAATGTTTTTCTTCATAAAACTTCATCTAGGTAAATTTTTCAAAATGCATGTTAAACTTTGTATTAAGATTATTCCATATCTTAAGGCAAGAAATCCACATAAGGGCTCGAATATAGTCTTTGTATTTGCAAAGATAACTTGATAACTTCTTCTCCTAGGATGACGTCGCGGGAGTTAAGGTCGACAGTACAGATGACTCATTTGTATTTAAGACCTCTGATGTTCAGAGGACTTTTGAATTTTAAACTGTTTTTTGATTGCATGTTGAATAAATAAAGTTACAGTATTATGTTGGTCTAAGGATGCATTATTAATGCAAAGTCAATTTATTTTTGGTCAATATAAAAGGCTACAAAGTTATTTATGGTTTAGCCATGGCCAAAAAGTGTATCAAAAAAAAAATCTGTCAAGCTGGTTCACAATGACTTGTTTCTTAAACCTGGATTGTCTCCAACTGTTGAAAGAGTTGCACTGAAATGTGTTTAAATGTTAAATCTTTCTTGAGCTATGACTCATGGAGAAAGTTAGGCTGTCCCTAAAAGGGACTTCCCAAGACTCTAAACATGCATTTCACCTAGAGTGGTGATTCTGTTAAGTTGGGTTGCACTAATTGACTTGTTAAAATGCAAACTTTTCCACTTGAAGTAAAAGAGGAAAGACATACATAGAGTATAGTTATGGCCACTCAGCCTAAATGGTAGATGTTAAACTGTAAAATACAAAGCTTATGCCAGTTGCCATGGCCCATGCGATACAGATACACTGGCTGGCCAACTACATTTACTGTATATGTGACCATGGTTGTCGGGTTTTCCCAAGTAAACCTTTTCATTAACCCTTTCGTAGCAAGCATGCAGAAAGGTTTCGTTATGCTCACCTAAAGGATGATTAGGAACTCCATACTAAAACCATGTTTGACCCTATCAATATGGGTTAACATTTCTAAAGTGCTTCCAGCACCTTGTTGAATCAATGACACAAAGAATTAAGGCAGTTCTGAAGGCGAAAGGGATCCGCCACACATTACTCCACCACCAGCCTGCACAGTGGTAACAGGGCATGACCGATCCATGTTCTCATTCGGTTTACTCAAATTCTGACTATCATCTGAATGTCTCAACAGAAATCGAGACCCATCAGACCAGGCAACATTTTTCCAGTGTTACACTGTCCAATTTTTGGTGAGCTCGTGCAAATTGTAGCCTCATTTAGTGGAGATGAGTGGTACCCAGTGGGGTCTTCTGCTGGCGTAGCCTATCCGCCTCAAGGTTTTTTGTGTTGTGGCTTCACAAATGCTTTGCTGCATACCTCTGTTGTAACAAGTGGTTATTTTAGATTTTCTATCAGCTTGAATCACTCGGCCCATTCTCCACTGACCTCTAGCATCAAGGCATTATCGCCCCTCAGGACTGCCGCATATTGGATGTTTTTTCTTTTTCAGACCATTCTTTGTAAACCCTGTGTGTGTGTGTGTGTGTGTGTGAAAATCCCAGTAACTGAGCAGATTGAAATACTCAAACCAGCCCGTCTGGCACCAACAACCATGCCACGCTCAGTTTCTTAGGTCACCTTTTCTTTCCCATTCTGACATTCAGTTTGGAGTTCAGGAGATTGTCTAGACCTAGACGAACCCCTAAATGCATTGAAGCAGCCGCCATGTGATTGGTCGATTAGATAATTGCATTAACGAGAAATTTAACAGACGTTCCTAATCCTTTAGGTGAGTGTAGCCTTTGCTTCAGTACAATGGAGGTGAATGTAATTTTTGGTGCTCGAAGCATTTTTACAGTGACCTTAAATAAATAGGCCTATACTGCAACATCTCACACGGTGTCCCCATTACTGTCGGCAGTTTCATTCTCACCACAGAAGGAATTTCTGAACTATTTTCTAAAACCATGTGCAACAAACTGCATGGGTGGATCACACTTGAAAAGAGCTGACCCTTAACTTCCTCCTTTTGGAGTTGATGAAATGGACCAAAAAAAAACATTCTTGGGGAAATCCTTGATTGGTACGTGAGGTTTGGATTGACCCCACCCCTACTCTGCTATAAAAAGATGACTGGCATCATACGGACCAAATACCTTACTGACAGTCACAACACCTGCTGCACCACCTGGTAAGATCAAATGGAGTCATTTTTCAGATGTTTAGTTAATTTTGGTATTGGCGGATCATGAATGTTTCAGTAGATGTTATGGGGCAGATCAGTGAAAATGTTAATTATTTTAGAGATAGTGTGTGTGGTTTTTTGTTTTGTTTTTTTTACTATAAAATCGTATTCTAAGGAAACCCTGGTACTGATGGATTTAAGATCTGACTAATGCATTGCTTTCACTTGAAGGCCCTGTGATTTATATTCTTCCTAGGCAGGGACAGTAAATGTCTTTTCTTTTTAGGTATCGATCTTCAATCATGTTGAAGGATAGTACGTTAACGTTCATTGTCCTCTGCTGCCTCTTTATAAGACTTCTGAATGCAAATATGGTAAGTTAACAGACACATACAGTAACATGCCACTAATATCCACTGATGTTCCGATATTAAAAAAAATAAATATAATAAATATATAAAATATAAAAATTTATAAATAAAATAAAAAAACTTTTGTATCCTGGTTAGTAAAATGTATTAGCAAGTCTGAAATACCTGGGGGCTGTTCCACAAAAGTAGAATATATAAATCCAGGATAACCGATAAAGCGAGGCTTGACCTAGTCTAATCTGTCCAGCCTGGCTTGGTGCGTTTCACGACGGCCAAGCCAGGCTGAGGAGGAGCGACTAGGTCGAGTCAGGCTGAAGTAATTCGGATAGATGCGCGTTCACGGCTTTCCTTAACAGACCGCGAGGTCGATCACAGATTTACTGATACTACAATGGAGAATACGCATTGTTCATACTTTATACAGAGTGAGCAGCAGCTTCTTGTAGAGAAGTATGATAATGTGAAACGCATTTGTAAAAAACAAACACGGCCGCTGTAATGAAACAGCGAGAGACAGCCTGGCAGACGATCGCGGACCGACTGAATGCGTAAGCAGCCTAAATATATATTAACTGACCACTGCTCTGAATTAAGATCGTCATAATCATACCATTCAAGGATTAGGCTACTATAATTTGCACAAATTAACCGTTGTACTCTGTCTTAAAAGTAAGCAGAAGATAACGTTCCTCAGGAAATTGACCATGAAGATCCATTTTCTACAACGCTAGAATATGATGCATACATATCTCTTTCACTCTGTTTCTCCCTCTCTCTCATGGGCTAAAATATAAATTTACTAAGTCATATTAACTTCCACTGCTCGCTTTTAATACAAAGTGCACAACTGTTTGTTTTTGCAAATGACAAGTAACTCATTGGATGGTTTCAGTTAAGAGCAGTAGTTCGTAAATGTATATTTTTAGACTATCATTCAGTCGGTCAGTTGACACGCTATTTTTTAGGTTTACTTTTTTATTTTTTATAGAGGCAGAGTTTCCTTCTTTACATATTGTATGTTTTGCTCCCTCGTATATACGGAGATAGAAAAGAAAGACGCTGAAGAAATTGGACTCTAAAATCTAGAAACTATAAAGATAATTAAGTGATAAATATAATGCACACTGTAAACATGAATGTAACAGAGTAAGATATTTATCAGTTATTGCCCCCCAGCAAAATATAAGGTCAAAAAACATTGGGGTGTCCTCTCCCTGTTGTTACATGAATGTACAGTAGTCTACACTATATAGTTAGTTCAGTGAACTAAGACTATAATTTGACAGGATTGTACAATTAGGATAGGTTTTTATAATTGTACAATTCTCCCAAATTATAGTCCCAGTTTACTGGACAACACAAAGTGTGTGCTAAGAATGCCATTTTATTGAAAATAAATAAATATAATTGAAGGTGCATTGGTCCACTATATAAACACACATGTACAGCACTTTATATATTGCCCTTAGTAACTGACTTCATTTAAAACACATTTGGCAACTGTATCAGCCTTTTCTAATTATCTCAACTGTCATAATATATTCACCAAACTTCTAACAACAATATGAACAGCAGTCTTCATACAGCAATATAACAGTAACGACGACTGTCACTTTAATTATGAAAAATAATGGTCACAACTTTAAATAATAACAGTACTTAAATGAACAGCAATATGCACCTGTTGTATTTGAATGCAGGCTGATAATAATAAGGTAAAACCACTGCTGAGTGAGCAGAAAAGGCAGCAGGATTAATAAATCCTGGCTGTTAGCCTGGTCAGGAGCAGGCTAGCTGTACAGAATAAATCTCCATGGTAACTTAGGTGCCTCTGCTTTTGTGAAACTGAGTCAAGGCTAAATTGAGCCAGGATAACTGGGAAATCCCGGCTTAATCCCTTATCTTGGTTTTGTGAAATAGCCCTCTGGACTTAAATAACCAAAAGAAATCCTGTAACGTGATCACATGTTCACTAGCCGATCAGTGATGTTTGTTTTTTTTATCCGAATCTGAGAGGCAAAAGTTCAATCCCCACAATTTGAACAGGTAACAAAAACAATATAAAGGTCAGTTATGAGTTACTACTAAGCCTGTGAAAGTAGTTGTATGTCTTCCGTAGCTCTGCAGGGAGCATGGTGGGGCGGTGCGTGATCACGGAAGGCTACAGTTATCATTACTTAGAATTCCTCTTGGGGGCGATAGAAACTACACACTATAACTTTAATAGAAGCAACAACCCTGGTCTTAGTTGATCAAAACTATTTAAACCAATGTGGCCAGATTTAATACTGTGTTAAATGCATTACCTCAATAAAACTACATGTTCTGATTTATTTTTCTTACAGTTGCCTGAACAGGATACCATAAAAGCCACTTTGAAAAGCTCTGATGTCCAAAAGGTGGATGTTGAGACGTCCTCTCCACAGGAGGCTACTTCCACTCAGGCAGCCATCCAGAAAACCACAAACACCTCACTGAAGGCATCTGTTGCCTCTGTCCTGGTCCCATCAGGTCTGTCCATCCCTCTGAGTTTGTCTTCAGACTCTGTCGATGACATGTATTACGGCTGCTCCGAGAAGATGCTGATCAAAGTGAAACGTCACTACCTCCCTGGGAGCACCAGGGAAGGTCTGCACTCCACATACACAAAACTCTGTGCCCTCAAAGCCATGAAGAATAAGGACATCTATGACCTGCTGTCCTGGAATCACTTCAGGGCTCTGTGTGCCTACACAGCCGGGTCATATGACGACTTAAACCGAGCAGTCCGCAGGGGGAAGGCTTCCTACAAAACCTCGTTTGGATTCCACACCCTCCACTTCCTGCTGTCTGACGCCATCCGGCTTCTAAAACTTAACCAAAGAAGCTGCTACACCACCTACAGGAGAAGCAAACTGCTCTTCAGCGGAGAATTTGGACAAACCATTCGCTTCGGCTCATTCGCCTCCAGCTCCCTCAGCGAGGACCTGCATCAGTTTGGACGGAGGACCTGCTTCGAGATACACACATGTTTCGGCGCCTACCTCAAGTCCTATTCAGAGTTTGACTCGGACGAGGATGAAGTACTGATTCCTCCATATGAGATGTTTAAGATTGTGTCTGTGGACATGTCAGGAGAGAATGATTTACACTGTGATGCTTTCTACAAACTTGAGACTGCTGGGGTTTACAGTAGCCTCAACTGCCAGGCTGTGAACCCTTTTTAAAAAGCAAGAGTGTACAAAATAAACACTATATTGTTTTATTACATCAGTTTTATTAGCAGCCTCTTCCGGGCAACAATTCTATTCTATTATGCGTAGTTGAGAACTTCAACTTTCTCGTCCTTTTTAAACAGTAAGAGGGGGGATGGACAAGTTGTTTGACAGGAAGAAGCCAGGTTTCTGAGAAAACTGTTAAATTTGATAAACACAAACCTGGGTTTATTTTTGACAAAGTAGCTTAGGTTTCTTTAATACTAAGAGATATGAGAAACAAAATTATGGAATCTTGTCATTAAAAAACAAAGTGTGCTTAAAAAACTGTTGAAACTTGTGTATCTTAGTGACCAACTCCTAAACCACTAATACATAACAGGCCCACTCCACAAATAAGATTACAAATAAGAGACGTGGCTTCATGTTAAAGTATCTGACGTGTTTGCAGCTTGTACAAGTCAATAGAAATGTTTTATTAAAATGTCTACACTTCTACACTGCTTATAATTTTTTTTTGAGGACTTTCCAATAAGTCTCAAATACAAATACATTTATTTTTGATTAGGCAAAGCTAAATCAAAGCTTTGACATATACATTTATATGAACTTTTACATGACAAATTCATTTTACAAAGATATAAACATGTTTTACACACTTTCAGTCTCATTGTAGCATGATTAGTAGAGTGAATATCTGGACAATGACAGCTTGTCTCTTTACAGCTGATGCCAAGTATCAAGTTCACAGAAATAGTCCTCGTCAGGTATCATGTCTGAACCATTTCCCATCGACTTCCGACTGAGGTCTATGTATTAATACCTTTTATTGTCCAAGAATAGATGAAAGACGAATGTCTGAAACTGATGTTATAGAGTGAGTGGTGAGAGACGAGTCCGGAGCTGACTCTGTCGACTTGAATAAGGCCACAAAGGCGGTGAGAAGTAAAGTTCAACATAGACTTGACATGATGACAGTGAACACATCACGGTACATGAAATACTAAAAATGGATCCCCTCTTCAAAATCCACAAAGGCAGCAAAGTTTTAATATTACTGGTCAGTTCTGTTCCAGTCATAAAGCGGGCCCCACACTACTTCACTATTTTAAGCAAGACGGTATTTTCAAGTTTCAATATCGTGCCTTCCTTCCTACAAAAGTAACAGGAAGTGTAGCAATAGGCAGTGGACCGAAAAGGCAATCTGCTATACATATACAGTAGTTCAAGCTGAGGTCAGTAACAGCTATTGAAAATAGAAATTACTACTGACCTATAAATGCAAGTGACAAACAGGAGATTTTGGCCCCTTGTATGTGATCAGGATGGAGTGTTTTATGAAAAAAAAATAGCACTAGTAATCCAGACAGAAGGAACACAGCTGGAGGGGTGGAGGATTTGTGAGAGGCGTGATTCCCAACAGAAGCACCAAACATCATCTCCTTGTAGACTGTACCCGTAGCAGTCAGTGTTGGTGTGTGAGTGTCTACATCTTCTCGTAGGTGAGTTCATGTCCGCAGGTGGTGCAGGTTTTCTTGTAGAGGTCCTCCTCCGGATCCACCACCTCCTCTGGTCCGTACTGATGCTGGTGGACGCTGGTGTCTTTGGTCCACATACTGCTCCTCACCGCCCTGCGCAGCTCTGACACACAAACACCGATATATGAAACATCCACACGTCCAAAGTTTATCGAGATGACGCTCATCCCACATTCAATTGTTGATGTTTACACAATGCGTGATGTAACTGACTTGGTATTTGGGCTCTAACAGAAAACCAACCTTTGACCTTCTTGTTGAAGCGTTTTTGTTTCTGCACCTCTTTGTTCTCTTCCCTCGTCTCTTTGGCCTCCTGCAGGGCCTCCTCCGAACCCCACACCTCCATACATCTCTTCTCCACCTGGGTAACACACACAAGTACGTAGTTGGCACAGACTCATTAAAACATACAGAACAAGGAGGGGTTATTTTGCATTTGACCAACATGTTTGCGACTGATTTAGAGCTGCAACTAACAATCTATTTCATTATTGATGAATCTATCAACACATTTTCTGATTAATTGATTATTTAGTCGATAAAATGTTAGAAAATAAAATGTCCAAGAGCCCAAGGCCCTCTAGTCTCCAAATGCCTTATTTGTCAAAGCAACAGTTCAAAATCAAAAGCTATTCAATTTGCAATGACATATAACAGAGAACAGCAGTTTCTGATGATTGACTAATTAATTGATTGATTGATTGATTGATTGATTGATTAATCATTGCAGCACTGCTTTGGTTTGTTTACAGCGCGATAATCTCTCATTTGTACATTGGTCTACAAATCATCTTTCAATGCTTTTTAAATCTGTTGTGCAAATCCATACGCATCTACTGACTTTACAGACACATATTTAAAACTACATTGTAATAAAAGCTTGCTTTATTTATTTTTAATCTCAATTGATATAGTTCTTAACATTTAGGATATTTTTATAATGCAGATTGCTTGCATGTTGTCTTGGCAGCCCCACGTGGCCTTCAACGAGAAGGACAAAACAGATGAAAATACAGCAAAGACAAAGAAAGTTAAATTATTAAAAATATACGTTTTCCCCAAACTGCATCAGTTGGTAGTTTTAAAAGCTATGCCTAAATGTTAATTTATGTACAATGTATGTAATAGCGTTTCATGTTTTGGCATAGTGTGATATAAGATAAACTGTACTTATTTAGAGCAGTTGTAATATGCCACACACACACACACACACACACACACACACACACACACACACACACACACACACACACACACACACACACAAACAAACAAACAAACAAACACAAACACACACACACACCTGTAGTTTGAGGTAGAGCTTCATGTCTCCCCAGCGTGAGTTATGAGGATTTTTCTTTAGTATAAACCTGAGAGGAGGCTCTCTCTTGTCCAGGTCACAGTCCTTCAGCAGGTAGTGCTGCTTGGCCTCAGTTCTGGAGATCAGCTTATGCTTTTCCTCGTTGTCTCTGACGGGGAAAGAGGCTTCCACTGTTACTCCATTTGATTGATTTTCAGCCGTGATTGTAAAAAAATAAAAATAAAATACGATCTGAAGAGAAACAGAAAACTCCTCAATGAGCCACGGCTCTCTGCAGGTTTCAGAATTTCTAACACTACCTGAAGTGCTGGTTCTCTCATCTATCTTTAATTAAAACATCACTACTCACAGATTTAATACAACTAAATGACCAGAAAATTACAGGTGTGACATGAAATCCATCTGTGATGAAAAACACATATTTTTGGCACATTATATTAACCTTAACCCTTTTAATCACACAACCTACTACATAACATAACTTCATGCTTTTAACAGATAAATGCACATTATCATGTAAAATTAGCACACAATATCCAAAATATGTTATCCTACCATCATATACAGGAATGCTGGGCAGGCCTGCATAATATTAATAATAGGACATAATACAATTTCAGGAAAAAAAAAACCTAATGCCATATTCTTTCAGATATTGGGGGAACCCGTTACTTTCCAACAAACAAAACAGAAATCTGCATTACAATGTAAAATGTGTCCAATTCAAAACTCTAATGACTTTGTTAGACGTGTGTGTGTGTGTGTGTGTGTGTGTGTGTGTGTGTGTGTGTGTGTGTGTGTGTGTGTGTGTGTGTGTGTGTGTGTGTGTGTGTGTGTGTGTGTGTGTGTGTGTGTGTGCGTGCGTGTGTACCTGCACCTGTCACAGACAGACAGGTCAAAGCTGTTGCTGAGGTACGAGTCCATAAAGGGTTTTTGACAATCATCGCACACCAGGTAGTCCGGCTCGATCACTGGAGCTGGAAACAAAAACACACCCACATTTAACACACATGTAAGTATGCATGCATGCACACACTCGAGTCACCTAACACACGGACACACACCTGGCTGATGCACAACCTTCCTGGTCCTCTGCTCTTCCTCTTTGTCCTCCTCCTCCTCCTCGATAAAGAAGCCGGCACCGGAGTCGATGATCTTGGAGACTTTGGCCGAAGTTGCGCCCTCCACAGCGGACAAAGGGCGACTCGCTAGTCGGGCTTGCCGGAGCATCAACGCGCGCTGCCGGTTCCGCTCGATTTTAGCCCGCATCGCTGCAGAAAGCTCGGGTTTGGGACTCTGTTCTGGGGCGGGACCGGCAGCATCCACTCCCTCTGACTCAGACGGATCCATGATGCTCTCTCAAACAGCGATCACCACAAATAGCAATGTATGAAATGGCTCCACACACCGATCTTGTTTTGTTCCATTAAAAATGCAGCGTTGGACTGTTGTTACTAAGCTGACGGCTGACAGTTGCATGCTTCCGGCATGGATAGACCTTCCGGTTGCTTCTTCATCTTCTTCTTCTCTTTATTTTAAAGTTTGAGGTGCATTACCGCCTCCTTCTGCTGGGGAATGTGAAGGACTAATCCTACATAATTAAATCGTTGGATTCCTCTTTTATTTGTTGGACTTGATCCTATCTGCCATTCACTTCTACTGAATGATCAATGGCTCATATAAACCGGTTGGCTACTTTTTTTTTTTAACTTCATATTTTTGAGTGTGTCTTAAAGTCTAATATAGGCTATTCACAAGATCAACAGTCCTCATTCTGAGTAAAAAGTATTTTCTGAAGTTAAGTTGAGGCTATGATGGCTGAATGGATTCCCCTCGTTCTTATCTAATTGGTCGGCAGTACAGTGAGTGAATATCCTCAGTTGTCAGTGAACAGAAACGCAGATAGAAAGCAGACAGGTGAGCATGACCATTGTTGGTTGTCCGCAGGTGTCCAGTGAATCCCTGTTGCATCAGGCTGATCATGGCAGCGGGCCACGCATGCTGCTGTAAGAGGCTTGTGTCAAAGTGGATCCCATCCTGATATATGACACTGCAAATCTGATCGGTGTCGTGAGGGAGCCTGTGACGTAAAGTGACCTAACTTTTGAAGTGGTTTGTTAAATTTAAAATGTCCTGTGACCCCAGAAATACAGTGTTGCATAACTTTATTGTGTATTTATTCTGTATAAGTAATAATGCAACTATAGTAATCATTAGAACCATACTTTACCTAAATTAATTAGAAATTATGACATGTTTCAAACCATTTAAAAACATTTTTTTTTAAGTTTCTAAACCTACCCAAAAGTTACCATCGACTCCAACACTAACATGGAAAATTTGAGGTTTCATTTATTTGATCATATAACACTTTATACAGTTGAATGATATATGTTTTTTTCATTATAATACACAATTGAAGTAATATGATTCCATACTTGCATAATGTACAAGGGAAATACAAAAGCATTTTACCATTTGTTATGGTATTCAAACTGGTCAAGGATGAATTCTTATATGTTTCTCATTCATACACACATTTCTCACGTCCACACGATCCTTTACAGCAATAACGATTTAAAATGATACAGTCTAAGTCTTGAGTCTGAGAATAGAAGTTGTGTTGAGGTTAAACAATGTGCTGACTATGATTACACACAGGAGCTTATATACAGTCTTACATTACAGTTTTCAAATCTTTTATCACATAAACACATTAAAACGCACATTTCACTTTGCAAGATATAGAGAATAGTCGGGGGTATATTTTATGGAGAATTAAATTATTTTTCATTTTTTATTTGGACAAAAAAAAAAATGAATTTATGAAAACATATAAATAAATAAAAATATTTGGTTAACATAGTGACACAAAATATGATTTGTTACCCTTAGGGAGTGTTAAACCGATACTGCCATGGCAATTTAATCCAGAAAATCAGATCCACGTATTTAAAAAATAAAATGTCTATGTCAAACTGAAAGAAACACAAATTTATCTCTGAGTAAAAGTGATTGTTCTTGGGAAACAAAATATAGTAAATAAAAGTTATAGATATGTTTTTTGCGTTGTAACGAGGTTGTAGCTACTGTACTGTAACACCTTAACCTTTTAACATTATAAGAAATAAAAAGAAGACGAGGATGTAATTCAGAGTCTACAGTACCTTTATTGAGCATTTCTTTAAGATTTTGAACATTACCAGGAGAATAAAATATTGCCCATGTTCAGTTGTGCTTTATATTTTTGACATAGAAAGCAGACAACATAAGGTAAATAAATGATGCGTGTTGTAGCTTTCATGAGGGCAGTCATGCAGTTCAGCATGCAACAGATGGTTCAACTGAAGAAGACAAGATGGATGACATTTTGGTAGGACAGTGAGGCCTCAAATGGGTCACTAGAAAATCTGCCTCACATCAGTGAGTATGTTTCCTTCTGCCTCTTTTAAGGACAGTTTGACTGTAAGGAAACACCATAATAAAAAATTAAACAGAATTTCGCAAAACAAAGAGAAAATGCAATAACATTAATGGAAACAGATTCTTTGAGTTACAGCCACTTCTTTATTGTGTTATTCTTTGTTTCATCTTTTCTGCAACCTTTTCAGAATATTTGCATTAGATTATTTGACGGAAGCACACATATTTGTATGGAAAGATATATATTGTCAATGTATTATTCAGCAGAACCCCAGTGAAGTTAAGTAACATGCTTTTTGCTCACTGTAAATCTAATAGAGGGGGATTAGAGGAAAACAAAATGCCAAAATATATAAATGTCACAAACTGAATCTCTGTGAGTCCATGTTTTGTTTTACAATAATAATATGGGCCTACCTGATGTTTCTTATAATAACTTGTTTCTAAGATTTCAGCCTCTATGTCACACACTGAACACAAGAAAGTTGTATGTGAACACAGCAGCGCAATACATTATACAGTACATGAGTTGTTTTACATCAAAACATTACAGAAGAAACCCGGTGATACCTGTTGATATTGAACACTCCTTTTTATAAATACATAATTGGAGAAAAAAAAAGTTTATCAAGTAAAATACAATGGAGAACACTAATCTTTAGTCCACCACTTGTTGTCCAGACTGCATCATTCACAAAATCATTGAATTTTAGTCAGGATACTGAAGTAATCTCTCTCTAAAGTGGTGCATGTAAAGGCAGACAGAACAGAAAAAGTCAAAAGCTTTTATATGAAGAACCCAGACAAGATAGTTGGGTTATATCGAGCATGATAACACCTTCAGTCCATTCTGTCTGTGTTCTTTTTGTACACGGCTTTGTTAAATACTCAATTCTGATTGGTCAATTAAAGCATTCTACTGTCTTTTAGCAGGCCACTGCTATTGATGTAGTTCTGATCACAGAGGTCCATTTTTAAATTAATAAAATAATTTTTAAATTCATATTTTATGTCAAATTATTGATTAATTTACTAGGTAGCCATGTGAAAGGCAGGATAATGACCCACTTGCTCTGCATTATCCCTTACATGCTCTATTGTAACTATTTAGCATTTAATGTATCCTATTATAGATATTCATGAATGAGATGTAAAGTAACCATTTATGCCAAATATGTCATCAAATATACTGTATTTGAAGACACACAAGTAATTAACACTGGATATGTCTCTTTCAATGACATTGCAAAGCCATAAAGGAGGTGGAATCAACACAGTTAACATCTAAAGGTATATTAAGCAGCTATCACATATATTATGTATTGCCCCGGCCCTCTCTTTTTTTTCTTCCCCCGCTGCCCTTTAAAACAAAAAATGAAGTCTCTTTAAGCCACCATACTCAGTTTATTTGCTGAACTTGGCTGCCTGCATGAGTAGTGGAGATACTTCTTATACTGCCACACGGTCCTTTAGTTGAAAAAACAACAATGGTGATCTTCAATCGAAATTTCCATCCCGTTCACACAACTTGTCCATCAGTATTCAACCAGTAGCGGCTACTGAATGTAGTCACGTGGTACGAAGAGAGAGGAGTCCCTCCTATTGGTTGGCATAACATCTGTTAATGACTTACAGGCTTGTATGTCACTGCTGGACAGCTGTGATGCACTGGTCTCAATGTGCAGCGTTTATTTAAGTCAATGTCTCTGCCTGCCGCTAACTGGCATCCACAACCTGTGTATGTGTATGTATGTATGTATGTGTGTGTGTGTGTGTGTGTGTGTGTGTGTTTTCTTTACCTTTACTTGAGGGTGTTGGTACTTGAATGTGTGTGTGTGTGTGTGTGTGTGTGTGTGTGTGTGTGTGTGTGTGTGTGTGTGTGTGTGTGTGTGTGTGTGTGTGTGTGTGTGTGTGTGTGTGTGTGTGTGTGTGGTTGTGTGTGTGTGTCTGTCTGTATGTGTGTATGCAGTCTTCTACTGTGTATATAAATGAGACAGATAAGAGATGGTTTGTGTCTGTGCGAGCATGTTTTTCCACTCCTATAGTAAATCATGGTACACGTGAGCACATCTGCACTCAATTTCTGCTTTTTGATGCCCAGTGGGAGTCGCTCTCTCTCATATGGTGACGGGGCAGCTGATGATTTTGTCCTCGAGCATGACGCTGATGATGAGGAAGACGAAGTAGAGCATGAACATCAGTAAGCCCAGAAACTTGCTCATTTTCCAATGGCAAGCCGCGATGGAGATAATGACGAAGAGAAGCATGAGGAAAAGGAGGACGATGGCGCAGAACAGGCCGTTGCTGCTCACCTGTACCGGCTTGAAATCGTGGATGATGTTGTAGATGAGCCAGGGGAACGGCAGACTGGAGGGAGATGAGGGGAGGAGGAAGCACAACAGAGAAGAGTTGTTTAGGTTATGAGAGATACACAGCACATGCTCTCATCTAAAAAAAAAAAAAAAAACTGGATATAACGCTAGACATTACACTGTGTGTTTTCTTGTTGTTTGCTGGACTCACCCCACAGTGATATCAAAGATGTTGGAGCCCACAGAGCTGGACACGGCCATGTCACCGAGGCCTTTTCGTGCTACAATCACGCTGGTGATCAGGTCAGGGATTGAAGTGCCAGCTGCTAATATGGTCAGACCCATTATCTCCTCTGTGATATAGAATGTTTCTCCAACCTGAAAGAAAGAACAAGTTGCTTAACTTCGCACGGTTCAGAAACTTTGTCAGAAACACTCCCATCATTTTCACATTGCTCCAAACACTGTTTTGACATAAAGAGTTTCAAAGATATTCAGTAATTTCAGTCTTTTGCTGGCATCACTTTGTACATACAAAACAAAACAAAAAGCAAACAGGATCAAACTGCAGAGGTAGACTGTAGAGGTTATAATAAGCAGAATGGCTGGCGGAGATACAGAGTTTCAGAGAGGTGGCAGGATAGAAAACAGATTTTGTGGCAGGGCAAAGACAGGCAGTGCAAGCATTGCTCCTACATGTAGATCTTTTGATCATATTTCCCCTTGCTTTTGTTATTTGTGTCCCCATGTCAGCTCATATGGAGGCAGTAACATTTTTGTTAAGTAAGCAAATCTAAATAAAGGTGCTGTAGGTAGGATTGCGAAGATCCAGGACTTAGCCAAAAAATTTGAACATCGACAACTTCTCAGTCCCTCCCCCCTTTCTGCTAAAGTCTCCTAAGCCCCTCCCCGACAAGGGAGAATGAATGCGTGTGCATGAGCAGTGATTGACATGCAGTTGGACACTCTCCCTGGCCCTGATTGGTGCATCTGAGCAGGGAACGGTGAATTTTTGCAAATTGCACTACAGGCTGTAGGTGGTGCCAGAGGAGCCAGATTTTTTAATTACCTGCTACATGTAGTTCTACTCGAACATAGGGTCAGTTTCAGCAAATATGACAGAAAGTTAGTTTTATATATATATATATATTATAAATTTGCATTTAAAGGTGCAGTACCTTTAAATGCAAATTTATAATAGTACAAAATAAATGGGGATATTTCTTTCTGGCCTACAACAAAGACAGTTATTATGTGCAACAGTTATTTCAAGGTGTGTCTCCTCAGTGACAGTTCACACATGACCTGCTGCTTCAGGCTCGTTAAAATAGAGCATTACAGCTTGATCTGGCTGTGACTCAAAGCAGATTAGTTGGGATTAGCTGCTGCGGTAACACATTCAACACCCTGACTGCTGCACTGACTCATAAGTGGGTGTGTGCGTGTGTGTGTGTGCGCGTGCGTGTGCGTGTGCGTGTGTAGTACCTGGTGAGCCCACCACACCATCAGGTAGGAGAAGATAGCAATCCAAGTAATAGAGCCGAGGAACGTGATGGGGAAGAACTTTGTTGAGGTCTGAAAGAACAATTAAAACACATTTAAGTTTATCCACCACACAGTTAAACAACGGCTCAATCAGACCCTGATATACCTGACACGTAAGGGTAATGTCAACATATAATACAATACTTTGATCCAAATGTATAGCCCAAAAGGTAAAAAGAAATAAACAAGACTGGAACCTGATACCTAAACTTCAGACATAAAGTAATCTAAGTTATTCCAAGTTTTCTCCTGCTTCAAAATGCAACAAATGACAATATAAACTACAGTGAAACAAGCCTGTATTTTTAATGAAACTCTTCAATAAAGTATGTGAACATGTTGTCGTGTGAATATAATATATCTTTTTTAAATCATTGATTGCATTAGGTGTTGTTGTCACCTCTCTTCTGACGTCGGGCAGGGTTAACCACAGGGGAATGATGATGGGCAGGATGAGGAGGTAGGTGAGCCGTTTCCTATTTGTTTTGGGCCAGGCCAGGCTCAGAGGCTGGTCTTCATCCTCCTCTTCCTCACCACCCTAAAGAAGGAGTTCATTACGTGATGCTTTTCTACTTATGAACTTGACTGAGGCGCTATAAAAATGTATGGTTTAACAAGTGAACTTGAAGAAAGATTGAAAGATAAAAAGCCATACCCCGTCTCCTCCTACAACACCGTTCATGGGTGGTGTGACTTCCACCGCAACATTTGAACTGTTGGGGATGTTTTTATCAGCTTGAGGAAAGAAAAAGAAGCACGTTTAAGGAACTTGTTCACAAGAGAATTGTTTTAAATAAAAAGGTGTCTAACAACGTTAAGAGATAGCTGAAACTTAGTACAATTCGCTTTTCTTGGAGGTTGTGGCTGGGAGAGGGCTCCTATGTTGAGAAACAAAATATACTTGTTAGTTTTCTGAGGTCATCCTTACAAGTGTAACACAGCATCATATGCACGCTCCTTAATAATCACTTTATCAAATGAAAGACTAATTGACAAATGTCAGCTCTGGATTCAATTAAGAAATTGACAAATCAAATAACTGGATACATGTGAATGACAATAGAAATAAAAACGTTACACAAAACAACTTACATGAAAAAATGATGTAATTTGATGATAAAACGATAACTTCACAGCTCACATTTGATTGAAAACTACCACACTGTGTCATACTTTATGAAATATATCACAAATGTGTACTTAAGCAATCTTGACCTTTTAAAAAAAGTTTTAAGCTAAAAGAGGGAGAAAGTAAAGTTTTAATTTCAGCAAAACATTTTCAAATTATAAGGTAAAATCTAAAAATACAGTTAGTGTGATTTTAGTTTATTACTTGATTAACGTGTTATTATCTAACCTGCTTAGCTTTTTCAATTCATTCATTTCTGAAGTCTTGTTTTCATCATTCATCTAATCAATAGCCACAGTTCTTAATTGATGAATCTATCAGTTAAGTTTTGAGTGGGACAAACAGACTCCTCTGTTACTCACCTATACCGTTGGCACTGGCAGCTTCTTCTTCACACTTCTGCTTGGCCATTTTGTTAAGGATTGATGCCTTCTCTTTGAAACGTCCTAAAGCAAAGGAGACTCAGTCATACTGAACATTTGTGATTCATTATTGTATACAAGAAGTGGAAAGTGGTTGGTTGGATGAATGAATATATTCACCTTAATCTTACAAAACTCAACCAAACACTTTTATGAACATGTAAAAAATTCTAAATCCAAACCTAATCTTAATCATAATCTTCACTATAGCTGTTTATGTGTGTATGAATATGTTCATTTAATTCATGTTCACACAGCATCCTCTTTGTTTCAAAGATTGTGCTTATTCGACAATATTTAAACTAGAGATGGATTGACCGGCTGGTGACCGGAATTGGCCGATTTTCACGTCATCGGCCATGACCGGCGACCGTCCGGTCAGTCTGACATATGCCGATGTTATGCCGGTCAAATGCACTCGGGCGCCGCGTGATTAACATCGCGCAACATCAGCATCACACATGCACACGCAGGGTTTCCGCTATATGTATGTAGCAGCGGCTCATCGCCGCTCCATCAGCTGTTGAGCCGTCTGCTCTACTACAGAGAGCGGAGTTTCGACTGCCGACACACACGCGCTTAGCTGTGGTGCCGACGGAGCGAAACGTCGATTTTGTTAAAATCAGTGAGTCACGGCAATGCCGGTAAAGCGGTTGCAAGTGTGTTTACACTTTTCAAAACTCCACACAGACAGCGTAGCCTATATAACGGCGAGGTGAAAGCTGTCACGGTATGGTTAACGTTAGCCTTCCTCTGTTACAGGCAGGCACCACTGTGTTCACTACGCCCTGTTGACTGACTGACAGGCTGAGGTTGGATATTGGATGTGAAAAGAAGGAAATGGTTCTTTCATAACATTGCACTTTAGATGTGTGTGAATTTCCCACACCAGGAGTAATTTATACAGTCTTATTTTATAGCGATTGATTATTCAAAAAATGTTCTATGCAAAATGTAATTTTTTTTATTAAAGAAAAGATAGAAAATAAATATTTGTGTGCTGTAAAGTGGTTAGAAAAAATGAAATCGGAATCGGCTAAAATCGGTATCGGCTGGTCAAACTCAATGAAAAATCGGAAATCGGAATCGGCCTAGAAAGTTGTAATCGGTGCATCTCTAATTTAAACATTACATCTTGTTTTAGAGATCTTGTTGCATTTGATTTTGCTTACCTTCGTCGTTTTGCATACCTTCGTCACTGAGAGGGTCGAGGGTGTGTATCATGAGCTGGAAGATGCTGTTCCTCATCAGTGTGTTGTGCAGAGAGGCACAGCTGCCTTCCCTCTGCAGCCTCGGTTTGGCCTAAAAAATGACCAACACAATTAAAATAATTGTTTATATAAATGTAAAAAAAGTAATTAGTACATGCTTGTTCTACATTTGGCTTAATTGGTCTTTTTTATCCATCCATGAAACTTGTAAAACGCTGCCAAACAAGTTGGTGGAGATTTTTTGTGTGTGTGTGTCTAGGGTACATGTATATTTATCTAGAAACCCTTCTTTCAGATCAAATGTGTTATGGCTGACTTAAATACATACAATATACAGTAATATGCAGGCATTTAAACTGCTTTCTCGTGACCTGTACAAGACCCTACAAGTTCCATACACACACAAAAACAAACTTACCGTCAGCTTGTTCTCATCATCTCCAGATTCAATTACCTTTAAAAACACAGAGAAAGAAAACAATATATGTACAGTATAGGTTTTCTCACATGTATGCAGGGTGTGGAGACAGACATGAACTCCCAAAGCAATGATAGAGGTTTTTTCCAGCCTCAGTCTTTAACCCTACAGCTAATTTACTTGATCTATATACTGTAGCACACTTCCACTGGAGAAATCAAACACACACACACACACACACACACACACACACACACACACACACACACACACACACACACACACACACACACACACACACACACACGCACACGCACACGCACACACACACACACACACAGGAGTGGTCAGGAGGAGGTCATGTCACACACACACACACACCGGCAAAACCTAAGGGACTTCCTCCTCACAGTGGGAGCGAACCAGTGCCAAAGATGTTCCAACATGAAGACGAGGATCCTACACGCACACTAATCTCAACCCAAGCCATTTCTTCAGAGGACATATACAGCGCAGTTGTGTCAACACATAGTGTAGAGAAACACACACACACAAAGACGCGCACACACACACAGTCAACTGGCTGGGACAGATAGAGACTGTGGTGGTTTGTGAAAATACAGAGGTTGTTAATGTCAGCAGTAGGGGAGGGTTTGCTGTGGGAATCAGGGATTTGGAGATGTTCAAGAAAACAGATGGGAACATAAAGTGTTGTGGGATATTGTATTATAGCTGTTCTCATGATATGAATTTAGCAATTCATTTCCCTTTTGAATCTTTCACCACACAAACTATCCACTATATAATTGGTCACTGAAGCTTACCAGTAGAGATGGTTTACATCACACTGTGAAGTTCTGCCCTGGAAGGATGTATCATATTGCTCTTGAGACAAGTTCAATAAAGAAGCTTTTATTAAATGTTTATATGGCATGAATGGTTGTGGTTGGAAATAAAGTAAAAAAAATGATGGTTAGGCTAGTTTAGGAAATCTTCGGAGGACCAAAACCACTTTTTCTAAACAATGTAACTTCAGTGTAGCAAATAATTTCAATTCATATTTTCCAACGTATTCTCGTAAACTGGTGCAAACTGGTTTGTCTAACCATTCAGTCACTTTTGATTAAACTAATGTTCAGAAGTTGTATGCATATGAACGGGTTCAGGAAAGGTGCTTTTGCATTTTTGTAATTAAGAAATAAAAATAAATTGAATTTCAAAGCAAACAGCACATCAACAGACTGCCATTGTCTTTGTCTACTGCTCAAGATCTGTCCTCATCCCTCCCAATGTATTGCTCAGGAAAGGTATGTATGAACACTCACTCACTCACTGACTCACTCACTCACTCACTCACTTAGTCACTCAATGAGTCACTCGCTCGCGCCACGCCTCATCTTGTTCCTAAATAGAGCTAAACATAATACAGAGTTATCTTACACAAACGATTACATCACACAGCTAAGTTAACCATTCAGTATTTTTCTTCCCTTCCTTATTCATATCCTAGAGTACACATATCCCACAAAGACAGCCAATAGCTTACGAGGCTGACCTGACTCTTTGAAAATTACAACACAGACAATCACCGACACCAAGCAGAGAGGCGGAGGGTTTTGTTCTTGACACGTTTTCATGATGGAGGCCCCAGAGTTTGAGCAGATAATCCCTTTAGCTTGCATCTGACAAGACACCTGCTGCTGTTATGGCAGCTAAAGCAAGGCTAAAGGGGCAGCACTTGTTACATGTTTGTCCTATACAGATTTGTTTAAGTGGGTGTTTAATGGCCTGGTTACTGTTAAGATGGTGTTCATGACCTTCATTCAGCTATACGTGTACTGTATATACTGCAAGATTCACCTACTCAAAACACAGAATATCATTTCATAAACGATCTCAAAGCAACGGCGGTTTCTTTTCACTGAAAATGGAAAGATTTTGCGTTAATTTAAAGTTAATAAGTAACATAACAGAAGAAGCTATGTACACCTGTATTATCCATGTGATTGCTGAGCAGCTCTTATGGCAGAGACCGGCTTGGCATTAGTTCCCTTCTGATTGCGCTCACATGGCTCCTGAGAGCTGCTTGATGACAAAAGACGTATATAATCTGCTGTAGAATCTACTGAGACTGATACGGGATTTTAATTGTACCAATTGTACCGCAGTATAACTACTGTATTTTGTAACTTATTAGTATTCTGCAGGACACACTGCAACTTATTTCGAAAAGCCGCTAATCTTTGTCACCTTTGCCCTTAAATGTTACTCAGCTCTCATCTCTGCTCTGATGTGTTTGTGAGGTTAATCCTCTACTCAGGTTTCCTACATGAATCACTGATGACTAATTATCAGTCTCAAATCAATTCCAGCAAGTTCGGTGATTTAAAACAACAACAAAAAACATCCTCCCACTCTTTTTGTTTGTGTTATTCCAGCAGTTTGCTAGTATACAATCAAATACGGCGTACATACAGTATAACTAATCCGCAGCTGCTAAATCAGCCAGACAGAATAGGATCATTATGAGTGACATTTACTCTTAGATAGAAATTTTGTCAAGTAATGTGCAACCATTTCTATTTTGATATAATCATACATTTACAGATTGGATAATCTATAAATGAAAGCAAGCACACATGTATAAAGTATTCCCACTACACTGCTTAAATCTACTGTATATATTCAATAAAAAATATTATTGTGCGAGTTCAATATTTGATGCATTTGTTTTCCTACAGTGATAGAGAAGTAATAAGCTCAGCTACAGCTCATTGGTTTATAGTTTACACCTCTTTTCCCCGACTTAAACAGAACACTTTTACGACAATTTTTAAGATCTTTGAATTACAAAGCATCATTTCAAATTAAGCAGCAAACTTCTTTCTACATTAAAACGTTCTCTTTGGGGGTAAACTTAAATGATAAATAATACTTAAGCATCAAAATATATCTATCTAAGGAAGTAAAGAGTTACAGCAAGCAGATCCTGGCTTGTTCACGTTATAACATAGAGAGGTTTGAGACCGAGAGTTTGAGACGACAAGCTTAAACAGTTTTGTCACTTTTGAGTGAGCTGCTGTTCCAGTTCAGTGGTCTCCTTCCAGAAGAGAAGCTACAGACACTGAGGCACAATCCCCTTCTCAAACTTTCCACACATTTCCATTATCCTCCATTGCTCCCTCTCTCTCTCTCTCTCTCTCTCTCTCTCTCTCTCTCTCTCTCTCTCTCTCTCTCTCTCTCTCTCTCTCTCTCTCTCTCTCTCTCTCTCTCCAGTGTCCACCTGACTGTCCGAGAGCTGTGGGACTTAGCCAGGATTAATCTGCAGAGATCACCCCTTTTAGACTGGTACTTTTCAAGCCTGCGTGTGAAGTCCTGCAACAACAGGTCACAGTGCTGTCAAACATTTGTCTTTTACTCTCATCTGTCAGCAAATAGCAACCATCTTTCAGCTACACAACCGCTCCTTTCAACTGCATTTTGATTCAGAAATTCCACTGCGGTCAGTTAGCAAGTGCCTGGCTCAAAAGAACACCTCAACAGTTATGGATGCATTTATTTTCCCTGGTGCATTTTAGGACAGCAGATTTTGATCATGATTACAGTGATCTGAAATTGCAAAGTCAGACCTGCTGTGCAAGTGTAAAATCAATCAGTTAAGCGTTTTGCTATCCCCAAAACAGACTGTGTGAAGTATCACTATGGTTAAAAAAGTTTAGTTATTTTTTATCATTTTCAGCTGTAATTTGTTGGATACTTTCATAAAAAAAAACATGTAAGTGTATCTGCACTTTGAGTCATCGATAATAAAAGAACTGGGCAACAAAAGAACTATAATTAGTAACATATGACATGTAATAACTTTTTGACAGATACATCTTCCTTCCCTGTACAGATTCTTATTTGGTCCACTGCAGGCTGAGGACGGAGCAGCCTTTTTCCCTCAGTGATCTGCTGATTCTTGCTTCCCCAGGGAGCATCTGACTATAATTAGCGGCACTAATGAGATTGTGGGGCATTAACCCGGGGGATTATTTAGCAGCTACCGACACATGAGGGCAAGGCAGTTGGACATCAAGTACTGGACGACAGAAAGAGGAAGGCTGTTCTTGGGTTTAGGTGAGGCAGCCTGAAGAACAGCTGATTACCAGAAGGGCACACATGTCAAACAAAGCTTCTGCAACAACACCGATGAGCACCCACATAATACTGTATGTTCTTACAGGTTTAGAACAAAAAGAACATAAAATATATACAAAAGTGCATACGATACACTACACAGCTCAGATCATACATTTGGGGCATGGAAAAAAAACATATTGTTATTGTCAGTGATTCTTGGTGAATTGATTAAGATGAAATAACAAACCGTTAAACACAGTTTTGATCTGCCTGAAGATAATAAAAGACACTGTAAAGTACTAAGTTAGCAATTACATTACACTACATGTCATTTAGCTGAGGCTTTTATCCAAAGCGACTTACAATTGCTATATATATATCAGAGGTCGCACGCCTCTTGAGCAACTAGGGGTTAAGTGTCTTGCTCAGTGACACATTGGTTGATGTATTGCAGTGGGAATCGAACCCGGGTCTCCCACACTAAAGGCATGTGTCATATATCCACTGTGCCACCAAAACTATTACCAATTCATTATTAGGAATAAAGAACAAGAAGGCAGAGGCAAAACAAGCAAGAAGAAAAAGCAAGTCATGCTACTTGGGAAGCAGTTTTTTTTTTCTACTCGTTTACAGTTACCTAAGCCTTTAAGGGGAGGAGCTTTAAAGCATATTGGAGCCTGGTGATCATGAGCTCATCTGTTCCCTAAAACGTAAGAACTTCTCCTGGCCTGAATCACGACCATAAAAATAGTTGCCTCTTTCTAATAAGTGTTTTCAATCACCGTTGTATCTTAACAGTTTGTTTTTGTATCCATCTTTGAGCACAATAACTGACTTTATTGGCCTATAATGAAGAAATAAGTACATAATCTGTAATTCATGTTATTCAAACAAACAAAATTCAGATCATGTGCAGCAGTGCACTGTATACGCCCCTGAAGAACTGGTGATGGGTGATGACGGTCTAAGCTACAAGCAAGGTGCTCTAACATCAGCCTACAGTAGTTTTAGTATTTGTCACCTGAGCGCCGCCGTATGAGATTACAACATCAGAGAGCAACAGATCTGACTCCAACTGCATACACAGACAGAAAAAGACGGAGAGACAAACGTGAAAAAACAAAATGGCCTCTTTGTGTGTTTATGTGTGTGAGTGGAACCTTTTGCACAGCATCATCATTTCCCTCTGTTTTTTTGTTTTTTTTTAAATCTGCTGTCTTGAACACAGCAGCAAGCAGCACAAAGAGCACTCCAAGCTAATCCCAAAATTGTTTGTGAAGTGTTCGGTACTGTAAGTGTGTTGTCATTAGGTCCTGTGAGAAATGAGTCACACTGTGACGAAGCCTTTTAGAGACAAAAAAAAAACAACAACTCAAAAAGTCACTAATATCACACTGATCAATAACTCCAAATACTTTCTCATGTCTCATACCTTCCTGACATTGTGATCAGATGTACAGAGGCTGTTATGGGATCTGTGTGTAATCCACGTTAGGATGAATAACCACAGATGCTCTGCAAATATGTTTACTGATGTGTAATGAGCTGAAATACAGGACAAACAACACTCAGAGGCCTGAGTCCTTCCTCCAGAGTCAAGAGACCACTTTTGTCCACTTTTTGGAGCTGAAGGAGGGAGCGTGTTGATGAGGTTGAAGAGATGCTACAAGGACAGTTGGACAAATTTGTCCACCTGTTTCTTTAGCTTTCACTTTTCATCATACAAGATGCATTCACAATTCCATTTCAACCCCTCTCAAACCTCGGTCCGTTTCATTAACTGTCTACAACATCAAGGGTAGATTTCATCAAAATGTTGAATCTGACAAACACATATCTCAATACAGCCAGTGTGATTGAATCTTGGACAAAAATGATACACATAAAACCACACTTTGAAATGACTTAATTTCAAAGTTAAAACTATGTATGAGTATGTGATATTTAGCAAATGTGCACAGTTGTTTTTGAAAACTATAACGTGCTTCCCTTGTCCCTGTAGGGAAGTTATTTCCGAATTGGATGAATAAAAGGATAATAGAATTTTGATTGAAAGTCAGACTTCTGAAGTTTGGACCACACACAGGGCTTATGAATCAAATGTTCCATAGCATCAAAAGTTATCTGTGATGAGTGTGACAGAATATAGAAAGACTCCCAGAAATGAATCAACCATCTTCACTAAACATAGTGGTAGATGGGGATTACACTGAAGAATTGATCAATACCCTATTTTCAAGTACATTAAATTAAAACCATGCCAGTTGAATGTAGTTTTTAACTTTCTTCAGTAGTCTAACACACTATGTCTTTTGCATTTTAATTCAGCTGAAGTGGGGACATTTTGTGGACCAGCTCTGTTACACAAGTCCTTTTCTCAGAACCTGGTCTAGACTTAGTTACTTAAAGTAGTGGCCGAGGACGAGGCCTGTTCCTGGACTTAGTCAGCACCAAGAGGCTGCAGTCTGGCGCTGTCCGAGCTGCACAGGTGGCAGGTTAAGACAAATCTTTATATCCTTCCAGAGGGAAAGTCAAAAGGGTTTGGCTGCCTGACAGAGTGCTGTATGTTCAGAACTCTGTCTTAACACCCTATCTGCTTCCCAGAACAGAAGCATTACTATTCTCGGGGTCATTAGCCATCACTCTGTGATCTTATTAATTTTGAAATACGAATGCTTTTCTCAGATCAGTCATCAACAGATGCCCAGACTTCAGTCAAGACACATTGACAAAAAAGGTTTCCTTCCGAGAAATGTCGTAACCCCATCCACTCATCAGAAACTCACATCAAGAATCACAAATGCTCACCTAAAAAAACAAAACAGAGCTGTACTTTCACATTGTGAATCTTAGTTGGATATTTTCAAACTTTTAAGAGAATCTCACTTCCTGCATTCGAATAACAAAGTTCTTGATAGTTGTTTCTGATGGGGATGTTCCTTCAGTGGACAGAGGGGTCGATCAGTGAATCAGAACATTGGGTTACATGTATGGGTGGATTGATGAATGTAAAGACCAGCTGCTGGCACCCAAGATGGGGTGAAAGCATAAAGTGACAAATGTAGAGTGGGTATCAAAAGAGAAACAATAGGGGAAGATGGATGGATGGATAAACAGAAGGATGGATGGATGGATGGATGAATGGATGGATGGATCGACTAATGGATGAACAATCAGATAGATGGATGGATGGATGGATGGATGGATGGATGGATGGATGGATGGATGGATGGATGGATGGATGGATGGATGGATGGATGGATGGATGGATGGATGGACTCAGGCTCACCTTTGGTGCAATCTCCAGCTCCTTCACCTGGTTGCTGCCCAGGAAGCCCTTGATGACAAGTTCTACTTTGGCATTAAACTTCATGAATGTCACGTAGCAGGTGTAGCAGGACAGCAGGCTGATACTTTCCCCAATCGTGATTTGATTATCCAGAAAGAAATAGATGAGCATGAGCAAGCCAATAATGTAGAACGATACGTCTCTGAACAGAGGCCACCAGGTGAGGTTCAGCACCTCTTTGGAGAACAGGGCGCACATCCCGATCACAAACAGGATGTTAAACACGGCAGAGCCCACAATGGTACCGATACCCACGTTACTGTGGGAGACGAAGACTCCTATGACAGACGTGAAGAGCTCTGGGGCTGAGCCACCTGCCGCCATAAAGGTGGCTCCTGCTACATCATCAGAGATCTGCAGCTTCTCTGTGATGACAGTGAGCGCAGGAACAAAGAACTCATCGCAGACAATGGCTAAGGATATGAACATGTAGAACATGCCAAACATATGAAAAACCACATAGCCCTGACGTCTGTCCTCCACGCTGAATAAGTCTGTTGGGTAGTCCCCATGATTCATCTCTATTTCAGATGATTGAACAGCAACAGGTGTGTCCTCTGGTGCGGCTGAGATGTTATGGTACTGCAGAAGAGTTCTTTGGGGCACTGCCGCTTCTGCAGAGCCCTCAGCGGACGATTCCAACTCCTTCGCCACCGTTGTGACCAGCGAGAAGGCACTCCATGAACAGAATGTGCAGACCGCCACCATACTGATGATGAAGCCCAGAATCCGTCCAGGCCGCATCTTTCTTTTGACACAATGGTATTGGTGCCTGGTACACCTACTGTGAGGGCCCAAAAGAGGCTCAGAGCTGGAGGACGCCATCCTGTCTCGACTCCTTATGGGTAGCAGAAAATCCATGGTGTTTGGCGCAGGTTGTCAGGCAGAGCGGAAGTGACTGGAATCCCCCCTCAAGCTGGGTTGGTGGTGCTGGTGGCTACGAGGGCGGGGATTTGACAGGCCGCAACGGTTCACCGATTTGTTTGCATGCTGCTTCCCCGTCTAAACACAATGGAAGCCCTGCAGTCTGATTCCAGGATCCATCCCATTCAAAGGCTTCCTCATATTACACACTGCAAGACAGAGAAAAAAGTGATAGTTTTAATGCAAGGGAGCAGATAAAAAAAATATAAGGTATGTGTATAAATTCAAATAGAATACATAAAGATAAGCTTATTAATGAGTATGAATACTACAGTCTACATTCTAACTTTTCCACTCCTGATACCCATCTACAGACAGGCCTTGCTAGTAGTGGTAGATTTTCTCAAGGACTGTTGCTAAGTCCAACTCAGAGACACTATTTCCTGCTGCTTTCTACTACTACTCCACTACATCTCAGAGGGAAATGTTGTACTCTTTACACCACAACGTTTATCTCACAACTTTAGTTACAGTCTTTGAGCAGATAACAATTTTACATGAAAAACATATGATAAATATGATATGGTACGTTGTTGTAGTATACTAAACTACCCAACAGTGTATAAAGTAGTTAAAATGAGCTCCCCCTCGACTTGCTACATTACAATTTTGCTTACATAACCTAGCTAACCCAACCATATTTGTTAAACTGTCTGTTCTAAATAATGGCTTAATATTATGCTGATCTTATGTGAACTGTGAGGTATGCTGCTGACAGATGTCAGGATTTGACTCAGTTCATGAAGGTTATCTTACAAGGCTCAGATAATAATAATAATAATAATAATAATAATAATAATAATAGCTGGGCAATGTACTGAATTCTCATTAGGCTGTGATTTAGTTGCAAATGCAGTCAGTGTTTATGTGACATGGCACAATTACCCATATGTTAATGTATACATATTTCAAAGTCCATACTGAAATCTTTTATTTTTCTGTAGCTGGAATTACAGTCTTTGCTGAATTGCTTCATAACATTTGTATCCATATTAATAGCAGCAATTCTGTTAAAGTGCTGTGGCCTTCTTGACATTGTGCTGAGAACCTGCAGTCAAATATTTCCTTTAAGTGAAGCTTGGACATTAGTGAAAGCTCATTAGGGAGCTATTTAATCCCTGAGAAGATATACTTAGATTAGCCTCAGGCCCTGCACACTGATGTTGCTGCACAAAGTCAAAAAGTAGACACCAGCCTAATGATTTGTGAATTTGAGCTGAGAATCTTTGAACTGATGAACATTAGCCACATTTAATTGCTGAAGTACACTGGGACAAACTGAAATGTTGAAACATGTTCATCTCACAAATCCTAAACAATGCCCATTCTTAATCTGCAATGAAACACAAATGTATTATGGTAGAACATCTAACATTTTCAGAAACAGCCGTGCCGTGAAGGAAGCATTTAAGAATCAAGCTGGATTCTATTAGGACATTAGAGCAAATACACACTACAGCCACACACAAAAAGCACACAAATACATATTTTTCTCATACCACACTTGGAAATCTCTTGTTCAGGAGGAAGGACTCCAGTAGATAGTAAGGTCTCTGAATCTCTGAATGAATATTCCAGTAAATTGAATCCCAAAGGAGAAAAGTTCAGAGGGCTCAGAGTTCAGTCTGAAGGTCCCAACAGTAAATCCTCAGTGAGATGTTCTTCTCTCAGCCGAGGTGGAGCTCCAAGACACAAGGTCAGAAGCGTTGGACCAAGGGCTCCTCCCTCCCTCCCTCTCGATGTACCTCCCCCCTTTGATACTGCCTCCCTCTCTCCCTGCCTGCCAGGTATATCTCTCCCTCTACCTTTCCCCTCCTTGTCCTGTCCCTCTCCTGTCCAAGAACGAGGATCAGTGCCATCTATCACCATCCACCTTCCTTCCTTCCTTCCTCTCTCCACCTGTTCCCACCTCCCCCAGTGTCAGGTATCATTTCTTCCCATCCCCACACCCAAGCAAATGTCTTGCACAACAAGCTTACAGCTTGATGGGGCTGAAGCCTACTGTCCTATCAGATCATAGTGCTGTGCACAAAGTCCTTGACAAAACTATCCCAATTACTCTGTGACGTAACACACTGCATGCAGCATAGTTCAGGGGAGATGCTGCATGATATTTGTATGAATTAGAGCTTTAGAACTTTTAAATGATAGCGTCAAACAGTTTAGAGTGAAAGATGCAAGGCGTTTTTTTATATGGACGTTTTTATCCTGGTTTTAGTTTACATTTATTGATATTTCTGCACAGATTTTCTCTCATTATTTTCATTTTTATCACTTGATGACTACGAATGTTTACTTCAGGCCAGCAAGGTTTTTCTTCCTTTATTTTACTACTTCCTTCCAATTTCTGAGATCATTGTGCAGTTTGAAAGTTTGCAAAATTGCAGAAGAGAATGAAACTACATGTTTCAGTCATAAACAGCCAATTGCTGGAAGTTACATCACCATGATGTTTATCTGTCTTTCATTTCCTGCATGTCTGTAACTGGCTTTGGATGCAACACCTGCTCTTAAGAGACAATCCCGAATCCTTATTTTGTAGCACAACTCTTGCTAATCTGGACCCAGTGGGTCCAGTATGTGGGTCCCAGGACATATACTATAGAGACTATATAAGACTATGTAGATCAAATAGGGTATTAACTTTGCTGTTTATTACACCAAATTAATCAAATAAGTCATGTGTACAAATATTTCATAAAATAATGATAATATGAAAATATTTTTGTTGAAGTGGAACTTGAGTTGTGTGTGTGTGTGTGTGTGTGTGTGTGTGTGTGTGTGTGCTTCAAGTCAGGTCAGGCTTTACAGAAGAGAACCTGAAGGTGAGTTCAAATGATGTGACTGGGACAAGTCCAGCCAGACCTACCTATCGTTTCTTACCTCCTACTGATTATCCAATTAAACAGGAGCATACTTAATGGGGTGGGCCGCTAACTTTCCCTCACAAGCAAAATGTTGCTCTTGGTGGTAGTCGGTCTGTTTCCTCAGCCAGTAAAGCTTTATTACCTTCTGGGAACAGGAGCGAGATTTTTTTTTTTTAAATATTCAGCACAGAGGAGGATGAAGTTTCCATCCAGATCCTCTTGGACTATCTATATATCACATAAAGGAAACAAGAGAAAGTACCACGGTGCCAAAATGACTTTAATAAAAAGCTGTTATGTCCTCTCTACGGTCTAAATATTTCCACAGTATAAAACAACGGGGAAATGCCACAGCCTGAGCTGACACTTGATTTGATGCAGAGGTGTTTGGCTTTGGTAAGGTTTCTGTATTTGCGCTGTAGCTGCTATATTAAGGGCTATGTAAAGTCCTAAAGTCTGTGACGCTGAGATCAGCAGCTTATTGGCTAAAGCTTTTGCCTGAAATAGCTGTTAAGTTATATATGAGTTCGAGAGAGACCTTCATCTGTGAGCAGGGACGGCCCAGGTAATCGGTGAGATCTACATAACGAGTCTACGAATAGAAAAGAACAAAAGAATTGACCTAATTAATACTTTACCCCACCCGTCAGTTACTGTTGCCAAGCCTGTCAAGTACAAATGCAGTTTATAATGATAATAGTCTATTTACCAATCAAAATTCTGCCACGGTGCTGCTGCAAAATAGAAGGAACTTGTTTTGGTGGAACGTGTACGTTTAAAGGTTGTTTTAGTCGTGCAACAGACAACTCAAATTGGACAGATAGTCTAGCTAACTGTCTGGATTTACCCTGCAGAGATCTGAGGAGCAGTTAACACAGTCCTCATGAATCGACCAGAGTTTAAAATAACAACTGTTGTGGAAAATACCCAGGGTGCAGCAGGTGTAGATTAATTAACTGTTTTAGAATAATTGAAGATGAAACAAGTAACAAGAAATAGTAGACTGAAACCAATGTAGGTTTTTGTAATTTATTGAAGTACATATATTCTGCGCAGAATAGGAGAACTCGTTCACAAGATGCACGCAGCAACATGTGGAAGAGTCTTCAAAGTTCACACATCAAGAACATCAGCTTAAATACACAGATAAGAGAGAGGGAGTGACATCGCTTTAAGCACACAATTCAATGTAATAACAAATGAAGATAGACCTTCTGGTCTGTCTGGTTCACAGGGATGTTGTGTCGTATAACTTGTAGAGACCTTGTGACTACGGTTGTATCTCAGTAAACCTAGGTTGGCTATTTTCTCACAGACAAATGTATTTAACTTCTCCTTGGGGGAGACATAACAAGAGCACATACAGAAAGACATAGTTACTTGGGTAAAATATAATTTTGCCATTACACTCCACCCTTTTGATTACTACCTAATCACAATAAAATAATTCAACATTATATTAAAATATGTTGGTTACATTTAGCATGCTTTTTTTTGTGAGGGATGAAAAAGAAACCCTCAGATTAAAGGGACAATATCTCACACAAAACAAAAACAAACAAAACCAACACCACTCTTTAGGTTAAATGAAATCAAACTAAATGAGATAAATCATAAATCTGAGTGGCTGTCCAATAAAAGTTACACTGGGTCTGAGTCGTTGTCCGTTTCGTCAGTCTTTTGATTCATATGCGGGAAAGTTGTTAAAGCCAGAGATTCACAATTACTATCAAATTCTCAAGACTCTGTGAACTTTATCAATATTGTGTGAATTGGCTACTGTCCTATACTAAGGCAAAAAGGCCTGAAACGAATTTCTCTCCTTCCCCTGGCACCATTCGCTTTACCCTAATGAAGCCGCCCCACAGAGGAATGTAATGCGCGTAGTGATGAGTGGCCTGCACCAGGGAAGAAAAGACCATAATTGAAGGGGTCAGATAAATTAAAGTGCATCTACCCGTCCATAAGGGTGGCAGAAATTGATATCAGGAGTCACCACAGAGCCAGACAAAATCCACTAACGAGCCTGCACCAGAATCATCTGGCCAGCGCAAGCAAGTGGGTTTTGGATGGATCCAGAATGGATGCCTCGATGACCCCTGGAGATGAAAACAAGCATGCACTAAGTTTAAATTTACCGTTTCCGCATGTGTTGTTCAGTGTGCGCTTGCAGTCGGTAGTCGAACCCAAGTAATGGGACCCCAAAAGACGAGCGTGTTCTATGCAAAGGTCATAAGTCAAATTTTGTCAGGCTGTGATGAAATTGACCAAATAGCATCGGATGCTTTACCGTTTTTAGTTTTAATCAGAGTACCATTAAGGGAACGCACTAGACGATTAGCGAATTCAGCGCATACGGGCGGTTGGGACGGTGAGGTATAAAGCTGCTCCCCTTTAGTCTTGACATGCATGAGGGCGGTCATTACACAAATAGTATCATGCAGACTTAACGGTTGTGGTTTAACGGGTGCGGCCTGTTTTTGTGAGAGGGCGAAGAGAGAACAGACGTAACAAGACCTGTTATAACCCGCATCGCGAGTGAACTTTCTGATTGAGCCTAACCAGCTATTTGTGATTGAGAGAAAGCTCCGCCATCCTCATTAGAGGAGGACATCCATGTGGATGATAAAGCGTTCAATGTCTGTGTTAAATGGGGCGAGTGTGTGATGTCAGGTTTGGGAGGTGATACAACGTCGAGGTAAACACATGCACGCACCACAAAATAACCTAGGTCAGTGAATTGAGCGTCTTTCAGTGTCAGTAACATAGCAGGAGAAGAAAATGTAACTCTCTTTATTGACAGTCAATTCTAGAAAAAGAGTAAGGTTCTCTCTGCTGCGTAGTTGTCATAGTACCTAGGCTACATGGAAGGGTCAGTGTCGTTGAAATCATAAAAGGGAGTAGTTATGCTGACTGGTGGTTTGTCAAACTTCTCTAAACATAAACAAGGCGATAATCAGACATACAGTGATAAAAAAGAAACTGGTTACACATCTGATGACTTCACACAGACGCGGCTGGTGCCACTGAATTCTCCATGGTCTCTGTTGCTCCATGCTGTGATGGAGGGAGAGTCTGCTCCCTGTGGGATGTGCTGTGTGTGTGTGTGTGGAGCACAGCAGAGGAATGTCTGTCAGAGGGAGAATGTGTGACGTCACTGCTGCTGCTGCATGTGTGTGTGAAGAAAAGTGTACGATACCAAATGTTTGGCTATTAGAGATGTTATCTGGCCGTTCTGTCAAACGGTTTGTTCCCACGTAGTCGTCTCGGGGGGGTTGCTGAAAAGTGCACAGAGTCCGTCTGTCAGGCACGTTTTTCAGTCCTCCGGCGTAGGTGACACCTGGCTTAGGGCACTTGTAGCAGGCTTTGGCTCGCCTGAGACCTCCCCTGGATCCGGGACTCTCCGGCAATGCGATGCGTGAACCCAAGTTGCCCTCTCAGTGACCTCTACGGCAGTGTGGGTGATGAGAAAAAACCTGGAATGGGCCTTTCCACCGTTTGGATTACCAGTTCTTTCTCAGAGAATCTTTGATGCCAACAAAAGTCCCCGGGCTCCTCTGCTGCTCTGGGCAGACCTGCGGAAAACTGGACTCTGATGGCAGAAAGAGCATAGGAGAGTTGCATACATTCTATCCTATCACTTCACACAGAGCGGTGGATGGAGGGGGTGCCTTTGGGGCCTCTGTCTCTACCTGTGTCAAAAAAAAATTTAACACCCTAAAAGGTGAACTCCTATTTTAAAAGCTATATTTTGGAAGCTATTATTAGCCTATTTTTAAATGCTATTATGTCCCTACTAATTATTATTACGCCCGTTATATTATTATATGTTACCATATCCCTACTCATTAAGGCATGACAAAGCACATGACTTAATATGCAGCAAATATAATAATCCGTGTCATTAGTTTAGTAATTAACACTGACTTGTGGTAATACAGCAAAACCCTGTATAGGAGCAAGAGAAAAAGTCCAATAAACATTTGTTTAGAGGGAAGAATCACCAACAAAGTGTTTTACTTTGATTAGCACTTAGTAATGCAATGTAGACAGTTTGTAATTTAGTCGCGTAAAAATACAAAATGAAGACTATAACGCAAGTTTCAAAAACAATTGACTAGGGCAAAATCTTAAATGAACTGAGCGTAGCTTTAAACCCGATATAAATCCAATACCGCGTTGTAATCTAGTCAAAACAAAACAAGTGTGAATTAACAAAAGATATGTTTATTTCAAGGCAGTATTGTCAAACAATACAAAGTAAGGCTAATCAAAATTTGTGAATAACTGAAATTATTATGAATTAAAGTTAAGTGGGTTATCGAAAACACGGGCACTTTAATTAACAATCTATCAATAGAAGTGTTACCTGACCAGGGACAGGAATCACAGAATATAATGTATGCATCAGGCATTTCGCTCAAGAAATGCTTTGTCCCTAACTGTGCTAAACTAGAAACCTTATTTATCAACGCTACAAACTTAATTATAGGCATTTTATTTGGCCTTTAAGCCGGGAAGGCTACTATGCAAGTAGTGATGGTATTTAAAGCTACAGCTTGAAACTTTGATAAAAACCTGTCTCAATATTTGCTTAGATCAATCAGATCATCTGTGGAAACAAATTAGGGAAACAACCAAATTGCACACAAATTGTTTCTGAAAGAATTTTAGGTGAGAATGAACGAACTAACAGAATATTGATCATTTTATTCAATTTGGCATTCAGGTTTACTGCAGTTCATGGGCAGTTATTTGACACTATGCAGAGATTCCTCGGTCCTGAATTGTAACTAGTTCTTGGAAAACCTAGGGAAAACTGAGGAACATTATCTTTTCACTGACTGTCTGTGTAATGTGCTCCTGTTTTTAGGCTAAACAAATTACCTACTGAACTTTAACTGTTACTAAAATTTACTTAAAAATCTACTTAAAAATCCAAATGATGTGAACACTTTATACCTTTAACATCTTATTTATGAAGCTACTATTATCCCTCCTGTGTACGTTTAAAGGTTGTTTTAGTCGTGCAACAGACAACTCAAATTGGACAGATAGTCTAGCTAACTGTCTGGATTTACCCTGCAGAGATCTGAGGAGCAGTTAACACAGTCCTCATGAATCGACCAGAGTTTAAAATAACAACACAAAGAAAGCGGAAGGTAAAGGACATCCGGCCGAAAAGAGTGACATCGGGCGGAATTTCCGGCGGCACCGGAGCAATCCCGGAAGTGGAAAGTCATGGATATAGACTATGTAACCTCTTACCTCACAAAATAATGTGGTTAGCTAATGATATGCCGCGTATGTGTCTGTCTGTCTCTGTACAGCTGTACAAGACAAGTAACATCTTTGACGGACAACTGGCAGACAAATCTCTTTTCCATTATATGAAGAGCCATAGGGAGGATGCCAATAATATTATATTGATATCACATGAGCATAAACCTACTGTTGAGTACGTATGTTAATATATGATGAGACAAGAATATAAACTACGTATAGCTCACTTTATAATCATTAAACCCCTAGATAGCCTAAACGTCCTGACATGGAGATAATAGGAATATTATAGGAATGTATATATTTGTTTTAATGTTTCAGTACTTGTTGATAATATTTTTCATTGTTCTTGCTGAATAATAAAACCTCCTGCTGCCTTCATGAAATACAGAACATTTGGCATAATCAGTAACATGTTTCGCTTTAAAGTGCTCATATTATGCTTTTTGGCTTTTCGCCTTTCCTTTATTGTCATATATCTTTTTTGTGCATGTTTTTTTTTTAACCTTTATTTATTCACGGAAGGTCCACTGAGAGGCAACCTGTCTTTTGCAGGAACACTCACGCAGTTACACATTCATACCTGGAAGCTGCCCGGCACAACCACAGTCTGATCTGCTGGCCACTGAGCAGCTCCACTGGGGCGGTTGGGGTTAAGGGCCTTGCTCAAGGGCACCAGAGTGGTGGTAATGAGGGAGGGACAAGCCCTGCTCTTTCACTTTGATTTTTTAAATAAAACCATGTAAACCTATTCTGGTACAACCTCTAAATACAATTATAAACCTGAAAATGAGCATAATATGAGCACTTTAAGGCTTTTTATGCACACAGAATACCAAGAGACCACAGCTGACATATAGAATTTGCTGTATTTCTTCTGAGGCAGAGCATCCAACTGAAGTTCAGTGCAGGAGAATCACTCCTGTTTCCTATTATAAACCACAGTTGACACATTTTATATTTTAAGATGGAGCGAGTGTTTCTCCAGCAGCAGCTGGATGTAAATGTCACTTTGTCTGGCTGACTTCTCTCAGTAGTTAATTGAAGTTTTACAGATACAGCTCTCGTTAATCTGTGATGACGATCATGATATCAGTAGCTGAGATGGCTGGTGGAAAGACAACCCATGCAGCCCATACTACCATGAAACTAGAGGCCTTTAGACCTGACAGACAACTTTTCATAATCTTGGGGAAATCCTCTGATCCTCAGATACAGGGAGCAGGATTACTCGCATGCTTAGGAGCATGTTTGTGGAGATGGAAAACGGCCGTTCAAGTCACAAAACGTGTTCACTTGATGTGAAGTTTTTCATGCCTTGGACATTAATTAATATTTTACATGTTAACGACAGTTCACTTCAATACTGGCTGGATGGACTCACAAAACTTTCTTATCTGGATTCAGTCAGAGATAGGTTGAAAATTTGGCTTGGGTAAATTGAGTTTTCCAACAGCTCTATCTAGTGGTTCAAGTACAATATTACTTCTATATGTTTCCCAAAAACATTGCCAGAAATCTTGTTTTTCTTTCCATAACATATCACATATAAATCACCCAACATTTTGTGATTCTGGTGTCAAAGTATTAACCCACCAAATGTTTAATAACCTTTCCGTTCTCATTACCAACTAAGTTTCTAAACTGAGCAGTGTTGTAAATAAAGCAGGTCTTCTTGTTAAAGTGGGATTTGGTTAAATACATAGTTGTATCTGAAAACAGTCTAGTCTAAGGACAGCCTAAACCCAAACATTATCCAACATTAACACCTGCAATAACAAACGCCTTACTTTATCTGCAGATGGTGTTTACACCAAATCAGCTGGAAACTCACTCAACTCTGATCCACATCCAGAGAGTTTTTATTTTTTGTTTTTATTGAGGTGCCTGTGGTGTAAAATGATTTATAGTTTTGAAGGCTTTGAAATGTACAAAAATCTTGCTTTAAGTTGCAAAATTGCTTTGGTTTGCATCTATGGATTCAAGCTTTATTATAAGTATTTCAGTTTGATTGTTGATTGCACAATGATGTTACACGAGCGTTGATTATTTTCTGGGGTGATTTCACTGAAGTTTGGATTCACAACCTAAACATAACAGGAATAACAGAAGGAACAGTTCTCCATTTAACAATTATGAACCCTGCAAGACTACAATTAAAGGTTTTGGATCAGTGTCTGATGCATGGTATAAAACCATCAATTTTAGCTGGAATAAATTGCTTACGCAATGACTATTTATTCACTTCCATAAATATAGAGAATATTTTCAATGCAGATGTTATCTCACAACATCATTGTGTGTATAGAGCACTTGAGATTCATACTTTAGTTAAAGATCTAAAACAATGTGCACTCACCAAGCAAATGCACACGCAGAAAATAGTGTAGTATACTCTTTTCTTTTCTTTTTTTTTTTTACAGAAACTTAACACGTTTATAAATAACAAAACTACTGTGAGACACAAGAATACAACATGAATGTGTGTCACAGAGTAAGTTGATCTGAGCATCAAAGCAATGTTGCAAAGACAAGAAAAAGGTCAAGGAGGGAATTAGGAATTTTTATTTGGAGGCTTCATGTTTTCAGAACATCATCAACAGAGTCTCAACAGATTTTGACGTGTTGACATCCTTCGTCTCGCAATCGTGATTATGGGATGTTGTTGGTGCCAGAACAAAAACTGTGATCTCACGGTTGTGTTATGACAAGACTAGTAGCAGCTTTGTGTGTTCAATACTAATTTAATCTCTACAGTGCGTGCTGAAATCTATAGTGCAAAGTATGTTAAGTTAACAGTAACAACTGGCTTTTGTGTCACCTCAGAAAGCCCTGCACGACCACTGTACTGACCACAGAGCTGAGACAATGGTGGGTTTATCTAGGAGCCTGTTGGCCAAAAATTAGTGTATTTTACTGTCTGTTAAGACAGATTTTAGAAAATTAAAAAAGCTTTGTTAAAGAGTTATCTGTTTGAACATCAGCTGCGATATATTCAAATTATCAGACTAATGCACTGTCCAATTATGCAGCTAGTTACTGATCGTTAGTGATCGTCCATGACTTCAATGTCAGAAATCTCAGCAGCACCAAACTAAATTACCATCCCACAAGCTCCTTTTGAATTACCCCCACAGCAATCGATTACATTTCCTCTCAAATTAAGTGCCCTTTTCTACCAATTTTAAATCTGTCTGCCAACCTCAGCACTTCTTCTTCTAGCAGTACGTATCCACCACCTCTGGCAAGACGCTTTCGTCCTCCTCCACGTCCTCCGTCACGGTCTTACCGACCAGCTGGAAGATGTCCTCGGCCGGGACCCCCATGGGCTCGGCCACCTTCACCGTCAACATGTCCTGAGTCAGGACGGTCCCTTTGGGGATCTTGACTTTGGCCACCAAGGACTTACCCAGCTGAAAGAAAAGAAAGAAAGGAGTGATGAAAACCAGTTTCCTTAGTCTGTATTCACGACGTTCCACTTCCTGGATTGCTCGGTTGTCGGATTTCACTCTTTTCGGACGGATATCCGTTGCCTTGGGCTTTCTTTGAGTTGGCATTTTAAACTCTGGTCAATTCATGAGGACTATGCTTAACCTTTTCTCAGATCTCTGCAGGGTAGATCCAGACAGCTTAGCTACACTATCTGTCCAATCTGAGGTTTCTGTCGCACGACTAAAACAACTTTTGAACGTACACGTTCCACCAAAACAAGTTCCTTCACGAGGCTGTTTTGCAGAGGCGCCATTGCACCATAGGGGGCTTAGCGCCGCCCAAGGTGATTGTGATTGTGGTTTAAAGAAATGCCAATAAACCAGAGCACGTTTTTCTCCCATCCTGGAATGCTGTGTGGACTAGCCAGACCCTCCTCCACAGCGCTGTGAAGGCAGGACTGGCAATGCGAGACTAATGTTTCCTTAACAGTGAAAATGCCACTTTACAGATGAAAAACAGTATTTTTTTGCGTATTTTCTTGTGGAGGGAGGATATCTCACCTTATCATGGCACGGCTTCTCACAAGGTAACATCCTTTTGACGCCGTCCCCCAGCGCCCTCTCCACCAGTCGGATGGAACGGACAAGATCGGCTAGCTCACTGGGCACCAGCGAGGCTTCGTGGTCATTTCCTTTCCATGTCTTGTCCAGGGTCACATGGCGCTCGATGACCTTTGCCCCCAGAGCTACAGCCGCAACTGAAATATTGATCCCAGTCTCATGGCCGGAATACCCAATGGGAATATCGGGAAATTCCTTCTGGTATTCCTGTAGTTGACAAGTATGCAAGTGTTACTCCTAAATCTCTTGCTGAGAAGATGGATGCCACTGTCTAGAGCCAGCTGCCGGTTAGCTTAGCATAAAGACTGGAAATGGGGATACAGCTAGACTGGCTCTGCCCAACAGTAACAAAATTTGGCAACTCAACTTGGTTGAGAAATCTTTCAAAAACATATTGTTTTGTATCAACCTTTTTAATATAGGAGTAATACATTATTCTATTCTGTTCTTCTTACCGTCAGCACTTTGAGGTTGACGTCTTCAGCTTCCAGAGGATAGGCGCTGGTGCACTGCAGAATGGTAAAGTTTGGGTTGTGCTCCTTCACTGTCTTGTAGACCCGACGCATCGTCTCCATGCTCTGCATCCCACTGGACACCACCATAGGACGTCCTGACACAGACAAGAGTGATGACATTTCAATGCACGTGATGATAAACTGACTTTAGCGCTTGTTTATTCAACATAAATTGTCATCTTTTGCGTTATCTCCGTGCCTTTACATTGCTCCTCTGGGACAAATAAAGCTATTTGAATTGAATTGAATAAAATAAAATACATGTGGTGATTGAAACATTTCCCTAAATGTGACAGTTCATCCTGACCTTTCTTGGCAGCCTTCTCCAGATAGGGGAAGTTATTGGCGTCTGCAGAGGCCACTTTAAAGAAAGGCACATTGAGCTCATGGAGGAACTCCACTGCCATCTAAAGACAGAACAAGTAATGGTTAAACTTAAAACCTGATTAAAACGTCATGAAGCCTTAATGAAAAGTCTCTTTCTTACCTCGTCCATCCCAGAGGCAGTGAAGAAGATCCCCACCTCATCAGCATATTTCTGCAGTTCCCTGTACTGCTCATGGCTGAATTCCAGGTAGCGCTTGTGTTCACCGTAAGATTTTCCCCAGGAGTGCTTTGAATTGTAGGGGCGCTCCAAGGCTTTCTTGTTGAATTTGTACTGTAATTCACTCTTCTGGAATTTAGCACAATCAGCACCACAGTCCTGTGAAGGTGGATATAAGTAAGGGCATAAAAAGAACATACTGAATAGGAATGATTCATGTTAGGGGTCCTACTGATGAAAGTAACTGATTAAACTGAACTGTAAATTCACAGGAAGGTTTTCTGGAGAGGATTGTGTAATGTGGTACCAGTGTTGGGAGTAATGGCATTTAAGTATAATGGTGTTACTAACGCAGTTATTTTTCCAGTAACGGAGTAATCCAATTAATTACTTTTCCCATCGTTGCAACGCCATTATCGTTACTGAGAATGTAAAGTGGCGCATTCAACCAACTACAATTTGGTTGAATGAAGCGTGAGGTGTCAGGCTTTGGCTACACATCAGCTGCCATGGAGTAAGCAGGGGGGGGGGGGGGTGATGTGATGACATCGTTGCAAATGTGATGATTGGCTGGGTGGGCGGATGCTCTGCTCACGCTGTCTCACTGCACGCTCTGAGTGACTACCTACCACTAAACACAAGACAGCGACAATGGCGCCGAGCCAGGGAAATTCAAAGGTAGCGTTCTGGAACTGGAAGTACCGGCACTTCTTCTCGCTCATTGAAATTAAAGGCAAGAATGCAGTGCCGATCCTGACCTCCCAGGGGCTCTAAGCAAAATTCTGCTAAGGGGCCCTCTACCTGACCCGTGAGCTATGTAAACCATTTGCCATTGTCACACAGTCACACCTGACACTTTTGTACAAGTGAACATGTAATTCCTGATATCAAAAATAGACATTGGTAGGTAAAAATTAACTAAGGGGCCCTACTAGTAAAAATAAGAATTCAATTTGCAAATAGTAAAAAAAATCGAATTATTGATATCAAAAATGCATAAACTGTGAATGAATAAAAGCTAAAATGGCTTGCCATAGCATGTTAAAGTTTGTATTTATTTATTATTATGCATGTTGAAGCAATTCTTGATTTATGGTTATTATTTACTGAGGGATGTGCATCCATATTGACCAGTATGTCCAGCTAATCAACATTTTAAATTCAATATAGCTTATAAATCAATGTCAAATTGTCAATACATTGCTTTCCATCTTGCATAATTAGTGCAGTTGTTTAGAGTTTTTAACTACACATTGTCTGAGAGTAGATAATCAGTGTCTTAAAAGTATGTATAATGTGTACTTTGATGAGGAGTGCAATCATTCACGCCCATATATTGTAGCCTACAGTCTGTCTGGTCTTCACATATATTTCTGCTTGAAAAATGTGCGTTTCATTTCGTGCATGCGCCTATCCGCATGATAACACACCCGACGCGGTTATCTTTTCCGAACTGCAGTAAACAAACACCGGTGCACTTTGTCGTTTATCAAACGTAACAAATAATTGTATTTTACTCTCACTTTTGTCAGGCACAAAGTCACAAAACACAGCTATGGAAGTGACTGGCGTTAGCAGCTAGGCAAGACATGCACTGCCTGCCTGCCCAGATAGGTTAACAAGACCGGAAAAAAAACACAATAGAAATGCACATAGGGATGCACCGATCCACATTTTTTCACTTCCGATCCGATCCCGATACCTGAATTTGGATATCGGCCGATACCGATACTATTCCGATACCAGAGCTGTGTTTGCTTTAATATTATTATTATCATTATTGTTGATTTTATATGATGCTGAAATAAACTCCTCATCAGGCAAATATGATATGGACGTACGTATGCATGTATGTCCCAAAAGGCAACTTGAGGTAAGTATAAGGTCAGAAAAGGAAGTCAGAAAAACAGGAAAAATCTCATTCTGAAAACAGATATGCAACTGTAAGGGTTTCAAATTGACTGTCATGTCAATATTTATTACATACCCAAAATGTCAAATACTTGAGTCTTGAAATATAAGAAAAGTGCAAGTGTAAAAATATCACACACACACACACACACACACTATCAATAAAACAGTGTGTGAACAGCGCAAATCAAGCACACTGGCTCTTGTAGCATCAACAAATCAACGTTTTAAAATGTCAAATATCTGAAATATAAGAAAAATGCAATAACTGTAAACATCTTACACACACACTTAGTTACACACACACACACACCTCTGTTTTCACGGCTGCGCAGCGGCTGCTCTGAAACAGCGGCCGCCGGGAGACGATCCGCGGTCTCTGGGGGACGCAACAACGGGGAAATGAAACGCCACACGCTAGCGACAACACCGGGACCGACGGTTGGGAAAGTCCTGCTTTGTTTTTGCATGTTGCTGTCTTGCTCTGCGGTGTTTCCACTGTGAAGCATTTCCAGCGGACACACAGGATAGCATTGAGCTAGCCACAATGCTGCTCAACGCTACTATCCTGCTAGCTGGCTGCAAACTGCGGAATGGACTTCCTGAGCGGGGACGTGTCTCATAACTCTGTGTCTCATTGAGCCGCGCCTCCGTTCAGGAAATCTTTTCCACAGTTTGCAGCCAACCAGCAGACCAGCCGACACCGGCAAGAATCACTTTTGGAGCCATTTCAGTGTCTCAAATCGCCTACTTGCACACTTCACACACTTAGTTTTAAGTATATAGTGTAGATAACGAAAAAGTCAGTGCACTGAAAGTACCCGGATGACCCCCTAAAAAAAGTCAAAAAGTTCAGTGTAGAACGATGGACACTACGCACACTAAACCTGCGCCATCTTGACTACAAAGCGGAAAGGGGAGGGACCAGGGACGTCGACCGGCAGCTGATTGGACGAACGCGTCACGTGCATATTAGCTCTCGCAGATTTTACATCCGAGCTTAATGGCGGCCAGATGGCGGCTCGTTTGGAATACGATCTCGAATTTTACAAAAATAGTTCACCGAAACGTGTTTCTGAAGACATTTTAAGCGAGAAATAGGCCATGCAGTTGCTGAATCTGTCTTCATTTCAGATCAACTAAGGTCAGTTTAGAAGATTTTCATCAGATTTTGAGAGGCGGCGAGCCGAGCCGACCGCTCGTCATTTCCGGTAAGTGCTTTATCATAAGTGTTCCATTTGGGACAATACTAACCATCGACAGTGGGCACTACGGCAGTAAGTGGTCAGTGTACTTTAGCAGTGTACTGACCGAAGTAGGCGGTTTGAGACACAGCCACGTTAAAGTGCAGACATGGCTCGTGGTATCGGAAATCTCCGCAGGTTGGATCGGGAAATTCCGATACCTGAATTTCGCTGGTATCGGTCCCGATACCGATACTGGATCGGATCGGCCCCATCCCTAAATGCACATAAAAGTAACTTTACTTTGCTGACATCAAACTTGGAGAGAACACAAGTTTACCTGATTGTTGTTCCTGCAATTCACTCTCATTGTGTTTTTTTTTTTTCCTCTTTTCGTGACCAGAAGGATAGTTTCGCTTAATTTTGTCATGGATGTTGTAAACATTAATTGACGCGCTATGACACGAGGGGGAGGCGGGGCCCTACGCAGCTGCGTAGTGAGCGTATAGGGCGGATCGGCTCTGCAAGAATGTTTATGTAACGTGTACGCTATGCCCAGGAAAAAAGACTTCATCCACGTCTACCTCAAGCAACTGGAATCTTATCAATACACGCTAACACGACACTTGTTGATGCTGCTTATACCAACCCCAAGCCCAAATGAGCTCCAGCGAAGAAAACGGAGACACTCGATTTTTCGAGTCAGCAACAGGTGACCAAGGCCGAGCTGAAAACATTGATTGCAAGGTATGTTGTTGAAAACATGCTGCCCCTGCCCACTGTGGAGTCTGAGTCATTAAGAGCTATCCTTGCATATCATATGGCAGGCTGCAATCTATTGAGTTCAGATAAATACCAAGTGTTCTAAAATACTGCATATAGTGTTTTTATTCTTCAATCAGTTAACTTAATATAAACATCTTTGATGTTAAACATGTTACAGAACGTAATAGCGTTATAGAACATAAAAAATAACGTCACAGTTACTTTGATGAGTAACTAATTACTTTTACAATGTGGTAACTGAGTTACTAACTCAATTACTTTTTTGGATAAGTAATTTGTAACTGTAACTAATTACTTTTTTAAAGTAAGATGACCAACACTGGCTAACGTTACCTTTGCCATTTTGATCATTTCCTTGGCAATCTCAATGTCTCCCTGGTGGTTTTGTCCAATTTCAGCAATGATGAAGCACGGGTGATTTCCTCCGATCATTCTACCGGGACACAGCTCGAACTTTAAAGGCATTTTGGGTACAGAATGGGAAACGTAAAACAACCAGTAAAAGTGGTTACTTAGTGGGAGAACTGGACGAGGGGAAAGCGTTAGCAGGACTGTGAAAGCCGACGGGAACCATTTATATAATGCACATCCAGGATGTGCTCGAGGTGAAATTCCTAACCGCAACCCATCGAGCTGCTTTGAAGGGCAGTCAACAGCAGTGACGTTTTCCTTTATGAACTAATCGTAATTATATCTGTGGGAATGTTAGCTGGGAGACTTGAATGAGAGCGTGCCAAAAATAAAACCACAAATTACTTCATGGCTTGGGGTACATTTTCACTCCAACACACATACGTGTTTTTACTTGATAAACATTCCTTCCAGCTGATCTATTAATATAAGAATACAGCGCACATGCGCACACCAGGCACGGATTTAGAAAGCAGAGGCCCCTGGGCACAAAATCTTGGAGGCCCCCCTCCCAGAACTCGTGGCCCAAACTTACATAGTATCTTAAATTTTAGAAACAGTAAAAGGAAGCTGTGGGTTTTTCTTCAGTGTAAAACAAAACCACTTTGTCCAACTCCATTTCTTGTGATGTTAACTGTAACAGCAAAGGAGATCTATAAATATCTATAAAACAAAAGACAAAATGGAAATTATCACAGAACAAAATCAACAGAATTTATTGCAATAAAGCAGATTAAAATCTATGAAGATACAGCCTAATAACATAACTAACAATAACTACAGTCATGGGGATGCAACAGTATGACCTTGCAGTTATAGTGACTAAAATGATCACAGTTTTTATTTACTATTGAAAACTGGCTACTAGAACACTGGCCGGCTGTAGGGTGTCAAACTCTCATGTGCTCACACGAAACCTTTTCATGTGAGCACATGAAAGTTTCGTGTGAGCACATGAAAGCTGTGCGTAGCCGGAAGTTTCAGGTGAGCACATGAAAGTTTCAGGTGAGCACATGAAAGTTTCAGGTGAGCACATGAAAGTTTCACGTGAGCACATGAAAGTTTCAGGTGAGCACATGAAAGTTTCACGTGAGCACATGAAAGTTCCACGTGAGCACATGAAAGTGCTCACGTGGAACAGAGACCCTAAGGGGACCTTAGGGGCTCCGTACAGGTTCAATATGTGCAATACGTTTTCAATAAATGTTGAACCAGTCTGGCCCCAGACTTTAATCTCGGCCCACTGTGTATTTGAGTTCGACACCCCTGACTTACAGGAAAGCTGTACTTGTGGCAACTATTTTATTCTGTAATAATTTCCTGAAATGTAATGACAACATAACATTAAAATAAAAAAATAAAAGAATACAGACTATCACCAGCCTTAACCTTTAATTGATTAGTAGTTTTTATAGACAGAAAATACAGATTACTTTGTTGCTACATTATGACATTACAATCACTATAGTTGACTACAATATCCCTAAAAGCTTGTTTTGGGTGTATTTATATCAATATGGGGGTAATACTCAGGTGTCCACTTGTATATAAATTATATGAAAATGTACCCCAACACATACAGTAATGCTATGCAATGCAGCAAACAGAGTAACTTTTTTCATGTAAAATGGGAATATTTCAATGCATATTCCAAATATATTTAAGAGTTAACCTATAATGAACAATGTGTGTAGATTATTCTCTGCTTTGGAAGGACGGGCTCACACACACACAGAGCTCGTGCCGAACCCCGTGTGTCCGCTTCACACACACACACACACACACACACACACACACACACACACACACACACACACACACACACACACACCTCGTGCCGAACCCCGTGTGTCCGCTTCGCCCGAGCCAAAAACCGCAACCGGCGACAGGCTGCTACTTCTCTGCAGTGAACTGACGGCAAAAGACGAACTTTTAAAATATTGTGTGAAATATGTGAAAATAGGCCTATTACGTGAAAGTACACTCAACTAGAGAATTAGTCCCACATATGCCTATTATGTATTGATAAGCCTAGACCGCGTATCTGATAATAAAAATGAACAGTCAACATTAATACAACAACGTTACATGATTTAAAAGGCAACATATCATACGGGACAGGTCAGAGGAGCTCTAGCTAAATCAGAAAAACATATTTATTTAGGTGGGTTGGTGGACGCAGATTCGGAAGGTTTCGGCGCCGATCCAGGCATCTATAATTAGTCTATCAAGGTTTTTAATAAGGGGAAAAAGTAGGCTAACAGATTCGCCTACGTCTTGAGGCTGTCAAACTGGTAGTGTAGCCTACGTTAACCTACCCGTCACCGCCGGGTCTCTGCCGCCTTCAGCGGTTTCGGTCTCAAGGGGAGTCGGGGACTGTGCTGGGGCGGGGGGGCACTTGGACAGGTGTCTGTCACTCCAGCCGGGCTATGGTTTTCTGAATTGTCGTGCGACTCGTGCTGGTGCTGATGCTCAGGTAAAACAGGTTCATCTGAAATATTAGCAAGGCTGTGATGCTGAACTCCTGAACTCCTCTTCGCTAGCATCACAGCAGGCGCCGCCAGGCTCTTTATTTGTGTCGAGCCGACTTTTAAAAAAGTGGAGATGGTTGGCATATTTCTTCTCATTGCATCCTCTCTGCCATCCTTCTCCCTTTTGGCTTTTCGTTTTGTGGCTCCACTGCTCCACCGTTTTTTATCCATGTTTGTTTTTTCGATGTCCTCAACTCTCTTTTTCCCCACACGATCTTCTACCGTCTGTCTTGCCGCTATCAACAGTTTCCGCGGTAACCTGACTCATTGTCATCATCAGACACAGCTGACAGACAAAAACTGATCATGATACTTTTTTGTGTGTAAATAAATTATTGCTAACACACATACACACAACAGACACACTCAATGAATTTTATTTTAATTTAATAAGCAAAAAAAAAATAAAAAATAAAAAAAAAACACACAGTTTGTGGGGTCTTGGAGGCCCCCTAGAGGTCGGAGGCCCCTGGGCACCGGCCCAATCGGCCCGGTGGTAAATCCGGCCTTGGCGCACACCCTTTCTCCTCTGTAGTTTGCAAGGACTGTAAAAAGAGTGACATCAGGCGGAATTTTCGGCGGCACCGGAGCAATCCCGGAAGTGGAAAGTCATGGATATAGACTATGTAACCTCTAACCTCACAAAATAATGTGGTTAGCTAATGATATGCCGTGTATGTGTCTGTCTGTCTCTGTACAGCTGTACAAGACAAGTAACATCTTTGACAGACAACTGGCAGACAAATCTCTTTTCCATTATATGAAGAGCCATAGGGAGGATGCCAATAATACAACCCCAAATCAGAAAAAGTTGGGACAGTATGGAAAACACAAATAAAAAAAGAAAGTAGTGATTTCTAAATGTACTTTGACTTGTATTTCATTGCAGACATTGTGAACACAAAATATTTCATGTTTTGTCTGGTCAACTTAATTTCATTTGTAAATATACATCCAGGGCCGGATTGGGACTCATTTTCAGCCCCGGAGTTTCATGCCTTAGACCGGCCCACTTTAGTTCACGACTAAAGGCTTAATTCATATTACTTTTATCCTATTCTCTTTCAATCGTGGGCTTTGTATATTCACTATTGTTTGATTAAAAACGTAATGGGTCACTAGTAACACTTGGGCATAGAAAGTTGTTATATTGTAACTAATGTGATCACTGCAAAAAAAAAAAAATGCTTTTCTTACTTAGTGTTTTTGTCTTGTTTCCAGTCCAAATATCTAAAAAAAAATCTTACATCAAGATGCATTTACTAAACAAGTATGAAAAAACACCTCAAAATTAAGTGATTTTTGCTTAAAACAAGGCACATTATCTGCCAAAAATAATTGTTTTAGATTTAGCTTGTTTTAACCAACAACAAAAAAACAAAATCGCTTAATTTTTAGTTGTTTTTTTTTCAGAAAACAAGACATAATTTCTTATGCCATTTCACTTGTCCAGTAAATGTATCTTGAATTAAGAATATTTAGATATTTGAACTGGAAACAGGTAAGATACTAAGTAAAAAAAGCATTTTTTTCAGTGATAACGTTTGCTTATTCACACATTATGGTACATCAGCAGCTTACCTGTGTCTCACAGTGAGAGCATTAGTCTCTTCACAGCTGGCTCTGTCTGACACTAAATTAAATGTTTTACATTTATTTCTCACCACAAATATCCCCTTTTTACAAAGCTTTCAAATCAAGTCAAGTTAGTTCCATTAATGATTCATTATTATTAATGTATAATAATCTCAGTGCATGTTTCATTGAGCAGGGCTCTGGTGTGTTGGGCTCCTGACTGGAGCTCGGTAACGTTACCGGGTCTCGCTGCTCGTCACTGTTAGCAGCAAACCGGACTAGAGGCGGCTGCTGCTGAACAGCTACAAGAAAAACGTTTGATACATGAACGGTGGTTTGCAGACAACGTTGTTTTGCACGGTCGCGAGCATCACTGCTCCTAACTACCTTAACGTTAGCTACTTACCGGCCTCGTCGTCTTCATTTGTTTTTTTGAGGAAAAATGTGCTCAGCTTAGAACATTTGGCCGCGTCACTTTCCTAAGCTTTCTTCTTTTTTATTCTGGCCTTTTCAGCGCCGCCTTTGCGCTTCCTGTTATCTATTTTTATCTGACTTTTTTATTTTGAGCAACTTGCAAGGTGCCGTGTCGGGGGGGTTAGGGAGTCAAAAGATAATCACGTCATCATTAACCTGCAGGCTGCACTCTGCGAGAACATATTAAATAAAAAAGAGTGAGACTGCGATAAAATAATGAATAAAAAGAGTGGGGCTGCTGTGAGTGCAGGCAGCCATAGGGACAGCATCCATATTTCGACCCAGTGCCATGACAACAACGGCCCTCGCGGCCAAAAAAACAGACCGGCCCACCTGGAATTTTCCCGGTGCTCCCGATTAGCCAATCCGGGCCTGTATACATCCTTTCCTGTCATTCAGACCTGCAACACATTCCAAAAAAGGTTGGGACAGGAGCAATTAAGGGCTAGTAATCAGGTAAATTGGTTAAATAATGATGTGATTTGAAACAGGTGATGTCAACAGGTGATTGTAATTATGATTTGGTACAAAAGCAGTATCCAAGAAAGGTCTAGTCCTTTAGGAGCAAAGATGGGCCGAGGATCGCCAGTTTGCCAACAAATACGTGAGAAAATGATTGAAATGTTTAAAAACAATGTTCCTCAAGGAAAGATAGGAAGACATTTGCTTATTTCACCTTCAACAGTGCATAACATATTTCAAAGATTCAAGGAATGAGGAGGAATTTCAGTGCGTAAAGGACAAGGGCGCAAGCCTAAGCTGAACAACCGTGATCTCCGATCCCTCAGGCGGCACTGCATCAAGAATCGTCATTCATCTATAAGCAATATCAACACATGGGCTCAGGACTACTTTGGCAAACCTTTGTCAAGTACCACAATACGTAGTTACAGCCACAAATGCCAGTTAAAACTGTACTGTTCAAAAGGAAGCCCTATGTTAACAGTGTCCAGAAGCGCCGTCGATTGCTCTGGGCTCGGAGGCATCTGGGATGGACCATCACACAGTGGAAACGTGTACTGTGGTCAGATGAATCAGTATTTCAGGTAGCCTATTTCTTGGGAGAAATGGACGCTGTGTGCTCCGGACCAAAGAAGAAAAGGATCATCCAGACTGTTACCAGCAACAAGTCCAAAAGCCAGGGTCTGTCATGGTATGGGGTTGTGTCAGTGCCCTTGGCAAAGGTAACTTGCACTTCTGGCACCATTAATGCTGAAAAGTACATAGAGATTTTGGAGCACAATATGCTGCCTTCAAGAAGACATCTTTTCCAGGGACGTCCATGCATATTTCAACAAGATAATGCAAAACCACATTCTGCACACATTACAAAGTCCTGGCTGCGGAAGAAGAGGATACGGGTACTTGATTGGCCTGCCTGCAGTCCCGACCTGTCTCCAATAGAGAATGTGTGGTGCATTTTGAAGCGCAAAATGTGACAATGAAGGCTCTGTACTGTTGCCCACCTTAAGACTTGTTTGCAGCAAGAATGGGACAAAATTACACCTGAAACACTTCATCACTTGGTGTATTCAGTCCCTAAATGTCTTTTAAGTGTTGTGAAAAGGAATGGCAACATTACAAAGTGGTAAATGCTTTACTGTTCCAACTTTTTTTGAAATGTGTTGCAAGAACCAAAATAGGATTTTTTTTTTTTTAAACAAAAACAATAAAAATCATGAGTAACACATTAAATTATGTGCTGTTGTATTGTCTGCAATGAAATACAAGTCAAAGTACATTTAGAAATCACTACTTTCTTTTTTTATTTGTGTTTTCCATACTGTCCCAACTTTTTCTGATTTGGGGTTGTACATAAAACTAGTCTGACAGGCCAGACTGCTGCTGCTAGGGTGCGTCTAGATTTCTAGGCTAATGTAATACTGTATTATTGCTAATATCTGGTCTGGTACACAGGTGTGGTTGGTCTGTCTAGTTAGTACATATCTTTTTTTAAATCAGATTTCAGTCTCTTTGGGAACATTAATCGTGTTTTAGAAAGGATGGTCTTCAACCTGAAACTTTCTGACTTCTAGCATTCTAATCAAACACATATTTTACGAAGTTTTCAAACTTACTAACAAGTCCGAGTGGAAAACTTAGTCGTGCCTCTGATGATTCATTTGTCAGATATATTAAATTACATTTAAAATTTCAGTCTGACGTCAGGAATACTCAGGAAGAATACTCCTCAAATCTATTGCGCATAATTCTTTCTACAGTCTCTTTTTATGGCTCGGTGGGACTTTGATGGTTCAGCAGAGTCCACCTCAGGGCAGGACAGGCCAATCACCACACAGAAATGGACATCCATCTGTCTTTTAGGCCCCCAAAGGGAAACAAGCTACAACAGTTTCATTACCTGTGGCATGCCCCCAACTCTGCTTAAACATTACAGTACAGTCAGCTGTATTTTTGATTCTCCACAACAGTAAAGGGAGGTACATACAGTATAAAACACTGATGAGAAATCCAAAAAACAAAAACAAACCAAAGCTATTTAATAATTATTGTGATTATCAATTAACTGTAAGGTCTGATAAGCATCTTTGGTTGGTTAAAAATGCAGTTCTTTACAGAACTGGGGGAGGGGACTTTGCCCACACTTCAACTTGCCCTGTCGTTGCATATTTACAATGTTCTCTTTCCTCAGCAAGAACTAAGTATAGGGATGATGAGCTCATCTATATACTTGTCCTTGATTAAAAAAGGAGCAATAATGGCAAGTTGTGTTTTTGATTTTTCTTTTAACCAAGCCAAAAAGAACCAGAAGCACTGTTGGGCCTTAGCCATGCATTGCACTGCGGCTGAAAAGCAGGCTATTTGGAGGTGTGGCAAAGAATGCGTTTACTTTGATTTCTTGTGTCGTAATTGTGGAGCCGATCAATTAACGTTTTGTTGGGGACGGCTTTGGTGTATTTAAACCATATTTAAAACAAACAATATTTACACTACAGGGCTTAACACATAGCACTTTAAATTAATTGAAATTATAACACAAAAGTAAAAAAAAGAAGAAAAGACAAAACTTAAATCTGAAAATGGATAAGTGCCACTACCACAAGACATTTTTTAGATGCAAGCCATTGATTATGGCTAAACAAATGTAAGCCCTCATCACACCCACCCATAAACAGTAATAATTCCACTGCCGTAATACTTTTCTACTTACAAGGATTTCTTTTCTATTCCCCACCCAACCTGCAAGCACAAACTCAGCTACTCAGCTACAACACAGTACACAAAAGCAAAATGGGGATGAGAAGCCAATGAACATTCACCGTCACAACCAACTACAAATACACAAAAGGGAATAGGACTGTATGATGGTGGTATGTTGGTTTAACCTTTGGGTTTAACAGGGTTCAGTTTTCAGGCTAACAGTTTTTTTGTAGACACTCCTCAAACTGAAGAATACAATGAACATGCATAATATAAAATATCAAGGCTTTCTTAAATGTCTTATATTGCTATAGCATTGGTTATTTATATCTCGTGTTGACAAGTGCCTGTTCTCCTGACAATAGAGCTTTGTTGTGGTGTTACATAAAACTAGTCTGACAGGCCAGACTGCTGCTGCTAGGGTGCGTCTAGATTTCTAGGCTAATGTAATACTGTATTATCGCTAATATCTGGTCTGGTACACAGGTGTGGTTGGTCTGTCTAGTTAGTACATATCTTTTTTTAAATCAGATTTCAGTCTCTTTGGGAACATTCATCGTGTTTTAGAAAGGATGGTCTTCAACCTGAAACTTTCTGACTTCTAGCATTCTAATCAAACACATATTTTACGAAGTTTTTAAACTTACTAACAAGTGGTGTTTTACACGGTTGGACACAACACTGGCCATTTATTGGAACTGTTCCTGTTCCAACAGCCCACACTCTGTGGTGGTCCCATCAGTTACTCTCTTAAATGCCTCACACTTAACATTAAATATCCAGTTGAAGAATGACAGGAAGACGGCTTTTATTCACTTTTTACTGATACTGAAATCAAATGGACAATGTACGTACACACAAACACTTTTAGTTCCTGACTGGAGAAGGGAGAGGCTTTCAAAAGGAAATGCATAGGTTGGAAAATGTAACACAATATGCCACAAACAGGCTCTACACACACACAGTTCAAAAGTACACACACTGAATTTGGAGTTTTGTCTTAGAGTTTGGTCCTTAAAAAACAAAAAGAAAATTTCGGAAGATACTTTTGTTTGTAAGGATGGGAAACAAAAGGTGAATAAAACCATTTAACCCCAATCAAACTTGGTAGGACAGAGTTAAGAGTACAGCATCATGGGAATGATATTGTTTGGGGGTCGTGTGAAGCAGGTTGTAGTGTAGCTGGAAGCCCAAACAAACATCAGCCCTTCCCTTTTAGTGTCCCAACTCACCACCCTTACACGAGTTTTACACAAGACCACAGACCTGGTGTTGATCTAACAGGCCTTGGTCTAATCTAATCTAAAGCTGATTGGTCTGTGGATGATATGCACACAGGTGAAAATCTTTGAAGGGGGCAAGAAATGGTGAGCTGGTGCTTTAAGGCTATAATCTCTACAGACCTGCCAGGTGGAGATAGATGAGGTCAAGACCACTGGCTATATCCTTCCTCTGGGGGGGGGGGGATTACAGGGATGTGCATGACAGACAGATATGCAGAAGGGATGTGAGCCCCCTGTCTTTAGAATAGAGATTGTGGTCGTTGGGTTGGTTGGTGTGTGGTGATAGAGGAGGACATGGAATGACGCCCTGAGCAGCCTTGGCTGCTTAGCGGACTAGCGGGGACTGCTTCAGGGAGATGAGGACGGAGCGCATGCGAGACACGTCTTTGGCTTGCTTGCTGGACTTGGGGTTGAAGTTGCAGAGCCGAGCCACCCGCTCCCACTCCGTGCCGGGGTCGTTCTCCTCCAGATCCGAAATCATGGCCTCCTCAGCCGCCCTACACACAACAGGGAAGAGGAGAAGGAAAGGACACGGAACAGAAAACAATCAGTGGAGGAAGAAGTAAGATACAGCAAAGTGCACGTGCAGCTCTGAGGAAGTCCTCTGCTGCTGATCACCAACACACACAAGTCCGAGTGGAAAACTTAGTCGTGCCTCTGATGATTCATTTGTCAGATATATTAAATTACATTTAAAATTTCAGTCTGACGTCAGGAATACTCGGGAAGAATACTCCTCAAATCTATTGGGCATAATTCTTTCTACAGTCTCTTTTTATGGCTCGGTGGGACTTTGATGGTTCAGCAGAGTCCACCTCAGGGCAGGACAAGCCAATCACCACACAGAAATGGACATCCATCTGTCTTTTAGGCCCCCAAAGGGAAACAAGCTACAACAGTTTCATTACCTGTGGCATGCCCCCAACTCTGCTTAAACATTACAGTACAGTCAGCTGTATTTTTGATTCTCCACAACAGTAAAGGGAGGTACATACAGTATAAAACACTGATGAGAAATCCAAAAAACAAAAACAAACCAAAGCTATTTAATAATTATTGTGATTATCAATTAACTGTAAGGTCTGATAAGCATCTTTGGTTGGTTAAAAATGCAGTTCTTTACAGAACTGGGGGAGGGGACTTTGCCCACACTTCAACTTGCCCTGTCGTTGCATATTTACAATGTTCTCTTTCCTCAGCAAGAACTAAGTATAGGGATGATGAGCTCATCTATATACTTGTCCTTGATTAAAAAAGGAACAATAATGGCAAGTTGTGTTTTTGATTTTTCTTTTAACCAAGCCAAAAAGAACCGGAAGCACTGTTGGGCCTTAGCCATGCATTGCACTGCGGCTGAAAAGCAGGCTATTTGGAGGTGTGGCAAAGAATGTGTTTACTTTGATTTCTTGTGTCGTAATTGTGGAGCCAATCAATTAACATTTTGTTGGGGACGGCTTTGGTGTATTTAAACCATATTTAAAACAAACAATATTTACACTACAGGGCTTAACACATAGCACTTAGCACTAAATTAATTGAAATTATAACACAAAAGTAAAAAAAAGAAGAAAAGACAAAACTTAAATCTGAAAATGGATAAGTGCCACTACCACAAGACATTTTTTAGATGCAAGCCATTGATTATGGCTAAACAAATGTAAGCCCTCATCACACCCCACCCATAAACAGTAATAATTCCACTGCCGTAATACTTTTCTACTTACAAGGATATCTTTTCTATTCACCACCCAACCTGCAAGCACAAACTCAGCTACTCAACTACAACACAGTACACAAAAGCAAAATGGGGATGAGAAGCCAATGAACATTCACCGTCACAACCAACTACAAATACACAAAAGGGAATAGGACTGTATGATGGTGGTATGTTGGTTTAACCTTTGGGTTTAACAGGGTTCAGTTTTCAGGCTAACTGTTTTTTTGTAGACACTCCTCAAACTGAAGAATACAATGAACATGCATAATATAAAATATCAAGGCTTACTTAAATGTCTTATATTGCTATAGCATTGGTTATTTATATCTCGTGTTGACAAGTGCCTGTTCTCCTGACAATAGAGCTTTGTTGTGGTGTTACATAAAACTAGTCTGACAGGCCAGACTGCTGCTGCTAGGGTGTGTCTAGATTTCTAGGCTAATGTAATACTGTATTATCGCTAATATCTGGTCTGGTACACAGGTGTGGTTGGTCTGTCTAGTTAGTACATATCTTTTTTTAAATCATCTTTCAGTCTCTTTGGGAACATTCATCGTGTTTTAGAAAGGATGGTCTTCAACCTGAAACTTTCTGACTTCTAGCATTCTAATCAATCATCACATATTTTACGAAGTTTTCAAACTTACTAACAAGTGGTGTTTTACACGGTTGGACACAACACTGGCCATTTATTGGAACTGTTCCTGTTCCAACAGCCCACACTCTGTGGTGGTCCCATCAGTTACTCTCTTAAATGCCTCACACTTAACATTAAATATCCAGTTGAAGAATGACAGGAAGACGGCTTTTATTCACTTTTTACTGATACTGAAATCAAATGAACAATGTACGTACACACAAACACTTTTAGTTCCTGACTGGAGAGGGGAGAGGCTTTCAAAAGGAAATGCATAGGTTGGAAAATTTAACACAATATGCCACAAACAGGCTCTACACACACACAGTTCAAAAGTACACACACTGAATTTGGAGTTTTGTCTTAGAGTTTGGTCCTTAAAAAAACAAAAAGAAAATTTCGGAAGATACTTTTTTTGTAAGGATTGGAAACAAAAGGTGAATAAAACCATTTAACACCAATCAAACTTGGTAAGACAGAGTTAAGAGAACAGCATCATGGGAATGATATTGTTTGGGGGTCGTGTGAAGCAGGTTGTAGTGTAGCTGGAAGCCCAAACAAACATCAGCCCTTCCCTTTTAGTGTCCCAACTCACCACCCTTACACAAGTTTTACACAAGACCACAGACCTGGTGTTGATCTAACAGGCCTTGGTCTAATCTAATCTAAAGCTGATTGGTCTGTGGAAGATATGCACACAGGTGAAAATCTTTGAGGGGGGCAAGAAATGGTGAGCTGGTGCTTTAAGGCTATAATCTCTACAGACCTGCCAGGTGGAGATAGATGAGGTCAGGACCACTGGCTATATCCTTCCACTGGGGGGGGGGATTACAGGGCTGTGCATGACAGACAGATATGCAGAAGGGATGTGAGCCCCCTGTCTTTAGAATAGAGATTGTGGTCGTTGGTGTGTGGTGATAGAGGAGGACATGGAATGACGCCCTGAGCAGCCTTGGCTGCTTAGCGGACTAGCGGGGACTGATTCAGGGAGATGAGGACGGAGCGCATGCGAGACACGTCTTTGGCTTGCTTGCTGGACTTGGGGTTGAAGTCGCAGAGCCGAGCCACCTGCTCCCACTCCGTGCCGGGGTCGTTCTCATCCAGATCCAAAATCATGGCCATGGAACCTCGACTTAGACGTGTTTGCAGCCTATATACAAATGTTAAACTCCCCATTATGCAGCATGAACATAACAAAAGATGTTGTTTGATAGGTGTGTTGAGACTGTGGTTGGAGAGAATACTTTGAATTGTAGGGCTGGGTGTAAAATGAAAGATGTTGTTTGATAGGTGTGTTGAGACTGTGGTTGGAGAAAATACTTTGAATTGTAAGGCTGGGTGTAAAAAAACGGTTAAACCAGTTAAACCGTCCTGTTCATGCTCTGAGACAGGGTGCCTGCTCCCCTCAAAAAATCTTGGAGAGATTATGTCTCACTTTTCAATCACACAATTTCTGACTCTGGGGGGGGGGGGGGGGGGGGATGGAATTGTTATAAGTAGTGAGACCATTAGTTTCATTATTTGATTTACTGGCCCTCCTCTGGACCTCCACTGGGGCCTCCTCTGGGAATCCTCTGAATGAGTTTCAGTTTCCCTGTGTAATTAACTTCTTGAAAATGCTATTGGCAGTTATAAAAACTCCTAAATTGGAAATTTAGGATTTATTTAAGTGAAATTTTATCTTGTAATTCTTTAAATAAAATACTTTGACTTCAAGTACGTTTTCATCCAATAAACATCTCAAAGTGCCTCAGCAACTAGCAGACTGTCTGGAGACGGGTGTCTGGATCATGGCCTTAGACCTGATGGCCACTATATACAAATGATAAATGGGGCAGTGTCCTCATGAGCATAACAAGGGATACCTAGGTAGTTGTACTTGGACTTGCTGGTGCCTCTTTACAAATGTTATACAGCCCAATATCCCCCCCTGAGCATAACAAAAGCGTACTTGATAGCAGAGTACAGGTGAGAAACAGGATGTGAGGTCATTTTAAACGTATTTCCGTTTCCGGCAAATGTGGGAGGTCTTCTGTAAATTGTAATATAAGCGGTGGGATTCGGGCCGGTCAACACTACAAGAGTGTGTCTACAATTTTGAGGACCTTTTCGCTAGAGCAGCGCTTTACTTGAACAGCATCTTCAGTCATGGCTACCAATGGTGAGTAAACGCTTTAAATTTATACTTATCTTGCTTAAAACGCTATTCACTTTTTTTTTTGTTGCTTTCAATCAATAGTAAGAAACAAAAAACAAACATTTCTTTTTGTGGCATGTTGTTTATAAGTTTCTCTTAATAGGAGATCTGCGGGAGGCGTTGTTATTACCGTGCTTCATGTTATATATATATATATATATATATATATATATATATATATATATATATATATATATATATATATATGTTTCATTATAATGTGATTTATTTATGTTAGCATTTAATGTACTTAATGTACTTTTCATTCTTACTAGATGATGTAAGGAGTGCTGTGGCAAGTTTACCTGTGGCTAACAGCTTAAGAAGAAAGCGGAAGGTTAATAACACTGCCGTCTAGGGATCTGTAGACAGGTATGCCTGTTGTTCTACCAACATGTGTTCAAACTCACACTTTTTATATTTTATTCTAGAAGAATTGTATTTATGGACTATATTCATTATCTAATAGCTGTCTCTGTGTACCCCATTTTTCCCTACAGTAAAAAAGTGAAGAGTGATAGTTTTGCATCGCCTGAGAATCCAGAATCCTCAACGTCAAGGCCGTTTTTGGAGGCACCACAGGCCAATATGGTTTACAATGTATATCCTTTTTGTGTATATGTATATATTTTAAAAAAGAAATAATATTCATTTACATTGTATATATTGAAAAAACTTCCTATTTTCTGTCTTTTTAGGAGACGCAAGCTGCTGTAGAGGCCCTGCGAGCAATCGAAATCCCTCCGGTTCAAGAAGCATCATTTTCTGCAGCTGTGTGGCCCTCTGTGAACGAGGAAGAGATAAATCCTATTGAAACAATCGTGTTAAATCTTGATGAAACAACCGTGTTAACCCCTCTTGACGTAAGTGTTCTCCTCATACTGTGTGTGTGTGTGTGTGTGTGTGTGTGTGTGTGTGTGTGTGTGTGTGTGTGTGTGTGTGTGTGTGTGTGTGTGTGTGTGTGTGATAGATATTGTTTATTATTATTATTATTATTGTTAACATGAATTGTGTTTGGTCTTCATCACAGAATTGCCTTGCTGATCTTCAGGTCGCCGAGCATAATGCTGCTGAAGAGTATTTTCTACAACAAGAGTGGCTACAACAACATCAGGGGTCTATTGTGGATGATACACTGATAAGACTACCTGAACCAACGCATTTGGAGGTGATAATGTTTCCCCAACCCCAGTGTGTGTGTGTGTGTGTGTGTGTGTGTGTGTGTGTGTGTGTGTGTGTGTGTGTGTGTGTGTGTGTGTGTGTGTATGTGCATATGTGGGATGTTATCACTGGTACTGTTATTGACCAATGAATGTAATTGGTGCATTATAGGCATACTGTGATGCCTGGGATAGCTTTTATGTAGACCAAGAAGCTTTTCTACAACAAGAAAAACGAAGACTCCTGCAAAAAGAGTTACAGCGTCGCAGTTGTCAGCAAGAGCTAGAGCATGAGAATGATACACCAATAAGACATCCGGAAGCAACGCATCTGGCGGTAAGAGATCTCCACAGTCTGTGTTCATGTGTGTGTGTGTGTGTGTGTGTGTGTGTGTGTGTGTGTGTGTGTGTGTGTGTGTGTGTGTGTGTGTGTGTGTGAGTGTGTGTGTGCGAGTTTGTGTGCGAGTGTGGGTGTGTGTCTGATAGATAGATAGATAGATATCGAAATAGCATATTATTATTATTATTATTATTATTATTATAGTTATTATCATCGCTATTAATCAATAAAATGTATTTGATTTTTTTCATAGGGATCCCTTGCAAATCAAGACACATTTCTACAACCACAACCAACACTGCAGCAACCGCTAGAAGACTTACAACTAATCAGTGGTGAGCTACAGCCGCAGCAGCAGCAAGAAGACTTACAACTAATCACAGGTGACCTGTTTGATACAGATTGTCTGTTTGAAACACACGAAGCCTCTGATCCGTTTGACTGGGTTACCAACATACAAACCGATGCTCTATATAACCGCATTGATTTACTAGTGTCTAGAGTTGATGAATTACAAGCTTCTAACAAGCAACTGTTAGCTCTAACCACTTCTCAAGCAATAGGTCGGGTGTCTGATCAGGAGCTCATGCAGCAGAGATTTTTAGAGATAAAAAGTGTTTTAGAAAAAACTCTGAAATACTTGTAATAAAGTAGGCTAGCGGTAGGTGAAAAAATAAAAAAAAAAAAAAAAAAAAAAAAAAAAAAAAAAAATACATTCACACCTTGATGTGGATGTACATGACGAAACTGACAATGTGCTAGACCCGATCTGTGATGCAGACTGTGCATGACAGACAGATATGCAGAAGGGATGTGAGCCCCCTGTCTTTAGAATAGAGATTGTGGTCGTTGGGTTGGTTGGTGTGTGGTGATAGAGGAGGACATGGAATGACGCCCTGAGCAGCCTTGGCTGCTTAGCGGACTAGTGGGGACTGCTTCAGGGAGATGAGGACGGAGCGCATGCGAGACACGTCTTTGGGTTGCTTGCTGGTCTTGGGGTTGAAGTCGCAGAGCCGAGCCACCCGCTCCCACTCTGTGCCGGGGTCGTTCTCATCCAGATCCGAAATCATGGCCATGGAACCTCGACTTAGACGTGTTTGCAGCCTATATACAAATGTTAAACTCCCCATTATGTAGCATGAGCATAACAGAAGATGTTGTTTGATAGGTGTTGAGACTGTGGTTGGAGAGAATTCTTTGAATTGTAAGGCTGGGTGTAAAACAAAATATGTTGTTTGATAGGTGTGTTGAGACTGTGGTTGGAGAGAATACTTTGAATTGTAAGGCTGGGTGTAAAACAAAAGATGTTGTTTGATAGGTGTGTTGAGACTGTGGTTGAAGAGAATCCTTTGAATTGAAATGCTGGGTGTAAAAAACCGGTTAAACCAGTTAAACCGTCCTGTTCATGCTCTGCGACGGGGTGCCTGCTCCCCTCAAAAAATCTTGGAGAGATTATGTCTCACTTTTCAATCACACAATTTCTGACTCTGGGGGGGGGGTGGAATTGTTATAAGTAGTGAGACCATTAGTTTCATTATTTGATTTACTGGTCCTCCTCTGGACCTCCACTGGGGCCTCCTCTGGGAATCCTCTGAATGAGTTTCAGTTTCCCTGTGTAATTAACTTCTTGAAAATGCTATTGGCAGTTATAAAAACGCCTAAGTTGGAAATTTAGGATTTATTTAAGTGAAATTTTATCTTGTAATTCTTTAAATAAAATACTTTGACTTCAAGTACCTTTTCATCCAATAAACATCTCAAAGTGCCTCAGCAACTAGCAGACTGTCTGGAGACGGGTGTCTGGATCATGGCCTTAGACCTGATGGCCACTATATACAAATGTTAAACGGGGCAGTGTCCTCATGAGCATGACAAGGGATACCTAGGTAGTTGTACTTGGACTTGCTGGTGCCTCTTTACAAATGTTATACAGCCCAATATATATATATATATATATATATGTTTCATTATAATGTGATTTATTTATGTTAGCATTTAATGTACTTAATGTACTTTTCATTCTTACTAGATGATGTAAGGAGTGCTGTGGCAAGTTTACCTGTGGCTAACAGCTTAAGAAGAAAGCGGAAGGTTAATAACACTGCCGTCTAGGGATCTGGAGACAGGTATGCCTGTTGTTCTACCAACATGTGTTCAAACTCACACTTTTTATATTTTATTCTAGAAGAATTGTATTTATGGACTATATTCATTATCTAATAGCTGTCTCTGTGTACCCCATTTTTCCCTACAGTAAAAAAGTGAAGAGTGATAGTTTTGCATCGCCTGAGAATCCAGAATCCTCAACGTCAAGGCCGTTTTTGGAGGCACCACAGGCCAATATGGTTTACAATGTATATCCTTTTTGTGTATATGTATATATTTTAAAAAAGAAATAATATTCATTTACATTGTATATATTGAAAAAACTTCCTATTTTCTGTCTTTTTAGGAGACGCAAGCTGCTGTAGAGGCCCTGCGAGCAATCGAAATCCCTCCGGTTCAAGAAGCATCATTTTCTGCAGCTGTGTGGCCCTCTGTGAACGAGGAAGAGATAAATCCTATTGAAACAATCGTGTTAAATCTTGATGAAACAACCGTGTTAACCCCTCTTGACGTAAGTGTTCTCCTCATACTGTGTGTGTGTGTGTGTGTGTGTGTGTGTGTGTGTGTGTGTGTGTGTGTGTGTGTGTGTGTGTGTGTGTGTGTGTGTGTGTGATAGATATTGTTTATTATTATTATTATTATTGTTAACATGAATTGTGTTTGGTCTTCATCACAGAATTGCCTTGCTGATCTTCAGGTCGCCGAGCATAATGCTGCTGAAGAGTATTTTCTACAACAAGAGTGGCTACAACAACATCAGGGGTCTATTGTGCATGATACACTGATAAGACTACCTGAACCAACGCATTTGGAGGTGATAATGTTTCCCCAACCCCAGTGTGTGTGTGTGTGTGTGTGTGTGTGTGTGTGTGTGTGTGTGTGTATGTGCATATGTGGGATGTTATCACTGGTACTGTTATTGACCAATGAATGTAATTGGTGCATTATAGGCATACTGTGATGCCTGGGATAGCTTTTATGTAGACCAAGAAGCTTTTCTACAACAAGAAAAACGAAGACTCCTGCAAAAAGAGTTACAGCGTCGCAGTTGTCAGCAAGAGCTAGAGCATGAGAATGATACACCAATAAGACATCCGGAAGCAACGCATCTGGCGGTAAGAGATCTCCACAGTCTGTGTTCATGTGTGTGTGTGTGTGTGTGTGTGTGTGTGTGTGTGTGTGTGTGTGTGTGTGTGTGTGTGTGTGAGTGTGTGTGTGTGAGTGTGTGTGCGAGTTTGTGTGCGAGTGTGGGTGTGTGTCTGATAGATAGATAGATAGATATCGAAATAGCATATTATTATTATTATTATTATAGTTATTATCATCGCTATTAATCAATAAAATGTATTTGATTTTTTTCATAGGGATCCCTTGCAAATCAAGACACATTTCTACAACCACAACCAACACTGCAGCAACCGCTAGAAGACTTACAACTAATCAGTGGTGAGCTACAGCCGCAGCAGCAGCAGCAGCAGCAGCAAGAAGACTTACAACTAATCACAGGTGACCTGTTTGATACAGATTGTCTGTTTGAAACACACGAAGCCTCTGATCCGTTTGACTGGGTTACCAACATACAAACCAATGCTCTATATAACCGCATTGATTTACTAGTGTCTAAAGTTGATGAATTACAAGCTTCTAACAAGCAACTGTTAGCTCTAACCACTTCTCAAGCCAGCGTTTGTGCCTTACTCGCGTCTAGAGTTGATGAATTACAAGCTTCTAACAAGCAACTGTTAGCTCTAACCACTTCTCAAGCAATAGGTCAGGTGTCTGATCAGGAGCTCATGCAGCAGAGATTTTTAGAGATAAAAAGTGTTTTAGAAAAAACTCTGAAATACTTGTAATAAAGTAGGCTAGCGGTAGGTGAAAAAAAAAAATAAATAAAAACATTCACACCTTGATGTGGATGTACATGACGAAACTGACGATGTGCTAGACCCGAACTGTGATGCAGACTGTGCATGACAGACAGATATGCAGAAGGGATGTGAGCCCCCTGTCTTTAGAATAGAGATTGTGGTCGTTGGTGTGTGGTGATAGAGGAGGACATGGAATGACGCCCTGAGCAGCCTTGGCTGCTTAGCGGACTAGTGGGGACTGCTTCAGGGAGATGAGGACGGAGCGCATGCGAGACACGTCTTTGGGTTGCTTGCTGGTCTTGGGGTTGAAGTCGCAGAGCCGAGCCACCCGCTCCCACTCTGTGCCGGGGTCGTTCTCATCCAGATCCGAAATCATGGCCATGGAACCTCGACTTAGACGTGTTTGCAGCCTATATACAAATGTTAAACTCCCCATTATGTAGCATGAGCATAACAGAAGATGTTGTTTGATAGGTGTTGAGACTGTGGTTGGAGAGAATTCTTTGAATTGTAGGGCTGGGTGTAAAACAAAATATGTTGTTTGATAGGTGTGTTGAGACTGTGGTTGGAGAGAATTCTTTGAATTGTAGGGCTGGGTGTAAAACAAAATATGTTGTTTGATAGGTGTGTTGAGACTGTGGTTGAAGAGAATCCATTGAATTGTAATGCTGGGTGTAAAAAACCGGTTAAACCAGTTAAACCGTCCTGTTCATGCTCTGCGACGGGTTGCCTGCTCCCCTCAAAAAATCTTGGAGAGATTATGTCTCACTTTTCAATCACACAATTTCTGACTCTGGGGGGGGGGTGGAATTGTTATAAGTAGTGAGACCATTAGTTTCATTATTTGATTTACTGGTCCTCCTCTGGACCTCCACTGGGGCCTCCTCTGGGAATCCTCTGAATGAGTTTCAGTTTCCCTGTGTAATTAACTTCTTGAAAATGCTATTGGCAGTTATAAAAACGCCTAAGTTGGAAATTTAGGATTTATTTAAGTGAAATTTTATCTTGTAATTCTTTAAATAAAATACTTTGACTTCAAGTACCTTTTCATCCAATAAACATCTCAAAGTGCCTCAGCAACTAGCAGACTGTCTGGAGACGGGTGTCTGGATCATGGCCTTAGACCTGATGGCCACTATATACAAATGTTAAACGGGGCAGTGTCCTCATGAGCATGACAAGGGATACCTAGGTAGTTGTACTTGGACTTGCTGGTGCCTCTTTACAAATGTTATACAGCCCAATATATATATATATATATATATGTTTCATTATAATGTGATTTATTTATGTTAGCATTTAATGTACTTAATGTACTTTTCATTCTTACTAGATGATGTAAGGAGTGCTGTGGCAAGTTTACCTGTGGCTAACAGCTTAAGAAGAAAGCGGAAGGTTAATAACACTGCCGTCTAGGGATCTGGAGACAGGTATGCCTGTTGTTCTACCAACATGTGTTCAAACTCACACTTTTTATATTTTATTCTAGAAGAATTGTATTTATGGACTATATTCATTATCTAATAGCTGTCTCTGTGTACCCCATTTTTCCCTACAGTAAAAAAGTGAAGAGTGATAGTTTTGCATCGCCTGAGAATCCAGAATCCTCAACGTCAAGGCCGTTTTTGGAGGCACCACAGGCCAATATGGTTTACAATGTATATCCTTTTTGTGTATATGTATATATTTTAAAAAAGAAATAATATTCATTTACATTGTATATATTGAAAAAACTTCCTATTTTCTGTCTTTTTAGGAGACGCAAGCTGCTGTAGAGGCCCTGCGAGCAATCGAAATCCCTCCGGTTCAAGAAGCATCATTTTCTGCAGCTGTGTGGCCCTCTGTGAACGAGGAAGAGATAAATCCTATTGAAACAATCGTGTTAAATCTTGATGAAACAACCGTGTTAACCCCTCTTGACGTAAGTGTTCTCCTCATACTGTGTGTGTGTGTGTGTGTGTGTGTGTGTGTGTGTGTGTGTGTGTGTGTGTGTGTGTGTGATAGATATTGTTTATTATTATTATTATTATTGTTAACATGAATTGTGTTTGGTCTTCATCACAGAATTGCCTTGCTGATCTTCAGGTCGCCGAGCATAATGCTGCTGAAGAGTATTTTCTACAACAAGAGTGGCTACAACAACATCAGGGGTCTATTGTGCATGATACACTGATAAGACTACCTGAACCAACGCATTTGGAGGTGATAATGTTTCCCCAACCCCAGTGTGTGTGTGTGTGTGTGTGTGTGTGTGTGTGTGTGTGTGTGTGTATGTGCATATGTGGGATGTTATCACTGGTACTGTTATTGACCAATGAATGTAATTGGTGCATTATAGGCATACTGTGATGCCTGGGATAGCTTTTATGTAGACCAAGAAGCTTTTCTACAACAAGAAAAACGAAGACTCCTGCAAAAAGAGTTACAGCGTCGCAGTTGTCAGCAAGAGCTAGAGCATGAGAATGATACACCAATAAGACATCCGGAAGCAACGCATCTGGCGGTAAGAGATCTCCACAGTCTGTGTTCATGTGTGTGTGTGTGTGTGTGTGTGTGTGTGTGTGTGTGTGTGTGTGTGTGTGTGTGTGTGAGTGTGTGTGTGTGAGTGTGTGTGCGAGTGTGGGTGTGTGTCTGATAGATAGATAGATAGATAGATATCGAAATAGCATATTATTATTATTATTATTATAGTTATTATCATCGCTATTAATCAATAAAATGTATTTGATTTTTTTCATAGGGATCCCTTGCAAATCAAGACACATTTCTACAACCACAACCAACACTGCAGCAACCGCTAGAAGACTTACAACTAATCAGTGGTGAGCTACAGCCGCAGCAGCAGCAGCAGCAGCAGCAAGAAGACTTACAACTAATCACAGGTGACCTGTTTGATACAGATTGTCTGTTTGAAACACACGAAGCCTCTGATCCGTTTGACTGGGTTACCAACATACAAACCAATGCTCTATATAACCGCATTGATTTACTAGTGTCTAAAGTTGATGAATTACAAGCTTCTAACAAGCAACTGTTAGCTCTAACCACTTCTCAAGCCAGCGTTTGTGCCTTACTCGCGTCTAGAGTTGATGAATTACAAGCTTCTAACAAGCAACTGTTAGCTCTAACCACTTCTCAAGCAATAGGTCGGGTGTCTGATCAGGAGCTCATGCAGCAGAGATTTTTAGAGATAAAAAGTGTTTTAGAAAAAACTCTGAAATACTTGTAATAAAGTAGGCTAGCGGTAGGTGAAAAAAAAAAAAAAAGAAAAAACATTCACACCTTGATGTGGATGTACATGACGAAACTGACGATGTGCTAGACCCGAACTGTGATGCAGACTGTGCATGACAGACAGATATGCAGAAGGAATGTGAGCCCCCTGTCTTTAGAATAGAGATTGTGGTCGTTGGTGTGTGGTGATAGAGGAGGACATGGAATTACGCCCTGAGCAGCCTTGGCTGCTTAGCGGACTAGTGGGGACTGCTTCAGGGAGATGAGGACGGAGCGCATGCGAGACACGTCTTTGGGTTGCTTGCTGGTCTTGGGTTGAAGTCGCAGAGCCGAGCCACCCGCTCCCACTCCGTGCCGGGGTTGTTCTCATCCAGATCCAAAATCATGGCCATGGAACCTCGACTTAGACGTGTTTGCAGCCTATATACAAATGTTAAACTCCCCATTATGTAGCATGAGCATAACAGAAGATGTTGTTTGATAGGTGTTGAGACTGTGGTTGGAGAGAATCCTTTGAATTGTAAGGCTGGGTGTAAAACAAAATATGTTGTTTGATAGGTGTGTTGAGACTGTGGTTGGAGAGAATACTTTGAATTGTAAGGCTGGGTGTAAAACAAAATATGTTGTTTGATAGGTGTGTTGAGACTGTGGTTGGAGAGAATACTTTGAATTGTAAGGCTGGGTGTAAAATGAAAGATGTTGTTTGATAGGTGTGTTGAGACTGTGGTTGGAGAGAATACTTTGAATCGTAAGGCTGGGTGTAAAACAAAAGATGTTGTTTGATAGATGTGTTGAGACTGTGGTTGGAGAGAATCCTTTGAATTGTAAGGCTGGGTGTAAAACAAAAGATGTTGTTTGATAGATGTGTTGAGACTGTGGTTGAAGAGAATCCTTTGAATTGAAATGCTGGGTGTAAAAAACCGGTTAAACCAGTTAAACCGTCCTGTTAATGCTACTAAGACGGTATACGAATTTGCAGGTTGTTATTGTCACGGCTGTGTAAAATGCAAAGTACAATCAGCAATAAATGTCAAGCTTAACAAGTCCTATGGTGCGCTGTACAGAGCTTTCCATGAAAGGAAAAGAGTGTTAGAAACTGTGCATGGACTAACAGTTGTTGTGATGTGGGAGTGTCAGTGGCAGAGTGAAGTGCTCCATAATCCTACAGTTAAAGAGTTTATGGCTACATATGGCAAAACAGGATGAAACAAGCCTCGGGGAGGTGACACCTTACATTTCACAAATCCAAAGTAGTTTTTTATATCAGCAAAATCACTCGTTATGACCAGGGGGTGACCTACCGGATAGCATTTCTTGGCTTGAACTGTGGGATATAAACTAGTGAAATCATAGTAGCTCATTGTCTCATCCTGTTCGGCTTTGTGGTACAGCTTAATGGCGTTTGTCCGGCCACCAAAAAGGGCATTTCTAGGGCTGAGCCGTTCTGTTTTGCCATATGTAGCCATAAACTCTTTAACTGTAGGATTATGGAGCACTTCACTCTGCCACTGAATAAGTTTTATTGGGGTTTATGTATGCACCGTCATAGGTTAGAGCAACAGTATCTCTGGGTATGAACTGTGTTTTAAAAACTCCCATACAACTAGACGCCAGTGTAGTAAATACGAATGGATCTAATCCTGTTGACTCCTTGAATGCATTGCGGTATGCTATACACGCCGTACGCAGGACAGCCACAGCGTTAATACAATAGCTGCTTATCTCCTTTTGAAAATCAAATGTATCATGGCGAACGGTGTCGTACCATTCCATAAATTTTTTGGGGCCGTGTCCGACATTCCATCAAATCCATAGTTTGATGGATCAGGATATTTTCCGATATATGAGTCGTTCTGTGGCGAGTTGAACAAATGCGGGAATTGTCCCTTTTTCCTATCATCAAAGCCCATGGCCTCTGGGGCCTTAGCTAAAGCCATAGGCAGAAAGCTGAATGAATCAATCCACCGTTGTCGTAAAGATGTATTGTACATCATAAGAACTCTGCTACCACGCATGGTCAGTTTTGGACAAATGCCTTGTTTAACATAATACTCCAGCAGTATGTAGCTGTCAAAGCCGGATGCATTGTGCGCGATGAAGGTGAAGCCTCTAAATCGCGGTTTATTGTAGTGGTTTACGAACGCTGCAACACAATTTGGACCCCTGAAACACATATATTTGCCGTCAAGACCCATGGCACAAACATAATTAGCCTCATGTTTACCGTTATGAAATCATGTTTCAAAGTCATAGAATATGTAACGGTTACTGTCATTTACTTTTTCTAAGGGTTGTATATAACAAGAATGTGCTGTGTCAGTCAACCGCTCATCACAATGCATACATGCTGGGGGTATACAGACATGCGCCTTATTTTTTACCGTATAGTAAACACGACCACAATCATCACAATATTTGACTCTCTCGCAAGGAATGCAGTTGTGTTTCGTTTCCACTAACTTATGCATTTCGAAACAATGTCCTGACGCGCATACACGTTTACAGTCGGCACACCTTATAGTATTACCAGGGAAAAGATGACACGCCGTAAAACACACGCTACACCGTTGACTGCAGAGATGTGACAAAGGAGTGTCGTAAGTCAAATAACAAGCGTTGCACACGTATGAAGAGCCAAAAAATCCTTTTGGATTCTTAATAAGACAGTAGTGATCACTGTGTAGGTATAACCACACCGTTTCGACATGAGGCTCGTCGTGTGTTTTGAAGATCTGTAGCTTTTTACGGCCTGCACCGTGATGAAATATTACTATTTTAACGTTTAAATGTTTCTGAAACCTGTCTACATCGGAGAATGATACCCTGTGTGAATATTTGTGCCCCAGATCGCTATGGAGTTTTTTAGCATATTTTATTTTGTCACTTAGAGGCATGCTGGGATGTTTATAATGAGCCAGACATGTTGCAAAACATAGGTTGGCGTCTTCGTCATCTGTGTTCTTGGGGTTGTACAGGTGGTTACCTTTTTTGCATAATATGTCATCATAAGGTACATTACCCAATTTCAGACGTGCTCCCCCACTCATGTTTCCCGCCACTGTCACAATGAATTCTAGTGAGTCATCGGTCATTGAAGTGTCGTTACTTTGTAAAACTTGGGAAATACGTTCTAAAAACGAGTCTGCATTATACTGATCATTAGCATTCAAAATGGCTTGTACATCATCAGGTAACGACGACCCCCTTAGGGATACATTTATGATGCTATCCTGACCGGCTGACTCTATGATCGATGATACCAGTTAAAGCCTTGCGTACCCGCATGGGGATGCTACCTATGTCATGCATGTTAATATTCCGTAGTCTAGTCTCTGACGTAATACTGATGCGTTAAAGTGGGGTATGTCTCTGGTAACGATTTCACCTACAGAACTGGAAGAAGCCCCTGTCTGAGAATTTATTGGAACGTTAGCAATACTGGTACTTGGCTGTTCTGGCGATACGCTGAAAGGAGTCAATGGCAACACCGTAGTACTCCTTACAGGTATGTTAGCAATGCTGGTACTTGGCTGTTCTGGCGATACAGCGGTCCTCTTTGGAGGCCCCTCTTCCACAAGCATAGTGTTACAGGCTTGTAAAACAGCATGCACTTCATCACCATATTCATCAAGGACATTTTTTTTTCTGTTCATATGTATGGTTAATGTTTGATGACAAACCCTGTGACAATACTCGTTTTTCACGTTCAAGATTGCGTTTATTGATAGCATCGTTTATTCTAAGCAGTACTGCATCGAATCGAATTTTATCAAAGTCTGCATCACAGTTCGGGTCTAGCACATCGTCAGTTTCGTCATGTACATCCACAGGGTGTGAATGTTTTGATCTTTTTTTTTTGCTTGGAGTCGCCATTTTTTTTTTTTTTTTCACCTACCGCTAGCCTACTTTATTACAAGTATTTCAGAGTTTTTCCAAGAAGATTTACTGTGGGTACAAAAACACTTTTTATCTCTAAAAATCTCTGCTGCATGGATCCTATATACAAATGTTAAACTCCCTATTATGCAGCATGAGCATAACAAAAGATGTTGTTTGATAGGTGTTGAGACTGTGGTTGGAGAGAATACTTTGAATTGTAATGCTGGGTGTAAAACAAAAGATGTTGTTTGATAGGTGTGTTGAGACTGTGGTTGGAGAGAATACTTTGAATTGAAATGCTGGGTGTAAAAAACCGGTTAAACCAGTTAAACCGTCCTGTTAATGCTAATAAGACGGTATACGAGTTTGCAGGTTGTTATTTTCACGGCTGTGTAAAATGCAAAGTACAATCAGCAATAAATGTCAAGCTTAACAAGTCCTATGGTGCGCTGTACAGAGCTTTCCATGAAAGGAAAAGAGTGTTAGAAACTGTGCATGGACTAACAGTTGTTGTGATGTGGGAGTGTCAGTGGCAGAGTGAAGTGCTCCATAATCCTACAGTTAAAGAGTTTATGGCTACATATGGCAAAACAGGATGAAACAAGCCTCGGGGAGGTGACACCTTACATTTCACAAATCCAAAGTAGTTTTTTATATCAGCAAAATCACTCGTTATGACCAGGGGGTGACCTACACCTACAAAGATAAACACTTTTTATCTCTAAAAATCTCTGCTGCATGAGCTCCTGATCAGACACCCGACCTATTGCTTGAGAAGTGGTTAGAGCTAACAGTTGTTTGTTAGAAGCTTGTAGTTCATCAACTTTAGACACTAGTAAATCAATGCAGTTATATAGAGCAGCGGTTTGTATGTTGGTACTTATAACAATTCCATTCCCCCCCCCCCCCCCCCCCCAGAGTCAGAAATTGTGTGATTGAAAAGTGAGCCATAATCTCCATCCATCCATCCATCGTCGTCCGCTTATCCGTGGTCGGGTTGCGGGGGGAGCAGCTCCAGCAGGGGACCCCAAACCTCCCTTTCCCGAGCCACATTAACCAGCTCTGACTGGGGGATCCCGAGGCGTTCCCAGGCCAGGTTGGAGATGTAATCCCTCCACCTAGTCCTGGGTCTTCCCCGAGGCCTCCTCCCAGCTGGACGTGCCTGGAACACCTCCCTAGGGAGGCGCCCAGGGGGCATCCTTACCAGATGCCCGAACCACCTCAACTGGCTCCTTTCAATGTGAAGGAGCAGCGGCTCTACTCCGAGCTCCTCACGGATGACTGAGCTTCTCACCCTATCTCTAAGGGAGACGCCAGCCACCCTCCTGAGGAAACCCATTTCGGCCGCTTGTACCCTGGATCTCGTTCTTTCGGTCATGACCCAACCTTCATGACCATAGGTGAGGGTAGGAACGAAAACTGACCGGTAGATCGAGAGCTTTGCCTTCTGGCTCAGCTCTCTTTTCGTCACAACGGTGCGATAAACAGAATGTAATACCGCCCACGCTGCGCCGATTCTCCGACCAATCTCCAGCTCCATTGTCCCCTCACTCGCGAACAAGACCCCAAGGTACTTAAACTCCTTCACTTGGGGTAAGGATTCATTCCCTACCTGGAGAAGGCACTCCATCGGTTTCCTGCTGAGAACCATGGCCTCAGATTTAGAGGTGCTGATCCTCATCCCAGCCGCTTCACACTCGGCTGCAAACCGATCCAGTGAGTGCTGAAGGTCACAGGCCGATGATGCCATCAGGACCACATCGTCTGCAAAGATCAGCGATGAGATCCCCAGCCCTCCGAACTGCAACCCCTCCCTACCACGACTACGCCTCGATATCCTATCCATAAATACTACGAACAGGATTGGTGACAAAGCGCAGCCCTGGCGGAGGCCAACCCTCACCTGGAACGTGTCTGACTTACTGCCGAGAACCCGGACACAGCTCTCGCTTTGGTCATACAGAGATTGGATGGCCCTGAGAAGGGACCCCCTCACCCCATACTCCCGCAGCACCTCCCACAAAGTCTCCCGGGGGACCCGGTCATATGCCTTCTCCAGATCCACAAAACACATGTAGACTGGATGGGCATACTCCCAGGCTCCCTCCAGGATCCTTGCTAGAGTAAAGAGCTGATCCGTTGTTCCACGCCCAGGACGGAATCCGCATTGTTCCTCTTCAACCTGAGGTTCGACTATCGGCCGAACCCTCCTTTCCAGCACCTTGGAGTAGACTTTACCAGGGAGGCTGAGAAGTGTGATACCCCTGTAATTGGTACACACCCTCTGGTCCCCCTTTTTGAAGAGGGGAACCACCACCCCGGTCTGCCACTCCTTTGGCACTGTCCCAGACTTCCACGCAATGTTGAGTAGGCGTGTCAACCAAGACAGCCCCTCCCAGGGCTGGACTGGGACAAAAAATCGGCCCGGGCATTTTTGGCCCAAGCGGCCCACACCCACCGTGATTGGTCAGAGACATTCCCTGCAGACAGTCCTCTTAAAATATGCGTCCATTCTATGATATGAGTTGCCTAGTGTTCTGCGTTCATGTGATGGTTTGGGATCCTTCAAGAGGTCTCAAGACTTATCTGTTGATCTTACACTTAAATAATTAATTCATTCTTAGAGTTATGATTTGTATATTTATGGTATTTTTTATTATTTTTATTGATATTTGATATTGTATTGCCATTATTGTTATTATTACTATTTAGCTTAATATTGGCTTAGCAACTTTTAAAAACAGTTTACTGTTCATTTTAACCATTGTAAGATTCATATTTTGTCGCTTTGGACAAAAGTGTCTGCTAACTACAATAACCATAACCATAACCCTTCCCAAAAGCTACAATAAAGCTGGGAGTAGTACATGCCCTGGAAAAGAGAAGCAGTGTACTCACTCACTTTTGATTGGCGACCTGGAGGCCATATGGTAGCCTACACAATGTCCATACTCAAGTGCAAATCATTGCCAAAGATAAAGTTTAAAGTATAATTTCAAATTATTTAACAACATTTAAGTATACAAGTGTATTGTCAGTAAAGTCAATCAAAATGTTGCCTTGACCCACACCAATGAACAAGAAAGATTTACTCTAACAAGGTAACATTTAAAAGAGTGAGAAACAGAGAGAAATGTCAGCTAAGTTAAGGTATAATTCATTTAGTTTAAATCTCTGGGCAATGTAGAGAGACAGCTGTATACATAGTATACATGAGCCTAGTAGAACAGGCTGTATACATAGTATACATGAGCCTAGTAGAACAGGCTGTATACATAGTATACATGAGCCTAGTAGAACAGGCTGCATACATAGTATACATGAGCCTAGTAGAACAGGCTGCATACATAGTATACATGAGCTTAGTAGAACAGGCTGCATACATAGTATACATGAGCCTAGTAGAACAGGCTGCATACATAGTATACATGAGCCTAGTAGAACAGGCTGTATACATAGTATACATGAGCCTAGTAGAACAGGCTGTATACATAGTATACATGAGCCTAGTAGAACAGGCTGTATACATAGTATACATGAGCCTAGTAGAACAGGCTGTATACATAGTATACATGAGCCTACTAGAACAGGCTGTATACATAGTATACATGAGCCTAGTAGAACAGGCTGTACATAGTATACATGAGCCTAGTAGAACAGGCGGTATACATAGTATACATGAGCCTAGTAGAACAGGCTGTATACATAGTATACATGAGCCTAGTAGAACAGGCTGTATACATAGTATACATGAGCCTAGTAGAACAGGCTGTATACATAGTATACATGAGCCTAGTAGAACAGGCTGTATAGATCACAGACTTCAGCTACCCAACAGGCCAACCCTTAAACAGTTAGGTTACCTGACAGCCACTAACTTTAATGTTACTGCCAAACTGCTTGTTGTCATTATGACGTGAGGCGCACACACACACACACACACACACACACACACACACACACACACACACACACACACACACACACACACACACACACACACAACCTGTTAATTCACGTACTTCATACCGTTGTCAACTAGGCCTACTCTCTCTTCCACCTGTTCCTCCCTCTCTCTCCCGTGGCCCTGTCATGGTCGCTCTCCTCCTCCTCCTCGGCCTCTACCCTGTCATCATGATGTTGTTTCTGCTTCTCTGTATAGCCAGCCACCTCTCCTCCTTCCTCTACTTCAGGTAGCCTAATGCTGATGTTGAAGCAGCTACTACAGCCCCAAACATGTCAGACATGTTGGCACATTTTGAGGCATTCGCCTGTAGATTCTTAATCTTTTTCTCCCGTAATTTCTGTACACATCCCTTGTGTATGGGGTTCCGTGGTTGTTTGTCCATTTTAACGTGGATGCTAAACTTCCAGCATATTATAACGTTTACAGCTCGTGTCTCAGGGCCGGGAGTGGGGAAGGGTGTTCCTGGATTTGATTGGGTTAGGTCTAGCTTAGGACTGTAGTTGAGCTAATTCCGGTTTCCAACTTCGCCCCAGAGATGTCAGTTAAAACACGGACGGAGACAATTATCGCTCTTGACGCTTTATTACATAAGGCAACAGTACAAAATGGGCGTGGGTAGCTCTGCTATGGCTGTGTATTTGTGTGTGGTTCTGCAAAGAAACAAATAACATTGTGAAGGCTACCATACACAATGCATATGAAGTATACATATAGGCTAGCAAACAACAACAAACCCACTATTAATTACACTATATCAATGTAATGTAACTACTGCAGCATAATACAATACAATAATAATACAATAATGTAGCTAAATACAAACGTGAGCAAGAGCTTTCAACAATCTGCATTATAAATCAACAGCCACGTGCAAAGTAGCTAACAGGTGATTAACACAAACATCGAAATTACCAGCTAACTTACTTCAATGTAAAAGAACTACAGACCAATACAACAACAGGCCCAAATGAACTGACAACGTAAGCTATGGGACTTACAGTTCTCAAAGACGCACACACGCGAGCTCAACTGATTATCTTCTGGACGCACACAGTCTCTTTTCTCTTTCTCCCACTTTTCTCTCCGTGTGGCGGGTGCGCCCGCTCGCGGTAAGGCGCGTGTCCGCGCTACCCCCCGGCATGCAGCCACAATCAGTCCTGACAGACGGACTTTTGTACAATTACCGAATGGGCCGCTGTCAGTTATCTATGGGCCGGCGCGGCCCAAAAAAATAAAAAGTTAAAACAAAGGCCTATAAATTATATCGGCGATTCGGCCCAAAAGTGCGTCGGCCCACCGGGAAAATGCCCGGTATGCCCGATGGCCAGTCCAGCCCTGGCCCCTCCACACCCAGAGCTTTCAGCATTTCTGGACGGATCTCATCAATCCCTGGGGCTTTGCCACTGTGGAGTTGTTTGACTACCTCAGTGACCTCCACCAGGGAAATTGACGACAATCCCCCGTCATCCTCCAGCTCTGCCTCTAACCAAGAGGGCGCATCAGCTGGATTTAGGAGTTCCTCAAAGTGCTCCTTCCACCGCCCTATTACCTCCTCAGTTGAGGTCAACAACGTCCCATCCTTACTGTACACAGCTTGGATGGTTCCCCGCTTCCCCCTTCTGAGGTGGCGGACGGTTTTCCAGAAGCGCCTTGGTGCCGACCGAAAGTCCTTCTCCATGTCTTCTCCGAACTTCTCCCACACCCGCTGCTTTGCCTCTTTCACGGCAGAGGCTGCAGTCCTTCGGGCCCTTCGGTACCTTGCAACTGCCTCCGGAGTCCTCTGGGATAACACATCCCGGAAAGACTCCTTCTTCAGTCGGACGGCTTCCCTGACCACCGGTGTCCACCACGGTGTTCGAGGGTTACCGCCCCTTGAGGCACCTAAGACCCTAAGACCACAGCTCCCTGCTGCAGCTTCAGCAATGGAAACTTTGAACATTGTCCACTCAGGTTCAATGCCCCCAGCCTCCACAGGGATGCACAAAAAGCTCCGCCGGAGGTGTGAGTTGAAGGTCTGTCGGACAGGAGCTTCCTCCAGACGTTCCCAATTTACCCGCACCACCCGTTTGGGTTTACCAGGTCTGTCCAGAGTCTTCCCCCACCCCCTGACCCCCGAGCCATAATCTCTCCAAGATTTTTTGAGGGGAGCAGGCACCCTGTCTCAGAGCATGAACAGGACGGTTTAACTGGTTTAACCGTTTTTTTACACCCAGCATTACAATTCAAAGGATTCTCTCCAACCACAGTCTCAACACCTATCAAACAACATCTTTTGTTATGCTCATGCTGCATAATGGGTAGTTTAACATTTGTATATAGGATCCAGCAAGTCTAAGTTCAGTCTCCAGACAGTTGTCTCCAGACCGCCGCCACTGATTTTCTGTTTTTTTTACAGGGACACCTCCCCTAACCCCAACGATCCTCCAAATAAGTCACATCCGGATTTCATTGGACACTCCTCCCTTCTAAAACGCTCCTCCCAGCACAATACGTCACCTCCGGTTTTCATTGGACACTCCTCCCTTCTAAAACGCTCATCCCACCAAAAACAAACGTCACGTCCGGTCCATAGACACACCCACTTCCTGTCCGCCATTTTTAGTGCCTAAGATATACTACTGAAGTCCTCTGCTGCTGATCACCAACACACACAAGTCTGAGTGGAAAAGTTAGTCGTGCCTCTGATGATTCATTTGTCAGATATATTAAATTACATTTAAAATTTCAGTCTGACATCAGGAATACTCGGGAAGAATACTCCTCAAATCTATTGCGCATAATTCTTTCTACAGTCTCTTTTTATGGCTCGGTGGGACTTTGATGGTTCAGCAGAGTCCACCTCAGGGCAGGACAGGCCAATCACCACACAGAAATGGACATCCATCTGTCTTTTAGGCCCCCAAAGGGAAACAAGCTACAACAGTTTCAGTACCTGTGGCATGCCCCCAACTCTGCTTACACATTACAGTACAGTCAGCTGTATTTTTGATTCTCCACAACAGTAAAGGGAGGTACATACAGTATAAAACACTGATGAGAAATCCAAAAAACAAAAACAAACCAAAGCTATTTAATAATTATTGTGATTATTAATTAACTATAAGGTCTGATAAGCATCTTTGGTTGGTTAAAAATGCAGTTCTTTACAGAACTGGGGGATGGGACTTTGCCCACACTTCAACTTGCCCTGTCGTTGCATATTTACAATGTTCTCTTTCCTCAGCAAGAACTAAGTATAGGGATGATGAGCTCATCTATATACTTGTCCTTGATTAAAAAAGGAGCAATAATGGCAAGTTGTGTTTTTGATTTTTCTTTTAACCAAGCCAAAAAGAACCAGAAGCACTGTTGGGCCTTAGCCATGCATTGCACTGCGGCTGAAAAGCAGGCTATTTGGAGGTGTGGCAAAGAATGCGTTTACGTAATTGCGTAATTGTGGAGCCGATCAATTAACGTTTTGTTGGGGACGGCTTTGGTGTATTTAAACCATATTTAAAACAAACAATATTTACACTACAGGGCTTAACACATAGCACTTAGCACTAAATTAATTGAAATTATAACACAAAAGTAAAAAAAAGAAGAAAAAAAGAAGAAAAGACAAAACTTAAATCCGAAAATGGATAAGTGCCACTGCCACAAGACATTTTTTAGATGCAAGCCATTGATATGGCTAAACAAATGTAAGCCCTCATCACACCCCACCCATAAACAGTAATAATTCCACTGCCGTAATACTTTTCTACTTACAAGGATTTCTTTTCTATTCCCCACCCAACCTGCAAGCACAAACTCAGCTACTCAACTACAACACAGTACACAAAAGCAAAATGGGGATGAGAAGCCAATGAACATTCACCGTCACAACCAACTACAAATACACAAAAGGGAATAGGACTGTATGATGGTGGTATGTTGGTTTAACCTTTGGGTTTAACAGGGTTCAGTTTTCAGGCTAACTGTTTTTTTGTAGACACTCCTCAAACTGAAGAATACAATGAACATGCATAATATAAAATATCAAGGCTTACTTAAATGTCTTATATTGCTATAGCATTGGTTATTTGTATCTCGTGTTGACAAGTGCCTGTTCTCCTGACAATAGAGCTTTGTTGTGGTGTTACATAATACTAGTCTGACAGGCCAGACTGCTGCTGCTAGGGTGCGTCTAGATTTCTAGGCTAATGTAATACTGTATTATCGCTAATATCTGGTCTGGTACACAGGTGTGGTTGGTGTGTCTAGTTAGTACATATCTTTTTTTAAATCAGATTTCAGTCTCTTTGGGTCTTCAACCTGAAACTTTCTGACTTCTAGCATTCTAATCAAACACATATTTTACGAAGTTTTCAAACTTACTAACAAGTGGTGTTTTACACGGTTGGACACAACACTGGCCACTTATTGGAACTGTTCCTGTTCCAACAGCCCACACTCTGTGGTGGTCCCATCAGTTACTCTCTTAAAGGCCGCACACTTAACATTAAATATCCAGTTGAAGAATGACAGGAAGACGGCTTTTATTCACTTTTTATTGATATTGAAATCAAATGAACAATGAACATGCATGGTCAAACAACAGCTGGCAACAAATATTTCCTTTAAGTGAAGCTTGGACATTAGTGAAAGCTCATTAGGGAGCTATTTAATCCCTGAGAAGATATACTTAGATTAGCCTCAGGCCCTGCACACTGATGTTGCTGCACAAAGTCAAAAAGTAGACACCAGCCTAATGATTTGTGAATTTGAGCTGAGAATTTTTTAACTGATGAACATTAGCCACATTTAATTGCTGAAGTACACTGGGACAAACTGAAATGTTGAAACTTCATCTCACAAATCCTAAACAATTCTTAATCTGCAATAAAACACAAATGTATTATGGTAGAACATCTAACATTTTCAGAAACAGCCGTGCCGTGAAGGAAGCATTTAAGAATCAAGCTGGACTCTATTAGGACATTAGAGCAAATACACACTACAGCCACACACAAAAAGCACACAAATACATATTTTTCTCATACTTGGAAATCTCTTGTTCAGGAGGAAGGACTCCAGTAGATAGTAAGGTCTCTGAATCTCTGAATGAATATTCCAGTAAATTGAATCCCAAAGGAGAAAAGTTCAGAGGGCTCAGAGTTCAGTCTGAAGGTCCCAACAGTAAATCCTCAGTGAGATGTTCTTCTCTCAGCCGAGGTGGAGCTCCAACACACAAGGTCAGAAGCGCTCGACCAAGGGCTCTTCCCTCCCTCCCTCTCGATGTACCTCCCCCCTTTGATACTGCCTCCCTCTCTCCCTGCCTGCCAGGTATATCTCTCCCTCTACCTTTCCCCTCCTTGTCCTGTCCCTCTCCTGTCCAAGAACGAGGATCAGTGCCATCTATCACCGTCCACCTTCCTTCCTACCTTCCTCTCTCCACCTGTTCCCTCAGGTATCATTTCTTCCCATCCCCACACCCAAGCAAATGTCTTGCACAACAAGCTTACAGCTTGATGGGGCTGAAGCCTACTGTCCTATCAGATCATAGTGCTGTGCACAAAGTCCTTGAGAAAACTATCCCAATTACTCTGTGACGTAACACACTGCATGCAGCATAGCTCAGGGGAGATGCTGCATGATATTTCTATGAATTAGAGCTTTAAATGATGGCGTCAAACAGTTTAGAGTGAAAGATGCAAGGCTTTTTTTTATATGGACTTTTTTATCCTGGTTTTAATTTACATTTATTGATATTTCTGCACAGATTTTCTCTCATTATTTTCATTTTCATCACTTGATGACTACGAATGTTAACTGAAGTGGGTCCAGTATGTGGGTCCCAGGACATATACTATAGAGACTATATGAGACTATGTAGATCAAATAGGGTATTAACCTTGCTCTTTAAGTAGTATAAGTCATGTGTACAAATATTTCATAAAATAATGATAATAATATGAAAATATTTTTGTTGAAGTGGAACTTGAGTTGTGTGTGTGTGTGTGTGTGCTTCAAGTCAGGTCAGGCTTTACAGAAGAGAACTGTAATCCACCTGAAGGTGAGTTCAAATGATGTGACATATTATGGTACGAAGCATTTATATATATACACATATATATCATTTCATTTAATTTACTTATTTCATTATCTATTTAAAGTTTTGAATTTAACAATAAAGACTTACAGAAAAGAGAATGTAAAGATGAAGATATATCAGTGTGATGTAAAGAAAAAAAAAAGAAAAGACATAAACCACATAACCCTGCTGGGACAAGTCCAGCCAGACCTACCTATCGTTTCTTACCTCCTACTGATTATCCAATTAAACCGGAGCATACTTAATGGGGTGGGCCGCTAACTTTCCCTCACAAGCAAAATGTTGCTCTTGGTGGTAGTCGGTCTGTTTCCTCAGCCAGTAAAACTTTATTACCTTCTGGGAACAGGAGCGAGATTTTTTTTTAAATATTCAGCACAGAGGAGGATGAAGTTTCTGTCCAGATCCTCTTGGACTATCTATATATCACATAAAGGAAACAAGAGAAAGTACCACGGTGCCAAAATGACTTTAATAAAAAGCTGTTATGTCCTCTCTACGGTCTAAATATTTCCACAGTATAAAACAACGGGGAAATGCCACAGCCTGAGCTGACACTTGATTTGATGCAGAGGTGTTTGGCTTTGGTAAGGTTTCTGTATTTGTGCTGTAGCTGCTATATTAAGGGCTATATAAAGTCCTAAAGTCTGTGACGCTGAGATCAGCAGCTTATTGGCTAAAGCTTTTGCCTGAAATAGCTGTTAAGTTATATATGAGTTCAAGAGAGACCTTCATCTGTGAGCAGGGACGGCCCAGGTAATCGGTGAGATCTACATAACGAGTCTACGAATAGAAAAGAACAAAAGAATTGACCTAATTAATACTTTACCCCACCCGTCAGTTACTGTTGCCAAGCCTGTCAAGTACAAATGCAGTTTATAATGATAATAGTCTATTTACCAATCAAAATTCTGAATCATTTTTGTTGCTTTTGCCCACTACACAGAAGACAAACACAACTATAGCTTGCTAGCTAATTAAGTTAATGTTAGCTACAATAGTTGTTAGCATGATGTCATGTGTGAGCCACTGGTTGACTCTTTTAAGGAGCTTGTCTGACCCAGAACGCAGAGAAATCACAATGACAACGAAAAGCAGTTTAAAAGGTTTAATGAAGCAAAGTGTACTCAAAGAATCACTGCAGGCAGCGTCAGGGTGGTGAAAAAACTCCTGGCTGGTCTGAGGCTTGTGGCGAGCCGACAGGGAAGAGTCCAGGTCTTTATGGGACACGTGGGGAACAGGCAGAGACGAGCACATGGAAGGTTTCCCAAGTTGGAGTCAGAGGCAGAAGGGTAACGCTTGAAGCAGGCAGGCAAAGCAGAGGAGGCAGCTGGGCAGAGCGGTACACATGGGTTGTAGATAACGAACTGGCGCCAACAAGGTGATCAGCCCGGGTTTAAGTATTGCAGGAGTGAATCATGAAGATGAGCTGCAGCTGTGAAAACAGGCAAAGCTGTGTTGGATTGGCCACGCCCCTAGACCTACTTCCCTCTGAACACTCCTCCAGCACTCCAGGTGGACAAACACAGAACACACAGACAAACAGGGAAAACAAAAACCACCCAACTCAGGGTGGAGAGAGAGCAACCCATAACAGACTCGGCATGCCCTATACTCTGATAGCAGCTTCCACACAGTGGATGTGCTAATCATGAACAGGGTCTTTTTTTTACGTAACCTCTAGTCTCACATTGCCAGACCTTCCTCCATCGTGCTGTGGAGGAGGGTCTGGCTAGTCCACACATCATTCCAGGATGGGAGAATAACCTGCTCTTGTTTATTGGCATTCATTTAAACAAATCACAATCGTCTTGGGCCGTGCTAAGCGCCGGACGGAACCACGGTGCTGCTGCAAAATAGCCTCGGGAAGGAACTTGTTTTGGTGGAACGTGTACGTTTAAAGGTTGTTTTAGTCGTGCAACAGACAACTCAAATTGGACAGATAGTCTAGCTAACTGTCTGGATTTACCCTGCAGAGATCTGAGGAGCAGTTAACACAGTCCTCATGAATCGACCAGAGTTTAAAATAACAACACAAAGAAAGCGGAAGGTAAAGGACATCCGGCCGAAAAGAGTGACATCAGGCGGAATTTCCGGCGGCACCGGAGCAATCCCGGAAGTGGAAAGTCATGGATATAGACTATGTAACCTCTAACCTCACAAAATAATGTGGTTAGCTAATGATATGCCGCGTATGCGTCTGTCTGTCTCTGTACAGCTGTACAAGACAAGTAACATCTTTGACAGACAACTGGCAGACAAATCTCTTTTCCATTATATGAAGAGCCATAGGGAGGATGCCAATAATATTATATTGATATCACATGAGCATAAACCTACTGTTGAGTACGTATGTTAATATATGATGAGACAAGAATATAAAGTACGTATAGCTCACTTTATAATCATTAAACCCCTAGATAGCCTAAATGTCCTGACATGGAGATAATAGGAATATTATAGGAATGTATATATTTGTTTTAATGTTTCAATACTTGTTGATAATATTTTTCATTGTTCTTGCTGAATAATAAAACCTCCTGCTGCCTTCATGAAATACAGTAAATTTGGCATAATCAGTAACATGTTTCGATTTAAAGTGCTCATATTATGCTTTTTGGCTTTTCCCCTTTCCTTTATTGTCATATATCTTTTTGTGCATGTTTTTTTTTTAACCTTTATTCACGGAAGGTCCACTGAGAGGCAACCTGTCTTTTGCAGGAACACTCACGCAGTTACACATTCATACCTGGAAGCTGCCCGGCACAACCACAGTCTGATCTGCTGGCCACTGAGCAGCTCCACTGGGGCGGTTTGGGTTAAGGGCCTTGCTCAAGGGCACCAGAGTGGTGGTAATGAGGGAGGGACAAGCCCTGCTCTTTCACTTTCCCCACCCAGATTTTATCCTGTAGGTCTGGGGATTGAACCAACGACCTCCCGGTCACAAGCTTGCTTTTTTTTTAACGTTTAGGCCACCACTGCCCAGGTTGTTATAGGTTTACAAAGTGAAAAAGCCCAAAGTCCACGCTAAAGGGACTTACCATCTCCAACAGAAAACACTGTTCACAAACTGCTCCAAACAGCTCTGTTGTAGTCCAGCCTTCTGTGACAAAAGTAATAATGCTCGCCTAGCTGCTAGTACGGTACGCCCTCATGCTCTGCTTCTGACTGGGTAGTAGTCCTTAGCTAGCTACTGCGCATGTGCGACTCCCAACAAAGATTGAACAGAAGTGAGATGCCTCACTCTGTAGCTAAAATGGAGAGCTCAACACACATGGTGAAAAGAGGAGCTGCAGCAATGTGCAGTACAACAAAAATATATATATATATATTTAAATAAAACCATGTAAACCTATTCTGGTACAACCTCTAAATACAATTATAAACCTGAAAATGAGCATAATATGAGCACTTTAAGGCTTTTTATGCACACAGAATTGGATTTGGATAAATGAGCCCATTGGTGAAATGAGATACCAAGAGACCACAACTGACATATAGAATTTGCTGTATTTCTTCTGAGGCAGAGCATCCAACTGAAGTTCAGTGCAGGAGAATCACTCCTGTTTCCTATTATAAACCACAGCTGACACATTTTATATTTTAAGATGGAGCGAGTGTTTCTCCAGCAGCAGCTGGATGTAAATGTCACTTTGTCTGGCTGACTTCTCTCAGTAGTTAATTGAAGTTTTACAGATACAGCTCTCGTTAATCTGTGATGACGATCATGATATCAGTAGCTGAGATGGCTGGTGGAAAGACAACCCATGCAGCCCATACTACCATGAAACTAGAGGCCTTAAGACCTGACAGACAACATTTCATAATCTTGGGGAAATCCTCTGATCCTCAGATACAGGGAGCAGGATTACTCGCATGCTTAGGAGCATGTTTGTGGAGATGGAAAACGGCCATTCAAGTCACAAAACGTGTTCACTTGATGTGAAGTTTTTCATGCCTTGGACATTAATTAATGTTTTACATGTTAACGACAGTTCACTTCAATACTGGCTGGATGGACTCACAAAACTTTCTTATCTGGATTCAGTCAGAGATAGGTTGAAAATTTGGCTTGGGTAAATTGAGTTTTCCAACAGCTCTATCTAGTGGTTCAAGTACAATATTACTTCTATATGTTTCCCAAAAACATTGCCAGAAATCTTGTTTTTCTTTCCATAACATATCACATATAAATCATCCAACATTTTGTGATTCTGGTGTCAAAGTATTAACCCACCAAATGTTTAATAACCTTTCCGTTCTCATTACCAACTAAGTTTCTAAACTGAGCAATGTTGTAAATAAAGCAGGTCTTCTTGTTAAAGTGGGATTTGGTTAAATACATAGTTGTATCTGAAAACAGTCTAGTCTAAGGACAGCCTAAACCCAAACATTATCCAACATTAACACCTGCAATAACAAACGCCTTACTTTATCTGCAGATGGTGTTTACACCAAATCAGCTGGAAACTCACTTAACTCTGATCCACATCCAGAGCATCGGATTACAGAGTTTTTATTTATTATAAGTATTTCAGTTTGATTGTTGATTGCACAATGATGTTACACGAGCGTTGATTATTTTCTGGGGTGATTTCACTGAAGTTTGGATTCACAACCTAAACATAACAGGAATAACAGAAGGAGCAGTTCTCCATTTAACAATTATGAACCCTGCAAGACTACAATTAAAGGTTTTGGATCAGTGTCTGATGCATGGTATGAAACCATCAATTTTAGCAGGAATAAATTGCTTACGCAACAACTATTTATTCACTTCCATAAATATAGAGAATATTTTCAATGCAGATGTTATCTCACAACATCATTGTGTGTATAGAGCACTTGAGATTCATACTTTAGTTAAAGATCTAAAACAATGTGCACTCACCAAGCAAATGCACACGCAGAAAATAGTGTAGTATACTCTTTTCTTTTCTTTTTTTTTTTTACAGAAACTTAACACGTTTATAAATAACAAAACTACTGTGAGACACGAGAATACACCATGAATGTGTGTCACAGAGTAAGTTGATCTGAGCATCAAAGCAATGTTGCAAAGACAAGAAAAAGGTCAAGGAGGGAATTAGGAATTTTTATTTGGAGGCTTCATGTTTTCAGAACATCATCAACAGAGTCTCAACAGATTTTGACGTGTTGACATCCTTCGTCTTGCAATCGTGCCATCCCACAAGCTCCTTTTTAATTACCCCCACAGCAATCGATTACATTTCCTCTCAAATTAAGTGCCCTTTTCTACCAATTTTAAATCTGTCTGCCAACCTCAGCACTTCTTCTTCTTGCAGTACGTATCCACCACCTCTGGCAAGACGCTTTCGTCCTCCTCCACGTCCTCCGTCACGGTCTTACCGACCAGCTGGAAGATGTCCTCGGCCGGGACCCCCATGGGCTCGGCCACCTTCACCGTCAACATGTCCTGAGTCAGGACGGTCCCTTTGGGGATCTTGTCTTTGGCCACCAAGGACTTACCCAGCTGAAAGAAAGAAAGGAGTGATGAAAAGTAATAGCCCTAATGTTTCCTTAGTCTGTATTCACGACGTTCCACTTCCTGGATTGCTCGGTTGTCGGATTTCACTCTTTTCGGCCGGATATCCGTTGCCTTGGGCTTTCTTTGAGTTGGCATTTTAAACTCTGGTCGATTCATGAGGACTATGCTTAACCTTTTCTCAGATCTCTGCAGGGTAAATCCAGACAGCTAGCTAGACACGCTAAACAACTTTTGAACGTACACGTTCCACCAAAACAAGTTCCTTCACGAGGCTGTTTTGCAGAGGCGCCATTGCACCGTAGGGTGCTTAGCGCCGCCCAAGGCGATTGTGATTGTTGTTTAAAGAAATGCCAATAAACCAGAGCACGTTTTTCTCCCATCCTGGAATGCTGTGTGGACTAGCCAGACCCTCCTCCACAGCGCTGTAAAGGAAGGTCTGGCAATGCGAGACTAATGTTTCCTTAACAGTGAAAATGCCACTTTACAGATGAAAAACAGTATTTTTTGCGTATTTTCTTGTGGAGGGAGGATATCTCACCTTATCATGGCACGGCTTCTCACAAGGTAACATCCTTTTGACGCCGTCCCCCAGCGCCCTCTCCACCAGTCGGATGGAACGGACAAGCTCGGCTAGCTCACTGGGCACCAGCGAGGCTTCGTGGTCACTTCCTTTCCACGTCTTGTCCAAGGTCACATGGCGCTCGATGACCTTTGCCCCCAGAGCTACAGCCGCAACTGAAATATTGATCCCAGACTCATGGCCGGAATACCCAATGGGAATATCAGGAAATTCCTTCTGGTATTCCTGTAGTTGACAAGTAGGCGAGTGTTACTCCTAAATCTCTTGCTGAGAAGATGGATACCACTGTCTAGAGCCAGCTGCCGGTTAGCTTAGCATAAAGACTGGAAATGGGGATACAGCTAGACTGGCTCTGCCCAACAGTAACAAAATTTGGCAACTCAACTTGGTTGAGAAATCTCTCAAAAACATATTGTTTTGTACCAACCTTTTTAATATAGGAGTAATACATTATTCTATTCTGTTCTTACCGTCAGCACTTTGAGGTTGACGTCTTCAGCTTCCAGAGGATAGGCGCTGGTGCACTGCAGAATGGCAAAGTTTGGGTTGTGCTCCTTCACTGTCTTGTAGACCCGACGCATCGTCTCCATGCTCTGCATCCCACTGGACACCACCATAGGACGTCCTGACACAGACAAGAGTGCAACAGGCTGGTAAACATTATGCCTAACATGGGCAGAAGGCAAAATCTTTACTCTTAGTTCAACATTCAAGCTTACTTAATTTCTTTTTTTTCCCCCACTTTCACTCATTTCTACTGAGACATGACATTTGTGCATTTCCTCTGCTTCTATTGATCTTTTACTGTTTATACAGAATATTCTATTTGTTTATCTGTAATAGTTCTGAAATGCACTGATGACATTTCAATGCACGTGATGATAAACTGACTTTAGCGCTTGTTTATTCAACATAAATTGTCATCTTTTGCGTTATCTCCGTGCCTTTACATTGCTCCTCTGGGACAAATAACGTTATTTGAATTGAATTGAATAAAATACATGTGGTGACTGAAACATTTCCCCAAATGTGACAGTTCACCCTGACCTTTCTTGGCAGTCTTCTCCAGATAGGGGAAGTTATTGGTGTCTCCAGAGCCCACTTTAAAGAAAGGCACATTGAGCTCATGGAGGAACTCCACTGCCATCTAAAGACAGAACAAGTAATGGTTAAACTTAAAACCTGATTAAAACGTCATGATGCCTTAATGAAAAGTCTCTTTCTTACCTCATCCATCCCGGAGGCAGTGAAGAAGATCCCCACCTCCTCAGCATATTTCTGCAGTTCCCTGTACTGCTCATGGTTGAATTCCAGGTGGCGCTTGTGTTCACCGTAAGTTTTTCCCCAGGAGTGCTTTGAATTGTAGGGGCGCTCCAAGGCTTTCTTGTTGAATTTGTACTGTAATTCACTCTTCTGGAATTTAGCACAATCAGCACCACAGTCCTGTGAAGGTGGATATAAGTAAGGGCATAAAAAGAACATACTGAATAGGAATGATTCATGTTAGGGGTCCTACTGATGAAAGTAACTGATTAAACTGAACTGTAAATTCACAGGAAGGTTTTCCGGAGAGGATTGTGTAATGTGGTACTAATTAGATGGGAACATGTTAAATTCCTACACTTGTAATGCATTATTTCAATTTTATTTGAATGAATTTACAGTGTAACAAAGAGTTTTCACTGGGTGAGCTAAACATAGGCCTACTGTATCAACATGGGGGAAAGTTAATAATGATCAAATACATGTACTGGGGTTTAAAAGGAGCAGTTCTTTTAAATAAAACATGCATGTGCAGCAGCTGAAGTAACGTTACAGATCCATGGTATCGATACAGTAAGCTATATAGCCTTGAATAGACAAGCCAAACTCCATTCACAAGTCAGGTAACGTTAATTCAACATTCCACAACACGGATAGATGCTTTCTACAAAAAATACTTCGGAGACACTTGCATGGTCCATAAAGTAGTCTTCAAACGCGCACTAGCTAAGTTTATATTCTATTCAAAGACATGATTCAGACGAGGACGATGTGGCGACCAAGATATTAAATTGGCACATTTGTATATTGAGTTCTGAGTAGCCTACGTTAGTTCCTTCCTGTGGTGTGTCCTGCCTGTCAAAGATAAGAACAACAGAAAAGAATAGGCTACATATTCACATTCAAAATAAAGCGATACTTGTCAATTGTATTAGCTAACGTTACCTTTGCCATTTTGATCATTTCCTTGGCAATCTCAATGTCTCCCTGGTGGTTTTGTCCGATTTCAGCAATGATGAAGCACGGGTGATTTCCTCCGATCATTCTACCGGGACACAGCTCGAACTTTAAAGGCATTTTGGGCACAGAAAGGGAAACGTAAAACAACCAGTAAAAGTAGTTACTTAGCGGGAGAACTAGACGAGGGGAAAGCGTCAGCTGGACGGTGAAAGCCGACCGGAACCATTCATATGATGCACATCCAGGATGTGGGAGGACCTCCGCGTTGTAGTTCAACGTAAAAGCCGGATTTCCTTTAAAAAAAATAAAAGCATTAAACGTATGCATTATATTTGAATTGCAGATGGAGTGGATGAATAAAAAATGTATTTTAGCTGCTTAATCAGCTTGATAAACCTGATGTTTACATGTATGTGCGTGTGCTTACGCACAATATTACTGTTGCATTAACCACTGTGACGTTTTCATTTATGAACTAATTGAATTAGTTGTACTGTAACTGTGGGAATGTTAGCTTGGAGACTTGAATGAGAGCGTGCCAAAAATAAAACCACAAATGACTTCATGGCTTGGGATACATTTTCACTCCAACACACATACGGTTTTTTTACTTGCTAAACATTCCTTCCAGCTGATCTATTGATATAAGAATACAGCGCACACGCGCACTGTATTCTTATATTCACCCTTTCTCCTCTGTAGTTTGCAAGGACTGTATGATGGTGGGATGTTGGTTTAACCTTTGGGTTTAACAGGGTTCAGTTTTCAGGCTAACTGTTTTTTTGTAGACACTCCTCAAACTGAAGAATACAATGAACATGCATAATATAAAATATCAAGGCTAACTTAAATGTCTTATATTGCTATAGCATTGGTTATTTATATCTCGTGTTGACAAGTGCCTGTTCTCCTGACAATAGAGCTTTGTGGTGTTACATAATACTAGTCTGACAGGCCAGACTGCTGCTGCTAGGGTGCGTCTAGATTTCTAGGCTAATGTAATACTGTATTATCGCTAATATCTGGTCTGGTACACAGGTGTGGTTGGTGTGTCTAGTTAGTACATATATTTTTTTAAACCAGATTTCAGTCTCTTTGGGTCTTCAACCTGAAACTTTCTGACTTCTAGCATTCCAATCAAACACATATTTTACGAAGTTTTCAAACTTACTAACAAGTGGTGTTTTACACGGTTGGACACAACACTGGCCACTTATTGGAACTGTTCCTGTTGCAACAGCCCACACTCTGTGGTGGTCCCATCAGTTACTCTCTTAAAGGCCGCACACTAAATTAAATATTATGGATTAAATATCCAGTTGAAGAATGACAGGAAGACGGCTTTTATTCACTTTTTACTGATATTGAAATCAAATGGACAATGAACACGCATGGTCAAACAACAGCTGGCTAACATCTAGTTCTCTTTAAAACCACAACTGTGTAATTTCAGTGACATTAACGTTTTATATACTGTATATATATTGCCTTCTGTATATGTACATAGGTACACGCATAGGGTACGTACACACAAACACTTTTAGTTCCTGACTGGAGAGGGGAGAGGCTTTCAAAAGGAAATGCATAGGTTGGAAAAATTTAACACAATATGCCACAAACAGGCTCTACACACACACAGTTCAAAAGTACACACACTGAATTTGGAGTTTTGTCTTAGAGTTTGGTCCTTAAAAAAACAAAAAGAAAATTTCGGAAGATACTTTTGTTTGTAAGGATGGGAAACAAAAAGGTGAATAAAACCATTTAACACCAATCAAACTTGGTAAGACAGAGTTAAGAGAACAGCATCATGGGAATGATATTGTTTGGGGGTCGTGTGAAGCAGGTTGTAGTGTAGCTGGAAGCCCAAACAAACATCAGCCCTTCCCTTTTAGTGTCCCAACTCACCACCCTTACACAAGTTTTACACAAGACCACAGACCTGGTGTTGATCTAACAGGCCTTGGTCTAATCTAATCTAAAGCTGATTGGTCTGTGGAAGATATGCACACAGGTGAAAATCTTTGAGGGGGGCAAGAAATGGTGAGCTGGTGCTTTAAGGCTATAATCTCTACAGACCTGCCAGGTGGAGATAGATGAGGTCAAGACCACTGGCTATATCCTTCCACGGGGGTGGGGGGGGGGGGGGGGGAGAGATTACAGGGCTGTGCATGACAGACAGATATACAGAAGGGATGTGAGCCCCCTGTCTTTAGAATAGAGATTGTGGTCGTTGGGTTGGTTGGTGTGTGGTGATAGAGGAGGACATGGAATGACGCCCTGAGCAGCCTTGGCTGCTTAGCGGACTAGCGGGGACTGCTTCAGGGAGATGAGGACGGAGCGCATGCGAGACACGTCTTTGGCTTGCTTGCTGGACTTGGGGTTGAAGTCGCAGAGCCGAGCCACCCGCTCCCACTCCGTGCCGGGGTCGTTCTCATCCAGATCCGAAATCATGGCCTCCTCAGCCGCCCTACACGCAACAGGGAAGAGGAGAAGGAAAGGACACGGAACAGAAAATCAGTGGAGGAAGAAGTAAAATACAGCAAAGTGCACGTGCAGCTCTGAGGAAGTCCTCTGCTGCTGATCACCAACACACACAAGTCCGAGTGGAAAACTATGTCGTGCCTCTGATGATTCATTTGTCAGATATATTAAATTACATTTAAAATTTCAGTCTGACGTCAGGAATACTCGGGAAGAATACTCCTCAAATCTATTGCGCATAACTCTTTCTACAGTCTCTTTTTATGGCTCGGTGGGACTTTGATGGTTCAGCAGAGTCCACCTCAGGGCAGGACAGGCCAATCACCACACAGAAATGGACATCCATCTGTCTTTTAGGCCCCCAAAGGGAAACAAGCTACAACAGTTTCATTACCTGTGGCATGCCCCCAACTCTGCTTACACATTACAGTACAGTCATCTGTATTTTTGATTCTCCACAACAGTAAAGGGAGGTACATACAGTATAAAACACTGATGAGAAATCCAAAAAACAAAAACAAACCAAAGCTATTTAATAATTATTGTGATTATTAATTAACTGTAAGGTCTGATACGCATCTTTGGTTGGTTAAAAATGCAGTTCTTTACAGAACTGGGGGAGGGGACTTTGCCCACACTTCAACTTGCCCTGTCGTTGCATATTTACAATGTTCTCTTTCCTCAGCAAGAACTAAGTATAGGGATGATGAGCTCATCTATATACTTGTCCTTGATTAAAAAAGGAGCAATAATGGCAAGTTGTGTTTTTGATTTTTCTTTTAACCAAGCCAAAAAGAACCAGAAGCACTGTTGGGCCTTAGCCATGCATTGCACTGCGGCTGAAAAGCAGGCTATTTGGAGGTGTGGCAAAGAATGCGTTTACTTTGATTTCTTGTGTCGTAATTGTGGAGCCGATCAATTAACGTTTTGTTGGGGACGGCTTTGGTGTATTTAAACCATATTTAAAACAAACAATATTTACACTACAGGGCTTAACACATAGCACTTTAAATTAATTGAAATTATAACACAAAAGTAAAAAAAAGAAGAAAAGACAAAACTTAAATCTGAAAATGGATAAGTGCCACTACCACAAGACATTTTTTAGATGCAAGCCATTGATTATGGCTAAACAAATGTAAGCCCTCATCACACCCCACCCATAAACAGTAATAATTCCACTGCCGTAATACTTTTCTACTTACAAGGATTTCTTTTCTATTCCCCACCCAACCTGCAAGCACAAACTCAGCTACTCAACTACAACACAGTACACAAAAGCAAAATGGGGATGAGAAGCCAATGAACATTCACCGTCACAACCAACTACAAATACACAAAAGGGAATAGAAGGACCACAACATCACATAAGGGACATTATAACAAACTTCTATCTAGGCAGTGGAATTAACTATTGGGATAGTAAACTGGGTATCTGTGCAACGTATAATTATCCAACACACACAACACACACAGAACTGCATCTACCCAGTCAAAAAATAGAAAGTATTTGGAGGTTCTGGGGTTTCATAATTTTACTTAACTGGTCTAGGCGGTAGCAAGGATGGTTAATGTGTGTGCTTTAAGGTGCATAGGAAAAGAAAACAGGGAGAAACAGTTTCACAAGTCAGAATTTAGAAGAGAGAGAGAGAGAGGGAGGGGACGAAATGAAAGACAACAAAAATGAGCATAAATGCAGATGTTGAAAGCCAGCATGCAAAAGCGACAATTTTCTGTCAAATGATTAGTGTGCAGCCTTTGGTTTGGTGAGTGAAAAATATATATATATATATATTTTTTTTTTACTTTGTGTCGGTTACACACAGAAGGACATAATGGCCTGGGATCTCATTTATAAAACTGTTGATAATTTTCTAAGTAGGGACAAAACACGAGCCCATCATCTTAGTAACATCCTGATCTATAAAATGTTACAAGCAATTTTATCTCGTCTTATAACACACAAAATTCTCTTTATGCATTAATTCTCGTCACATTTTTTATTTTTTGTAATTCCCAACATTTGTGTGGGAAGTGGTAATCACATCATGCAAGTCCATTTATTCTTACTTAATTGTTAGAAATGATGCCCCTGGAGTCCCCCTCACAGTCTCACACCAACAATATGAAGGAGGAAGAATGTGATTTTGTGTCATTCTACACCAACACTGCTGGGGCTCAATCCCACATTTAAGATAATAATCAGCTGCATTAACTGCATTGAGGTGTGCACATAAACATTTTTTTTTTTTAAATAAAAACGACTATTGAAAAACATGATGAAAACCCCCTTTCCCTAATCATGAGACAAATGCATTTTAACCAGGGCCATATTAAACAGCATGTGTACATTATTATTAACTGTAATGCCAATTTTAAAAACAACTAGCCTAACCTAAAGAACCAAAAATAAAGATTTTTACCAGGGAAAATGTGAAACTACTCTCACCAAACAATAGCTTTCCACTTTACATCTCTAAAACAACAACACTATTTTAATAAGTAAGGACAAGTCAAAACACTGCTATGAGTTTTATCTCTCCTCAACCTTGAAAATAATAATACATTTTAAAAAAGTGTACACCAAAATGCAGTCTTAAAGGCACTCCCAAGTAATTTGGTAGCAAAACCAAAGGCTGCACAGCTCAGCCTATTGGCTAGCTAGCTGGGCAAATTAGCATGTCATTGTGCTGGACAGCAGTACTGTAGCTACAGAGCAGCTAACATCCTAAGACATAAACACAGAGCAGTTTGAAGCAGTTGTGTTACCATGATATGACCAGTGGCGTTATCAATAAAGTTTGCTGGGCATTTAATTTAGCGGCAATAAGACGGAGGTGAGAGAGATAGTGAGTGCTGGACTCAATATCACAAGTCAGGCAGGTTTAAGAAACCCACATTGTAAACTGTTCAATGCTACCTGGAAATGGACTGAAGAACCGAAATGATGGAAAAAAAACTGTATGAAAAGATTATAACATATCCTCAAAGAGCAAAACAAGCTATATCAACTGGAGTTTCTGAATGCTGGAGACAGCTCAAATTAAAATCTAAAAAAGGAATACAACTTCACACATTGTATTTAAAGTGACAGTAACTTCTAACTCCGTTTCCCATGCACTATCCTATTCCGCACATTGCCCTGCGCTTTACACAAGTGAGTGGCTAGGGCTGGGGATATGGGAGGTTAGGGTGAATACTTAGGAAGTTTGGCTTGTCGAGATTCAGAGAAAGGAACCATCACCAAGAACGACGTCAATTCTGCACACTGTTCGGTCAAATCATATCTTGTTTTATAAACAACACCCAAGTCCAATTATAAACACACAATTGCTTCAAACAAATCTATACGCATGTCGATTCAAAATCTTTTTTGGGGGGCATGTTTATAAAAAGGTGTTAAGTAGAAACCAAACACTTTCAGTGAATAGCACACACAATTAATGTAAGCGTAAGTGTTGATTGTTGGAAATTCATGTCATGTAACTGCAGAATGTTTTGCTGAAATGAAGAAGTTAAATAGTATGGAAGTGAATAATGGATGAGGCACAGTTATGAAGATAGTTCATTTGATTGTCATGGATATTACAGAGGAGCGTGGCAGTGTGCGTGTGTGTGGTGGCATGCAGTCATTCTCTTCACTGAAATAGGCATCCACTTACAAATGACATGCAGACATATGGGGTGAAAATGATTACTGCAGTTTACATTTGGAAAAGAAAAGAAAAAGCTAGATGACACGTGTGACAATTCGAAATGCAAGTAGTTTAAAATGAAAAACTAAAGGTTGAACTAAAACATGGCAACAACACAAGGGGAGGTAACTAATGAGATGATGTCAATGGTTGGATGCTGGGAGTTGATGACAACGGAGGGGGGAAAAAAGCAAAATAAACGATGAGGGAGGATGTTAGTTGGAGCAACATACACATAACCAATGAGCTCAGAGAAGGGCTGCTTGTAGAAGTCTTCATCCAGCACCCTGGACAAACATCCGCCCCAAACGAAGAGAGCAGCAAGAAGGCAGGAGAGAAGAGAGACAGCGATAAAAGGGAGAAGAGGATGGAAACACAGGCATTACAGGTTACCATACAATAATAAGATATGGCATAGCATAAAAAGGCTCAGGGTTTTGGAATGAACTTCTAAATGCAGTGTCAGGGGGAGGCTGTCAGCTGATTGTGTCCGCCCCCTGAAATCTTTCATTACACGTCAGCATCAGCTCTTCACGTTCAAAACTAAATCCAGAAGTGAGAGAGTGACTTCAAAAGAAATTCAAATTGGGCCACCTTCTGAACTGATTAGTCAATTTATTGAACCCTCATGATATGTTGTAACTATAGCTAATTAATATAGATTAAAACAGATATTTACTGATTACAGCTCATCGAATGTGAGGACTCATTTGCTTATCTTTATATTAATTACACATTATTTAAAAAGAAAAAAAAAAGATTTCTGGCATTTTTTTGAAAGCTCAAAAATAAATGTTAAATCAGAGGGGTATGGATCTGTCTTCTATACATGTAACAAACCAAGTGATTAATTGATTAGTTTGGTAAAGAAGAAATATTAATAATGAAAATAAGTGTTAGTTGCAGCCCTAATTCTCCTACCTTTGTATGTCAGTTATGTATTTCCGTTATTGGTTTTTACCAGACAGAGACCATCCTGTTAATAAAGATTATCCACCAACAGTAACATTTTTCCACCAAACACATGGTTGCCAGATGAGTAGAGGGTCATGGCTGCAGGTAGTTTATTATTAATAGGGCAGCAGGGCTGCATTACAGCGCAGGAGAAACTGAGACCAAAATGTTGCCAATTCAACTCTGAAACAATACATTACTAAATCATTCCGCATGTTTATTTATCCGATGATTTCTTTTGCACTAGGCAATTCTTAGATTATCTCTAAAAAAGCAGGTAGTCTCTCACACTCTGAAGTTGTGACTAGGTGGAGTTAATCTAAGACAACAATAAAAACAATACAACGGTTGCTTAGGGCATCCCTTTCTAAATACAGAGTACAGTAAGAGCTAACTTTAGCTGTTAAATTAAGGTTAGCCTAACCTTAAGCAGAGGTCTAAAAGATAATGAGTAAAGAGTGCTGTGCTAGGAAACAACATACACACACACCACCACACAGAAGTATTTGTTGCAGGTCTATTGAAGAGTGAGTGTGTGTGTGTGTGTGTGTGTGTGTGTGTGTGTGTGTGTGTGTGTGTGTGTGTGTGTGTGTGTGTGTGTGTGTGTGTGTGTGTGTGTGTGTGTGTGTGTGTGTGTGTGTGTGTGTGTGTGTCTGTGTGTGTCTGTGTGTGTCTGTGTGTGTGTGTGTGTCAAAGCATGAGATGCTACCTTTCTACTTTATTATCATGTTCTTGGCTCATCTACTGTAGCATCTCCGGTTGCCCCCTAAAGAAAAAGGCTTGACTTCACATTATTATGTGTGTGAACAAATAATCTGCTACCTGAAGCAGTGCCACATAAATGTTGGATCTGCATCTATGTAAATGTACTGTATTTATAAAGCGCTCTTCCAGTCTTAACATCTACTCAAAAGCGTCTAGGTTATGTCTATGAATCGAGAGAGAGCATGTGCGCGACTGTGAGTACTAAGTTAGCAGTAAGGTTATAGCTGTGAATGTAGTAGTGCAGTGAGTGTGTACAGTGTGTTTAGGCTATTTGTCTCAGAATAAACTCCTCAAGACCCAAGCCAAGTTCCACCTGCTGATTAAAGTGAAGGGGGTTAGCTCAGTCTCATAGTCACTTAAGTTGAACTGACCATTAGCTTTAAACTTTTTGTTTATCAATTGATGGCTTTTAGCATACCTGGTTTTAGGAGGTGCTGCATACCCCTCAGCACCCCTACTTCCTGTGTCCATGATTGAATAATATTAAATAAAAATATTTTGAAACAATGTCTGCATTTTTCCACTACTACATTCATTTGAAAGTTCATAGAAAAAGGCTTTTTAAAACTTCGCCCAACACAGAATTTGAATATAGTCTCAAACTACAGTGGATTTACTTTATACTTCTTTACTCCTGCTGCAATTGTGTGGCTTGTGCTACAAAAACTTCCAACCTGTATAGCACCAGTGTTATGTGCAAAACAAGTTGGCGTACAGCCCTGTGGAGGGTTTGGGCCAGCGAGGGATAGAAACATTGACGTGCTGGGACAGCAGCACATTGCCCTTCTGGAGCCCTGCTATGGTGGACCCATTTATTTTCCTGATAGAGATCCTACATGCTGAGGCAAACCTCAGTATTCGGTTATATGCTCACCTGTGGCTGAATCCAACACTGCTGCTAATATTTAAGAACTTTTAACACCCTTTTTAAATATTCAAAGCTTCTTCCATATCATCATCATCATGGCTTTTTTTATCCAGACAAAAATGCAAATGGGTTCTTATTCATGATAATGTGAGCCCTCCCTCACTGCTCCTTGTGCCCCGTTTCTACCCCTCTATGAAGCCAGTACCTGTTGTTGGTTTTGGTTTTCTCCAGCTGCTCGTTCTGCCTGGCATGCCACTCTTCCAGCTCCACCTTGGCTTTCTCCTTCCACTCTGACTCCTGCTTGCGAGAGTTTTCATCTGGGTAGGGAGATTATCGTGGAGAGAAGTGATAAAGAGGTGAAGAACGACGATATGAATGACAGGGTAGGACACATTTTACACGCAACCCCACTTACTAGGAAAAAGAAAATGCTAGGTTTGAATCTCCAGCACTTGGTGTAGATATCGTGATATCAACCTTTGTTTCTCAGACAGCAGTGGTCTGTCCTGTTCCATATGAAAACACTCTGGTCTGTGCTTACCTAGTCTCGCTTTGCCCGACCCTCCTCCGAAGCGCGCTGAAGGAGGGTCTGGCTACTCCACATAGCATTCAGAGATGGGAGGAAAACATGTTCTGGTTTAAATGGCATTTCTTTAAACCAATCAGAATTGTCATGGGCGACGCTAAGCATCGCACAGAGCCGCTGCAAAATAGTTGAGAAAGGGGAAGGAAACAGGAAATACATGCATCCGGCAGAATTTCCTGCGGCAGCGGAGCAATCCCGGAAGTGGAACGTCAAGGATGTAGACTAGTGCTTACCTAGCAACTCCAGCCGTTCGCCTTGCTCTTCCCTCCACTTGCGTAGGCTTTCAGGTTCGGCCTGCAGCCGGTCTGCACTGGAAATTGCTGCATAGGCGTCAGATGGACCATTGCTTTCCTGAATAACAAAGGAGGGGATGATATGCTGCTGTTATGAGATAATTAAATGACTTCATAGAAAACAATGTAATCAATGTCATATACGAAGATATGGTGAAGAAACATTCTCATCCTGTATTATTCATCTTTCCAACTATCATCTGAAAGTTCTTGGCCTGATTCCAATATGCATATAGTATGTTCTCAAAGGTTCGCTGTATACGGTTTAAAAAAGCTTTATTAAAACCACATTTGGCCCACTCACTCTCTCACTGCCAGAAAGAATTCAAAATAGTGCAAAAGGCAGCAATGTTGCAATGACAGCACAGGAAAAGGAAGTTGGAGCAAATCTATCAGCCAGATATTCAAACCTCTGAGCTCAGCACTGAAATCACACTACTAGTGCTAAACGGAAACAAGTATTTTCAACACCACCACTTAAATACTACAACTGTCTTATATTTACATTTTATACAATGGAAAAGCTGCACAATTGATGCATAAAATGAAGAAAAAAAACACTGGAGTGAATATCAACATCATTAGCAAGTCAACTGTAGATTAATCTCATAAGTTCAGGTAAAGGATCAATCTGGTTAATTCAACTTTGGTTTTATATTTTGTAGTTTTGGCCATCATTCTTTTCAGTAATTTTAATGTTTGTCTAAACTGTCGACATTAGGCAACTGTGTGTCCAAACAGTCAGGTTTTAAACAAACCACCAGGTTAACCAAACTTTCTAGAGAAGAAAGATCCCAGATGATCCAATGTAAACATCCATTACAATTTGCAGGCCGACTCCCTGGTTCAACTTCAGCCTACCACACTTGATGTAGTTGTGCGTGCACGCCTTTCTGTGCAATCAGTGTTTATTACTAGCATTTCAGGTGGGCTAACTTTCTGCTTTACCTCCAAATAAAGTGGTGTAGATAATGTGGTTTAACTGTTGGCTTGTTTACAACCTGCCCTATCACCTGACAGCTTGTGTGTCTTCACCAATCTATCTGACTTTGTTTTAGCGTTACAATTACTGATAGAAAAGATGGTCTCAGCAACTACTTTGGTGAGTACAATGTTATCATAACTTATAGAAATGACAGCCAAAATGAAAATAGACCCATGTTGTAATAAACCAGAATTATTCTTTTGACAGTTGTGGTATCATTCAAAGCCATTAAAACAGTGACAGGCGCCTCAACATCACTTAAGTCGGCAGAGAGTCGCCCAAAAAGTAATCATCAATCATTCAATACTCACTGGCTGTAGAGTCTGTAGACTAGAGTTGCACTTTACTGCATTGACTGCTGTAGTGTGTACATGTTAAATAAAATCTACATTCACGTAACTAATGGTTTAGGGTCAATTCTTAATGTAAACATGTACCAGGTTAGTGGGTTCCTTGTACGGTTTACAGCATTCGTTCTGAGAATATCTTTAATATCCAAGCAAATTTAATATTGTAACGGAAATACCCCTGATCGAATGGATTTGAAATCAAATCTGAAATTGAAACGAACTGGGACCTTGTGAATCGGAAAATCAGTGGCGATACACAGCCCTACTACACACAAAATACAGAGAAACAAACATGAGGACAGAATTGGCAGTTTGGCAATTTAAGAGCAAAGTTGTTAACAAAAACTGTGAAAACGTATTACCATATGAAGCTCTCCATTGACAGCACCATCTGCAAAGATACAAGGAAAATAGTTAGAAATCAAGCAGACAAATAGCTAACCGGGAATCCTCAAGATTTGCATACACACATATTTTATAATATGATATGTCAGCACTTTTGACCAACTACAATTGCTTAACCACTACGACGCTACAGCTTCAAGGAAACGAGGCAGTCGTGGCCAAAGGTCGTTAGCTCCATGAATTTCCCCTTTTGGCTGTGAGTTTAGCTGACAAATACGCGCTGCCAGCAAGTAACGTTAACGTTACTCAAGCTCAATACGAAGCAATGAATGACACGGCCAAGAACGTTAGAGCTGATATTATCAGAGCGCTTCATTCATTTTAGAAACGCTTGGGCCGTCACGTAACAAACAAATAATCATGCCAAGTGTTCCGTTTTCGTGCTCATTTGTCAATTTTACATAGCTAGCGTTGACAGTCACGTTACTGCTAATGCCAGCTAAACCCACTTGGCTAATTTGCTAGTTAAGCTAACATTAGCAAGCTGACCAAAGGAGCATCAACTTCAGTGTCCATTTAGGACGAAATTAGGATTTAACGGAAGTTTAAGTTTGACACAACACCCTACGATTAAAGCTAACGTTAACTAAACAGACAATGTTAACGTTGGACGGAGGGAAACTGGCTCTGCTTGACCACAACAGTCAGTCACCGTTGGAGGAGTCTACCAGCGACGAAGGGACCTCTCCGCTGTCCAGGATGCTGAAGCCTTCGTCGTTTTCAATCCCCGCGATTTCGCTCTCCTGCTGGGCCAAGAACGCGGCAGCGGGGTCCTCGTCCGAGCCTACACCGTTTCCAGCCGCGGGCGCGTTCAGCATGTCAAAATCATCCATGTTGTGAGTACTTGTTGGAGGACAAATATCAGTAACGGTGTGCAGGTGTAGCGGTTGAACGAAACCGACCAGCTCAACGGGAAGAAGGACGACAATAAAAAGCTTGCGAAGCGGAAACGGAAGAGTAACCAATCACAAACCAGGATAAGTGATTGATAATACAAATCACCAATCACAAAACAGCTGTCTCAAAATGGAACCAATCAAATCCATAAACACTCCTGCGTACGGGTCCCATGACATGCTATGTGTCAGAGCAGTGAGAAAAATCCGCAGTCTGATTATAGGCGAGATTCTACTTCTACGTGCTAGGTAACATGATAACATGATACCTTTTGATACATTTTTTTCAGGGCTCAGTTATACTATTTTAAGGCAGACTTAAGAAGGGTTTTCTTAATGTTGGTCTTATCAGATCATAGAACATGCCATCTGTCAAAAGCACCCTGGCAACATTTGTGGTGTTCAGCCCAAGCACACTGACATGGTGGTTAATTATTAACAGCTCTGAAAGTCTCAAAGGGCTCAGGTGACAAGCAATCACTCACCTGACTCAAGGTATGTAGCTGGAAGAAAATATTGGCCATTCGTTTTAAACAGAACAATATCAGTGAAACTTACCAAACACTGCTATGGACTCAGGCTAGGACCACTTTTAAAAAACGAGAAACTCTAGCCTTTTGCTCTGAAATGAAAACCTGTGTTGCTGTATGTAACCAACACAATGAACAAAAATATGCAGCCAATTGTTGCTTATTTTACAGAGGTTTAAGGTGACTCTCCTTGCTGATACAGCTGATCATTTTTGCACCGGTGAGTAAAAACATCTCATACAACTGCATTTTTCTAAATGTTGGGGGATAATAAGGATGTAGGACTTCACAATGACCTGGCTCCTACAGCAGCTCAAGTAAGAAAATACACATTAAATAGATTTAATTAATAGAAATAGAAAATAAGAATTATAATAGTAATATTAACACTATAAACACCTTTTATATACAGAATAGTATATTGGCATATTGCACAGGTCACAGTAGGTGACGCAGAGTAATAAATTAATAACTATACATAGTGCAGAATATTGTGAAAGGGTTGGCTCATGTTGCAAAACAGCTAGCAGTGCTACATTATGTTGTCCTTACTATTTTCAGATACATATAATAAGAATGTAAAAGATTTCCATAAGAGACCAAGTGTGTTTTGGTGTATGCTTATTTAGCTTAAGCCATAACTATAAGATAGTTAGGGTCACAGTGGCCTCGAGCAAAGTACATTGAGTAAAAATAACAAGTGAAACAGGAGCAGAATGTACCGCTTCACGTGAGAGCAAATGAAGACAAGACACAGCACAGTGGCCTCGGCCAGGCAGGTGTTGTGGTGTGTGAAGATAGCAGTCCCGGTATGAAAGAAGAAGAAGAAAGAAAGTATAAAGAGATGAGGCGAAGAATCAATCGGGGCTCACAAGGTCTGACAGTCTAGAGCAGGGGTCACCAACCTTTTTGAAACTGAGAGCTACTTCATGCCTTTAGTTAAATATGATTATTAATGATACTCATCTATGTGAAGACACTGATCACGTTAATGATTTCTCACAATAATTACCAACAATGACTTAACAAGGTGGGAAACAGATAATATCAATATTCAATTTTCATTTTGAGAACTGGTCTGAGGGCTACTCATGTGGTCCTTGGGGGATACCTGGTGCCCGCGGGCACCGTGTTGGTGACCCCTGGTATAGAGATACGTGGACCGGCTCTGGCTTTTTGTCTGTTGCTAGGGAAACTGAGTCTCTGCGTGCTTTGTGATCCCACAGATCTGTGTATTGAAACTCCGATGCTTGACTGATTAAACTAATGTATTTGACTTTATCTTATCGTCTTATTTGGCTCTTGCTTAGGATCAATGTAATTCCAATTTAACGAATGCGCGGGGACATATAGGTCTTTTATTTGGAGTCAGACACATTGTCCGTCCCAAACGGGGGGACACAGTGGAGGAAAACCCCAACAAGAGTCTGACTGCTGTTGGAATGAAGGACCCGCGGTAACGCTCCTTCCTGCACAGTGGGTGCAGCAGTCTACTGCTGAAGGAGCAGCTTAGGGAACCCACCGTTTCGTGCTTGGCTATCATCCTCCTCTCCCCCACCTCTATGGTGTCCAGAGGGCAGACCAGTACAGAGCTTGCCCTCTTCACCAGTTTGTTGAGCCGTTTTGTGTCACTCTCGGTGCTCCCGGCTCCCCAGCAGGCTACTTTAGAAGATTGCAGACGCAACCAGTGTCATAGAAGGATTTACAGAGTCCTGCACACACCAAGGGACCTGAGTCTCCTCAACAGGTGGAGATGACTTTGGCCCCTTTTGAGGACTGTGCTTTTGGACCAGTCCAGTTTATTGTTGAGGTGAACACCCAGGTATTTGTATGCATGAATTAATGATTAAAAAGAAGGCACAGAAAAAACAACTCATAAATATGCTTCTATTTTTTTCGTAATTTTACTTTTCATGATGATTGTAATTCAGGCATAAACATGGGGAACATTGTCAAAATAACTGAAGTGAGGAACATAACTGAATATGGCTCACATGGCACAAATAATAAGTCACGAGTGTGAGCGGTGCAATACTGAGTTTTGAATGGACTGTTAACTTAGCAGTCGTACAGTCGGAACTATAGTGGAAGATTTAGATACTGCACTCTGTTGAAGCTCCAATGTGTTACTGATATGGGATATAGAGTGCAGAAATCCAAAGGGTTACAATGTGTGGCCACTGTTCCTACATTAAAAGTGCCATTTACAGTCCTTGTGTGACCAGGAGACTCATGATAGAACACAGAAATGTTGCAGTCACTGTTAAAAAGTAAATGGGAAACAACAGCTTAGTCAACTTCAAAGTCAAACTAAGAAGCTGCATTAACAGCCAAAGACGGCAACCCAAAGCCCAGTCCACAATAGGCTTTTGCAAAAAAGTGTCAGCAGGATTTGAGCTCTACAGAACATCCACATCTTCCTGGCTTTTATTCACTTACATGTTTATTTCTTTTGTATATCTTTAACAAGACATTTATTTGTTATTACAACATTGATTTGGAAAACAAAAAGATTACAAAGGAAGTGTTACTACATGCAAACCACGTAAATATTTTTAATATACAATATATCTTTGAAAGGCAAGGAAACTTCAAAATCAGTTAAAATCTTCATAATGTGTGTGTAAATTAAATGGAAAAACCATCACCTGATTCAGGCAAAAGATTCACCCTCCGGCCCTCCTCACGTTGTGGCAGCTATTAGGCTAAAGCAGTTGCTACCTTAATATTTCATTATAGTATTTCAACAGATTTCATTAACAATTCATGTACTTCCATTTCCTCCCTACACCTTAAATAATTGGTATAATAATTGGTAATCATTTTCTTTCTTTACTCCATACAAGATTTAAAGAAAAGTGAGATAGCAAGCAATTAAGGAGATTTGAGAGGAAGCTGCAGGAGAATGTTTCAGCAATATGTTGGTCACATCTGATACAAGATTTCTATAACAACAGACTTTTCTATCCACCTATTCCATCACATTACGTTACGAGTAGAGTGGGTGATTCCTACCCCTTAAGGATAATTTTGACTGGAAGATGGCGATGCTGTTTACTCAAAAGCTGATGCGTAATTGCTCCAAAAGTAGCAGTCCTATGTGAAGTGTCAGGACGATATCCTTCAATATATCCTTCTGGTTGCATAGTCCAACACCATGCTGGCCGCTCCAAGTAAAGCGGGTTCCTCCAAGTCTGTTGTGACAACCTCAATTTTCCGTGCAGAGTCGAGGGCTCTCTCAGAGATTATGCGCTTCACTGGGGCCTGGTAGTAAGAGGCCAAGAGGCCGGACAGAATCACTAGCGTGGGGTTCACGATGTGGAGGATGTTAATGATGCCTATACCTAGCGCTGTGGAGGCTGGATAAGGGAAGATGAAGACATTAGATTTTTCTTTTGTTTTAGTAGCAGATTTTAGGATGAGTTATGTATGAACTCTGAAGGACGGCTAGGGGTGGCAGGAAAATTACAATGACAAGGGACTTTTTTCTGTTATTTTATTTTGTATGCATTTTTGCTTTGTACTCTCACCTTTGTTCAGAACAGCGTCAGCTTTGGAGTTCCCCAGTCTGGCTGCGTTGATGAGGTGGGCGGCAGTGATTGGCTCTGTGAGCTTCATATCCATCCCATCCACCTTCAGCAGGTCCTCTGAGAGACACACCCACACAGGTCAGATGTATGTATGTATGTAAATTATGAATGACAACCAATTCGCTAGGTTTTCTGCATCCTGCATAGATTTCAGCAAAGTCATCAATCATAAGATAAACTACTTTGTAGTTTAAAGTTAAAAAAAGGGCAAAGATGACTTTTAAAATTCTTCCAACCAATAAATCTAACCAACCTATATTCACGCCTGCGTCATCTGCACTTTATGCATTACTTTGCAATTTTAACTGTGTATTGTGTTTGTACTATCTTGTGTTTTTATGTAAAGCACTTTGTGATTCAATCTGTGAAAAGCGCTCTAGAAATGCACCTACCTGTGTGTGTTAAGTGGACACAACATTTTAGGTGAACTATTCCTTTATGCACATACAATGCCAGAGTGTGAACAAAACTAAAAGTTGTTTTCAGGGACACACACACACGTCATCTGGGTGTAATTCAGTCACAGCACATTCCTTGAAGCTTCATCCATTCAACAACGAGCACTCACCGTCGTGCAGCCTTTTGGCCTCTCTCTGCAGGGCCAAGCCGGACGCATACGCCTCTATGCATCCTCTGCTGCCACACGAACACTCTGGGCCTTCTAATGAAACCATGATGTGGCCCAGCTCTGCAGCGCAGAAGGTACTGCCGTGCACCAGCTCATTGTGATGGATAATCCCTCCTCCAATACCTACGCACAGAGTCAAGATACGTACTTCCTCAGTAGATAGAAGACAGTCAGTACCATCAGCTCATCAATTACTTTCAAATACAGCTACAATGATGATCACACTTTGCTTCATGATACAGGGCTCACAGTTTGATACTATACTATGACAGTAGAGGATTTGTTATTTACTCGTCCTCAGGCACCAAACTGGAGAATTACAAATGTCTTGATCGGCCTTACAGAAAGACCAGATCAAACTGGACTGCATTTACTGAATAACGTACTACTGTATAATATAGATGCGCTACAATGATTAAGAATTATGATATATTATATAACTGCAGAAAAAACCTGAAGAAACTTAAAAGATAATGCTCCTTTCATCCAAAATATAGTTGTAAAACTAAGATTATGATGGCTTCATTAAATGTTATTACTTGCACCTACCCTGCTTACACTCATAAAGAATGACCAAATTATTTAATGAATGAAAATCCTGACTCACCTGTTCCTGTGATGACAGTGACAAAGTTCTCCACCCCCTTGCCGTGACCAAACTTCCTTTCAGCCAACGCAGCACAGTTGCCGTCATTGTCGATCCAGACGGGTAGGTGCAGGGCGTCGGAGATGGGTGTTCTCAGGTCCACTGCAGACCACTCCTGGATCAGATTTGTGGAGTGCAGGACCACACCTTCTTGGGGATTTACACGCCCACCAGTGGACACTCCTAAAATGTAGATGAGAGATTATAGTTTTATATCGTGTTTGTCAGCATCACAGCCGATTATATTTGAGTAATGGGAGTGTGCGCTTTTTCATACCGACACCGAGTATTCTGCAGTTGTGGCGGACAGTGTCTTGCATGGCATCTGTGCACATCTTTAACATGAGCTGCATCCTGGCCTCGAAGGTCTTTGGATTGGGCTGAGTGTACTTTGTTACTATCTTACCCTGGACAGAGAGGGAGGTGGTAAAGGGAGGAGGGACAGAGTGGTGGCGGGGAAAGAAAAGGAAGAAGAGAAGAAGAGCATGGGTTTATAGCAGATAGCTAAATTAAATTACAATGAAGACACATTATCTATAAGGCTATTAGTGCCTATAAATCATATCATTTTAAGGTTTTATTGTTTTAATTTGAATCATAGCTTTATTGACAACCATTTAAAAAGGAAATGCCTTCATAATGCCAAAGAGAAAAACAAATATGTTCATGAGCAGTGGCACCTAGCATTGGGCTGAATACTATACTGCCCATAAAAATCGAGAAACAGCTAGATCTAAAGGGTTACAGAGTCCATGCAGCATACCCTCATGCTGACGATCGCCACCCTGAGGTTGGTCCCTCCCAGGTCGACAGCCAGAGCGCTCTGTGTCTCCAGGATGTGATCGATGTCCTGGGATATGCAGTCTCTCACCGGGGGAAAACAGAAAGTCTTCTGGAGGGGCTCATTCAGGTCAATGGCCCGTAAAAACTTGAGAATACGAGGAACTGCATTGCCATCGCCATAAATCTTAGAGCTAATGAAAAACACTTACTTTTAAAAAAACAGAAAACCATGGAAAGACAAAGTCATGTTTTAGGCTCTGTAAGGTGTAAACATGGTGACATGACTTCTAAGTAATAAAGGGCATCAATCCTGTACTTCAATTCAACATTTCCACAATCCACTAGAGGCAGAGCATTACTGTTGCACAGATCTCCTGTTGCACTAATGATCACATCGCAATGATTAATGTTGAGGTAGACATTTGTTCTCTGACAGCATGAAATACTTTTCAAAGGCTGTTATGGCCCCACGTTTACTCTTATTTCAGACCACAATACTCCTTGTGTGTTAGTCAGAGAATGTGTGAAATTATTTATTTATTCATTTTTTAAACGACTAATAGAAAGAATCTGTCAGACTATATAGAAAAGTCATGTGGCTTGCTCCTTTGCTAAGGAAGACGAGCAGCGAGTTTGATTGAGACAGAGGGCTTAGTGATTTAAAAGACAGTCATTGGAAGGGGGCTCAGTAAATACAACTAAATATAAAGTAGACATTTTAAATTTGTTATATAGTTGTACTATAAAGGCTAGACTTGTTGTGGTAAGCCTTAATAATAGCCAGAGCAAAAATATATGCTCACATTAAACAGTCCCTCCAGAAAAACGCGATTATGCGATCGCAGAATTCAATGCAAAATCAGCCAAAGTCCGCATATTAATGCGGGGGCCGCATTTTTTTCAAATACGCCGCACTTTCGCTGCATAAATTGCCGATTTCCGCGCAAAATATGCGGGGCTTGCATGATTTCATAATCCCCGCATTTTCGTTGCAAAAAAGTCACATATATCTCAGCAGAAAGTTGAAAAATGTTGCGTTTACTTCACACGAGAGCAGCCATTTTCCCCTGTTGCCACGGGAACGTTATGAAGTGACGTAATTTCACCTACTGAGAACACTGTGTTGGGGGAATCACTTCTTTTCTCTTTTTCATCAAACCGCAGTTTTTGCAAGTTCACGCATTTTCATCGCATAAAATGGCATAAATATCCCGCATATTCCATCGCATTTTTTAAGAAAACGTGCCGCATAATCAAGGATTTTTGCCCGCAATAATCACAAAAAAACTTTTTCTGGAGGGACTGATTAAAGAATCAATGCTTTTGGAACTAGAGTTCAGAGAGATTAAAAAATAATTTACAAGAGACCAACTGGAGGACAAAGGCCCGGTGAGACAGGCAGGCAGTACATTGGTCATACCAGGGGTATCTCTTTCCAAACTGCAGCTCCAGAGCGTGGTAGATCTTATTGTGAGTGTCGTCATCTCTGACATGTAGAACATTTTCACCTGGTGGAGAGGGAAAAGTCATCAACACGGTTGTTAAGACCTGAGGCAGAAAATAATGCTTGCTTTGTATTGCCAATAATGCCTTTGCAGCATGTTTGTCTTCCAGCTGCCACAATCCTCTAATATTTTGAACAATTACTTGTGTCAGATGACAAACTGTCTACATGAACACATTTGGAAAGTCTAACAATGCTCTTTGACCAAATGTAGAAACAATTTTTGCAGAACTGCACCTTGTTTCAGCACGAGTGATGCATCATTAGTGATTTAATCCATCTCTTGACCTTCCTCTGTCAGAGAGCAAATCAGGACCATAATTATGGCAGAGGCAGCAGGTAACTATAATCACGTTTTCTGTCATACATACCTGTTTCTCTGCCAGTTTGCCTTGTTCCCAGGTTAATGACAGGCGTGCCAAAGGCCCCTGCCTCTCGTACACCACAGCTGCTGTTTCCGATCATGCAGCCGGCGTGCTTCACCAGCTGGATGAACTGCTCAAAGGGAATGTGCTTTACCGCCCGGAAATTGGGGTGCTGCTCGATGCCCTTCTTTCGCATCACGCGCACCATCTCCTTACTTCCTGTTTACATAAGAAGGGACAGGTCAAGTGACATACTGTACATGCAATTATTCATTAAATTAATACAATTTCACAAATGCACAACTATCTCCAATCCAAACACGTTTGTCATCCTACATGTAGTTTTATTTGACTGAACACTCACATAGAGGAAAACATAGCCTGGAAAAAACAAGTAGGGGCTAAAGGGACCAGTACGCAAAACTAACCGGCATCAATGTTCGGGTAGAGGATGAGGGTCTTTTTGTTGAAGGACAGCAAGGCATCCAGCATCAGGCCGTAGAGCTTAATGGAGTGTTGGATGTCAGTGGTAACTGGGTGCTGCAAAGCCACAATGTATTCACACTCTTGCGCGTTGTCACCTGCAACATGCAACATGTATAAACACCCCGCGCATGACATACAAACATACTCGGTTACACTTTACTTGAAGGTATGTACATAAGAGTAATGTGACATTGTCATGAACGTGTCATAAACATTATAAACAAGTCATGAACTTGTTTTAGTAAGTGTCATTCGGTTTTTGTCATGACAAGTTAGGGTTCATGTGTCATGACTGTGTCATGTGTTCATGACAGTGTCATGTCACTCTTACGTAGATACCTTCAAGTAAAGTGTTACCACATACTCTAATGTCTCACGCTATATTTCTGTCCCATGACTGTATCCTCACGTACCCAGCCAGCTCTTGATGATATCCATGTAGTCGTCTCTGTGATTACTTGACAGCAGCTTATCATATACAGGGCAGCCAGCCAGCAGGATGCGAGAGTGGTCCTCACACATGGCGATGAGGTGCTGCTCTGCCCCGCGCGTGCAGCAGGCGTGGTAATGGGCCAGTTTACTGATGGCGTGGCGGATTGAGTCATCAATTGTACCGCTCACCTGAGAAAAAGGGAGAATAGAGAGGTTTCATGTCATTTGGTAACAATTACTACAACGTTTTTGTACACCAGAACGCCTTACAGACAGTTGCATCAGATTAAAAGCCCTGACTGTAAAAGAAGCTAAAAATCCTGCACTGTTTCAATCATTTGTCATTTATTCCTTTAATCCATTATTGTATTCTGTACCGCTTAAAAAGAAAAAGTATATAACCGAATAGTTCACACACTGTGTGTAGTGTGACATAAAATAAAATGTAGGACTAGATTCATCACAGTAGAACTTCTCTCCTATATTCGAGAGCCCTGCCTCCTCACCTCTCCTCCCTCCACGTGAAGTATTCTAATGTTCATCAGCGCTGCAGCAGTTGCTAGGGCCAGTGCGTCAAAACGGTCACCATGGATGACGAGGATGTCGGGACACAGCCTCTGTAGTACATCGGGGAGTTTCACAAGTGCCAGCCCGACGCTCTCCACCATGGCTGCCTCATCTTCTCCTCTCACAATGGTGTGGAGCTTGGAGCCGATGTCAAAGTCATCCTGCTCGATCATACGAAAAGTGTTCCTGCAGAGCGGGAAATAGGAAAAGACAAATTAAAGCAAAAACCTAAAACAAATGAGTAGAGTTTCACAATGAATGCCGATCTAAACCCAGTGAACACCTGTAGGTGATTATGGTCTGTTGTGTTGGCTCTTGGCTTACAATTTATACTAGGGATAGACCGATTATCGGCCCTGGCTGATTATTGGGCCGATTTTTGGCCGTTTGCAGATTATCTCTATCTGCATTTTATTTGCCTGACAACTGATAAAGTTAATGAACTAAAAAGTGCACTATTTTGGCTCCGCTACAGCTCTGTCTGTGTATCTGCTCCGCTTCACTCACCACTGAGTCTGACTTAATGTCCCGCCCACAACACTATCTATCTTTTACTGTATAATGTTGAAAGTTTCTAATTTATTAAATAATTGCTTAAAGCATTTAAACAAAGTGTTGTGTTGGAGTTTGTAACATTCCAAAATCCTAATTTTGAAGTAAAGATTTTAATTTTCCCTGTAAATGCATATTGGTTTCATTAACTACTAATAATCGATATCGGCCCTGAAAAACCTATCTCTCAATCCCTAATTTATACACTACTTTACTGATTTGGGACATCTGCAACAAGCTTTTTTTAGCTCAGTTTTTCATACCCATAGTCATCAATGAGATGTGAGCCAAGCACCACAACTTCCAGTTCAAACTCGTCAGGGTGCATTTTGATCCCAGACATAATGGGGGCCAGCTTGGAATAGTCCGCTCTGTTGCATGTCGCCACACACACCCTCAACTTCTTCTTGCACTACACCAAATGGAGGCGTGCGCACACACACACACACACACACACACACACACACACACACACACACACACACACACACACACACACAGTTATTACAGGAATACTATAATTTTCATGTATAAAGGCTTTATATATATATATATATATATATATATATTTTTGAATCTCAACAACTTGAGAATGATAATGTTCCAAATAAATGATTATTTTTATACCTGATTCTCCTCTTCCATCTTTTTTCTCTCCTTGTTTTCTCTGCTCCTCAGCATTCTTAGATAGTATAACTCCTGAAAAACAATGACAATAGAGAGGGTGAGATCCAGTAATGGGTTTGTAAAGCATAATATTATCCATTATTTTTAACACTCTAACCCGCAGGTCATACTCACTTGGGCCTTCCGAATATGCAGATGCTGTAGCATGGAAACACAACAAAACTACACTAAAAATGTTTTGCATTTCACATAAAGAACACATGCTGACACATTTTTTTCAGAGGTGGGAAACATGCTATGGGACAGTGCTTTGCATGGCAAGGTGAAGGTCATACTCCTGTTACACTATGGTCACATGACAGGAGGAAATTGATAAGGACAGAAGCCCATAAATGACATTCGGTTTTAGTTTTCTTTGAGACTAACTGCCATATATCATCTTGTCATCACAAAAACAAATGAAAGGTCCCATGGCATGAAAATTTCACTTTATGAGGTTTTTTAACATTAATATGAGTTCCCCCAGCCTGCCTATGGTCCCCAATTGGCTTAAAATGGTGATAGGTGTAAACCGAGCCCTGGGTATCCTGCTCTGCCTTTGAGAAAAAGTAAGCTCAGATGAGCCGTTCTGGAATCTCAACTTTATGAGGTCATAAGGAGGAAGGTTACCTCCTCTTTCTCTGCTTTGCCCGCCCAGAGAATTTGGCCAACCCATGAGAGAGAGAGACATCATGGCTTTCAAACGAGCAAAGTGGCAGTTGGTCAAGGCCACACGCCCCCCCCCCCCCCCCCTTCTCTCTCTCCTCCTCAACAGCTACACACAGAAATGGCACGTTCTGAGTAAAGCTCATTGTGGGACTGGCTCTAGTGGCTGTAATTCTGCACCAAGGCTGAATTTTGGGAAAGAGACATCAGATATAGTACTAGGGGACCACTAAGGCCTATATAAAAGCATCCAAAGAGCACCATGTCATGGGACCTTTAAATTGCTAGTAAACAAAGAGACCAAGCGCGGTTTCTTTTTTTAAACACCTTTATTAATGTTTACGCAATACAAGTTCATAAAAAGCCTACAGCAGGCTACATGTTATATTATTAAAAAGAAAACGTGCAAACCAGTGCTTAATGTGCAAAATATAATAAAGACATAATAAAGTGCATCAAGTGAGTAAAGTCAAAGATCTTGTATAAAGTGCTGTGAGATAAGTTCAGTTTGTTCCATGGAAGGAGCTTGTCTTTGTCCATAGATCTCCTCTGGAGGAGAGAGCACCTGCGTGCACAGTGTTGCTATCTGTTGTAAAACAATCAGTCCCTCCAGAATAACGTGACTATGCGATCGCATAATTCAATGCATAATCAGCCAAAATCCGCATATTTATGCGGGGGCCCCATTTTTTCAAATACGCCGCACTTTCGCCCGCATAAATTGCCGATTTCTGTGCAAAATATGCAGGGCTTAAATGATTTCATAATCCCCAGATTTTCGTTGCAAAAAAAGTCACATATATCTTAGCAGAAAGTTGAAAAATGTTGCGTTTACTTCACAAAAGAGCAGCCATTTTCCCCTGTTGCCATGGGAACGTTATGAAGTGACGTAATTACGCCTAGAACAGGGTGTTGGGGGAATCACTTTTTTTTCTCTTTTTCATCAAACTGCAGTTTTTGCAGGTTCCCGCAATTTCATTGCATAAAATTGCATACATATCCCGCATATTCCATCGCATTTTTTAAGAAAACGTGCTGCATAATCAAGGATTTTTGCTCGCAACAATCACAAAAAAACTTTTTCTGGAAGGACTGAACAATTGTACTTCTGGTCTTCCACAGTTTTAAAACAAACAATGCTGATGATCAGCTGCATCAGTTCTTAATGTTTCTCAGTTAAACCATCTTCCAGGAAACACTTCACAGATCAAAACTTACGCAAGACACTTTTAATTTGTCCCAGCCTTCTTTAGCTATGTAGCAGTCCACTAAAGGATGATCCTACCGCTTCTAAAATGTGATCTCCGCTGCTTGGCAGTAAAGTACAGAAGCTGAGAACGGCCATTGATTTTTTTTTTTTTTTAGGGATTTTATCTTGTGATAACGACTTATTTATTCGTTATCTCGATATAACAAAGTTTGTTTTCTTAAGATTTTTTGTTTTGTTTTCTCGAGATGTTTTTTTTTTTTTTTTTTTGCCTAAGACACCCTTCCATTTAACCCGGGGAATGGGGATCCATAAACGGATAGAAATCTGCCGTTTCTCCCTCTACTTCTCTGGTCAAATACTTGGGAAAAATCCCACCACGACACCCTTACATTTAACCCGAGGAAGGAGCTCCATGAGCGGATAGAGGTCTTCCGTTTCTCCCTCTTCTTCTCTGGTCAAATACTCGGGAAAAATCCCACTAAAACAGCCTTCAATTTAACCCGTGATAATCCATGATAACATTACACACCTGACACAAAACTGCAACAATATGGTTTCAGCCCCAGACTTTTAAGTAGCTTTTTTTGACTTGACATACTATAAAGTAGGTGCTACTAACATTTACAGTGGTTCTGTTGTATTCACGAGTCCCAGTAAGCAAGACAGTAAGCCAGCATGCACATACCAGGTCACTAAAACTGAAGCTGTTGAATCAAACATAATTTTATTATTTACATCTATGCTTTTCTTACTGCGACATGTCAAAATGTCTTCCGTCTTCAACAATGTGCACAAACAGCAGATGTCACAATACCGTATGTCACGTATACATACCATGAAATGTAGCTCATCCAACTATATGTTTAACTATAACTGGTGAGAGAATCCTCATTTTACAAATATTTGCCGCCATCTGCTGCTGTGAATGCATTATGACAGATTCCCAAATAAACCTTCAAAGTCTAGTTCTTAAATACAAGACCAATTTCCAGGTGTTGTTTTCACTGTATACATTACACTGGCAGAGCTGCATTTCACTCCTTTGGACTTCTGGGAATAGGAATAGAGGGTCATAGACATCACAATGAGCAAACAAAGACTACAAAAACAAATGAGTGGTTTCCCACTGTGGAGACTACTCAGAAAGAGAGACTAATAAAAGAGGGTGTATTAACTTTATCAATGGGAAAAACAAGGAGCCCTTTATCTAAGAAGAGCAAAGAACATCTCAACTCTGCAAATAATAAAATGCATTGACCTTTTAAGGACTGTGTTATGTCTTGTGAGTGCTTTAGGAATGCCGCCATTCACAACTTAATTTCATTCATGTCACACTACAGTAATCCAGTATTGCTTACGTCAATGTTCCTGACGTGATCAAACTGCTAATTGTTACAGATACCTGAGTGTCAACGACAACAGGCTGAACTGGAAATTCAACAGCACTGACGCTCACAAGAAGGCGATGAGCAGATTCTTTCCTGAGAAAGCTGAGATCCTTCAACGTGTGCAGCAGAATGTTGGATGTTGGATGAGTCTGTTTTGGCCAGCGCCCTCCTGTGTGTCTGATATTTTGCGGCTGCACCGTAATTTCACATTTTTTGGGATCAATAAAAATCTATCTATCTATCTATCTATCTATCTATCTATCTATCTATCTAATCAGACTATACAACAGCCTGATTCATCACATTTGAGGCTTTTTGCTGTATGATACAGTGCATCTGCTCTTTTTACCTGAAACATTGCATTTCATCAGAGTGTAATCATACCTTTTGATGTTAACATTCCCTATATTAGTCCTGTTCCGGGAGAACAAAAAGAAATCCGTGCCTACAGGGAAGAAATGTACATGAGAGTACCATTCACATGTAAAAAGTTCCATTCATGATGCTACTGTTTTCTGTACACAAGTAGACAGAAAAATTATTTGCATATTAGTCATTCAAGTCATTTCCTTTTGCACTGTCATTCTGTCATGGGCCCATTGTGACACTGACTAAAAGGGTCATCCACACCTAAAACAAGAATGATAACTATAACCATAACTATAACTATAACTAAGGATGCACCAACTCTTTGGCAATCCAAATTATTCGGCCGAAAATACCTTTCGGTTTTCTGCCGAATAAGTGAAAAGGCCGAATAAATTTTATCGAACAATTACATTTTTGATGACGCGATCAAATAGCAACCAGAGAAAAGTGAGAGGTGCGCATGCTTTATAAATGCAGCAAACATGTCAGCAGTGTGGAAGCACTGTCCAAAAAAACTGCAATATTTAACGACTTCAATCCTAGGTAGGCTACTTGTCTGCTCCATGTACAAGCACCAACAGCAGAGACCTTCCTGATTTCCCAAACTACCGAGCAAAATCACAGAAGGCGTCAAAAAAAAGTGGCATTAAAAAGAATATGCGTTAACTCGTTAATATCCCGTTAATTTTGCCCTCATTATAACCTCTATTTGGAGTTGGCAGTAGTGCGTTTGGATTACTATATTTGTAACATGCAAAAGGAGTTCTGGTCACACTTGGCAAAACTGTTTCATAGATAAAACCCTCATACATAATACTATAGTGCCATTGCAGCAAAAAAGGCTATTTTTTCCCCCAGATTGGTCTGATACCTTTGCTAACAAAACACTGTCCTTGGCTAAGATGTAATGTAAACACTATCTCATTGGCCGACTTAATTCAGCCACCAGTCAACACCAGCCTACCCATGCCCATCTATCTTCAAAGAATTGTTTTCTTCCTCAGTAATTAAAAAGATAATGAGGGCTAATGTTTCGCTCCATTAATGCATTGAAGACACACTGCTATTTCATTTTACTTCTGTTAAATCATTACTTTTGTTACTAGTCTTGGTTGAATGTTAATTTTACAGTATGTGGCTAATCATCTTCATCATCACCACCTTAATTTTGCTTATCACCCCAGTTATAAGACATAAACGCTCACAGATGAGCTAAAGGAAGGCCAAGCTTAATTTAGACAGCCTCTTTTTAAGCATGGAAATGAACTACTCAACAATAATAATAATCAACTGATAATAATCAGTGGCTTATGGGTGCCAAACCTTTAAAACAAGTGAGTGAATGTCAACTCATACCAATTATTTCAGTATCTGTGAGACGTAGTTAAGATAATGATATTCTAGGTTTTTATTCACAAAAAAAACTCTTGGACTAAATACTAGTATTTACCCTGAGTCTCATTCAGAACACCAGTGACTTCTACTCATGCATCACAAGACAGTAACAGCAGCCAGTGTTAGGGTATGGGGGCAGGGACGCATTCAGAGAGCAAAGGCAGGGATGGGACAGCGATGGAGGCAGGCAGAGATACAGTACACACAGAATAACTGAGAGTCAATGATAGACAGTGAGACAGAAAAGAAGGCTGTGAAGATAAAGAAAAAATATGAGAGTGATGACTTACATGTGGGTTATCTAAAAAACCTGGATGCTTTTCCATCCCACGCCTCTGTGGATTCTCAGTTTAAATACCTCACTGCTCTTTTTCTTTTTCTCCTCTATCTTTTTTTCTCCCTTTAGCCCAGCCACATTAGGCAACGATTGGAGGACATGAACGAGCCAGCAAGCAGCAGAGAAATGGAAAGAGGAGGAGAGAGAAAAATGGTGACACAGACATACAGCTGGGGGAGGGGCTGAGTGAGATCGGGGTTGGGTTGATCTGGATTAAAGCTTGTGATTGGCTGAGTAAAGGGAAGAAACATTTTTTTCACTGCATCCTTTTAGACATCCAGCACAGGAGATCATCTTGTGAGTCCCTATACTAATACATTCTCTATATACCATTGCTGACTACTCTTCTGAAATTACAAGTCTAAAATGACATGTCAGAAACAATATACTTCAAGTGAATCTGCAGAGATTCAGAAAATCATTGTGAATCATGTGAAATTCCCAGTGTGATCCTCAGCTTAAACAGTCTTGCATGTGCCCCACCTAAATTCAGTTTTAAAATGAGTAAGAACCTTAAAGTTACAGTAAACAGTTTCTTCCACATCTATGAGAAAGAATACATATGTGAACTGTGCAAAGCATCTGAAGTAACAGAAATCATCAAAAACTTACAGCAGAGAGATACGTGACCAGTGATGGAAATTGACTTTTTTCTTCACCTGTCACTGTGGCAGGTGGATTCCAAAATCTACCAGCCACTTTACGTTTTAACCGGAAAGTGTGTAACTGCATGTGAAAAATAATACAAGATCTACAATACTCAAGCATGTTAGTTTCATAAGGTAAATACTAACATCCTGAATCTGGCCTGGCCCCACCCACCTTGCTTGCGTTTGGTTGAGACTCGTTCGGTGACTACATTCTAGCATCTACCTAAAAGAGCAGCGCATGTCTAGATGACTAGAAACCTTGGGAGATTCAGCCATGGCTTATCATGTTTGAGCCTCACGGCGGGTTCAGACAGGAGGAGGTGGGATGGCTGTCTTGTGTTGCCCCCGCAACGGGCGGCCAGCATGCCAAGCTCCATGAGCTGGCGTCTGCAACTATAAGGGCGTCCTGTCTGACATCGTATGCGTATTGACACTACATAACAAATAGAAATTGTCAGGCTTGTCTTGTTGTAAGCTAACCAATGAAGGTGTGTCTCCTCTAAAATGTCAGAGGATAACAGTATGCTGCTTTTTATTTACCCACCGCCGTGGTTGGTAGGTTGGTCAAATTCACTAATTTCCATCCATGTACGTGACACATGCCACTATATTAATGAGGACTAGCGGTTTGAATCGGCCGTCCTACATACAGAGTACGTCCGGCAGACACACAGCTGACAACCTTGCAGGTGGATGCCATGGAGACAAGCGTTGACACACCGCTGTGGACTGGTGTGTGACATGTGTCCACGACATGCACGGAACATTGTAGCTGTGAGACGAATAAAGTCTGCAGCTGTCACCGGAACGCGGAAAATATGTCCGAGCTTCCCGGCCTTGTGAACTGGGACTCAGTTGCCTGCTTGTCGGTTTACGGTTAATGATCAGTTAACAAGGGTTGGCCGTCAGAAAAAAACTCTGAATTATCATCCCTAATAATAGCCTTTAAGTCTTTATCTGGACCTTATCTGTGATTAAATGATCATTTCCGCTTCCCCATTTCCGCAAGTGGATCTTGCAAGAAAACACACTAAGAAACTATTATTAACGATATAGAAGAAATATTTAATATTTTTTATATATAAATGATCGGATTCTGATAAATGATCAAATATGCAACCCTTGCTTGCCTACCCCTGATTTACTTGCCCTTCTCCCTGCTGTTATCCTCGAGTCCAGTTTTTCCATGATGAAATATCAAAATCTGCCCATCCACTATATTTATTTAGAAATAAAATAAACCACTGCTGTTTTTGATTGTTTTTTCTAAAATTACTTAGGCCTATTTATTGTGACAGAGACAAACAGGCAAAGACAGCAGCCTGCGGCAAAAGGTTGAGACAGTTGAGACTTGGCATGTTAGGCCTATATCTTTTTATAAGCCTAATGAAGTACTAAGTGAAACTTGTTGCTCTTTTCAATCTTAATAAAAGATTCTTGACCATATACTTTTATGGGCTGAGTGTTTGGTTATCCCTTTCGTTTTTTTTAATCATCCCAGTAACAATCAGTCTCTGTCCAGACCTGCACACTCCCACCAACCACCACAGATACGCCTACAGAGTCACTAATGGTACTAACAGACTGCACCATCTGCATGCATTCGCCTCATTGGTCCGTCCCAAGTGACCTTACAGTGCCTACATTTATCAGACACAGCTGTGATCAGAGGTCAAATTATGACAAAGCCATGAAAACGATACAGCTTACTGTAGTCTGCCACATCTCTGATTCACAGGAGTGTTCACTGACCCCCATTTTACTTGTTTGTTTATTTAAGAAGTTCAGGGACCTAGAGGCTTCTGCTACCCTCAAAGTACCAAAAGAGTTCAAGTAACTTTGGCATATTTTCATTTCAGGGAAATGAATAAAAAATGATAAAAATGTGAACTCAAAGACCTGCTGCATAAGTTATCGATTACAATTAAAATTGTCGGCCTTCAGTCCAAGTAGGGCAGACAGTGAGTGTCGACCTAGTTTTTGCTGTGTCAAGCACTGTCGCCATGTGTCGGCCTTCGTCTACCTTTTTTGGCCAATTCAACATGTTGAATTGGCGTCAGCTGAATAGTCAATACATCTGAAAGGCTGTTCAGCTTAATCAAATTAGTACACAAGAAGAAAAAAAGGTAGTGAGGAAAGCAAACACGACGATTGGGAGAGTGCACACAGAAGGCTCTTCTCATTTTTCACCTCATCTCATCAATCCAATATGCTACACAGAGAGCTGTCAAAACTGGCCAAGAATGACGTTTGAATATATAAATTTTTGGAATATCTATTTTTGCACATTATGTCCATAATGGCAAATGTAAAGCAAGATACATAACTACTTGTGTAGTTATATTATTTCAACATAAAAACATGTCTTTTATATAATATCTACATACCTACACATTACAAAATAAACTAATAAAATAATGTCCTATACCGTATAAAGGCTGTACACCTATCTCTCTTAGCACCGTGGTCGGTGTTAGACTGACAATTGAGACTCCTAGCAAGCAATCTAGCTAACTAACCAGCCAGCCGGCAGACCACTAAATTAGTCAAATGTAACAACTTAATGTTTCATTCACACGCACTGTATTGTCACACCATAGGAAAGCACATTGCTATCGCCAGATGAGTGACAACTTTGCTCGGCTCATTTTCTGTAACCAGCGTAGCATGAAGACATGTTGTGTGCGTTATTATGGATCCCACGTAACTTCTAGGCAAGTCCCGCCCTAAGAAGCAGGCCGATTGGTTGGGGTTAGGCATTGACCTTGAGTGGTTAAGGTTAGGATAGCCGACTGGTCAGGGGATAGGACCTGAACAAATCGGGTTACGTTACCTAGCGTAAGCATGGATGCCTGGCCAATGGTAGCGTGTGAATGCTATTGAAGGGCGGGGCTTGCCTAGAAGTTGGGTGGGTTCCATAATAATGCATGTTGTGTGGAATTAGCAAGCTAACGTTAGCTAACTTGCCAGTGCTGCAGTGGGCCCTTCGCTTGCCAAGAAAACGGATGACAGCCCTGGAAATGCACAGTCTGGTTGGACAGTCTGGTTAGCCATCCTTTGATTCAGGCAAGTGCCGTTTAGTTGTAGCTGTTAAGTATCATAGGAATAGACAAATGACAAATAGATTACCGCCACCTGCTGGCATAGATAGTTATTTCCTCTCACGCAGGTGCAGAACGTACGTGGCAGTTGGTCGTCGGTTGTAGTCTTTGCGGTGTATTCAAGTGCAATTTGCGGGCCAAGACAAAAGTGACGTGGGGCGCCGCCACAGTCGGCCTTAGTTGCCACTACTTCTGCTTGGTGTGCCAGTACCTTAAAACAGTCATGAATCCATCAGCAAAGCCGGTCTACGGAAAGCCGTTCCACTCCCCATTCAGCCCCATTGTACCGACTTTGGTTGCAGAGTTCCACTGTCCAGTGCAAAATGAATGGGACCCTTTGGAGCTAGATGGCTAAATTTGTCTCTTTTGCCTGATTGTCATTGAGAAATCTCAGATTTGATTGTAGTTTTTGCAAGTTCAACATGGATTATAGGTCAAAAGTTGAATGAACAAGTACTTATGCCCTTTCGATTTCTTACAGGTTGAGTTGTTGTTGCCCATACCACGCTAGCATTCTGCTAAGGAATGCTGATTGGTCAGTGAAGGACTGATTACGATCGGAGATCCCGCTTGACGGCATCTGAAGCGGAGCCAGAATGTCAGAGTGAATATTTTGGTGTGGTCGTTAAAACATTAGCAAATCTTTTTCTAGCATGTGTATTGACAGGGAGAGTCTAACCTGTTAGCTGTGTTGTCGATGCCTCGAGAGAAAAAAGGAAGCGACTCAGAGCTCGCCGTAAACCAGTATCTCTGGCCATATATGTGTATGACGTCATTGACATTTTAAAAAGGCTTTTTAGAACAAAAAAGCGACTTTAAAAAAATCTAACACCCAGCAGTAGGCTATGTATTTTCTTTGCCTCCCCTTTCGAATGCAACATTCAAATTACTAGACAAAAAATTATATCCTGAGAAAAGTGGATTTTTAGGGGTATAGCTCCATAGAGTCCCATTCATTCTGCACTGGCCTGTGAGCGCCATCTACTCAGAACTCGGAAGTAACGAGGGAGTGGAACTTCTTCCTATATTAGAAATTCTTTGCCATCAGTCTTGAGTGTTGCCCTTAGGCCAAGATTTTAAAGGGGAAAAAAAACGTAATCTAAGATGTCACCTTTGGAAAATCGTGAAAAGCATTTATCATCATTTTCTGGCATTTTATAGACCAAACACTTAAGAAAATAATAGAGCAGATCAATAAAAAATGAAAATAACCTTTAAAAAAGTGATTGTGAACACATATACTGCATTTATGTCTTTGACATGAGGATGCAATATCTGCACCACCACTACAAGCCAGCTGTAAATATAAATACATGGACTGGTTTAACTGCTGTGTTGACACAGTGTGACATCCTGGTACACAAAGGACAGAGGCAATGTAGATTCACTCCAAGAGCAAACAAATCCACAGACCATGAGCTATGCCCTGAACCTGCATCCCCACCGAGTAAGTCAAGATCATAAGCTTCCCAAATTCTCTTATAAGAAACAGCCTCCCTATAATTAGTCTTTCAACCCAAATTCCCTGTTAACTAGCTAATTATGATTTACTGATTTTTCCTCATATAGCATTTTATTTCTCACCTTCAGGACTGATATCTAAGCAGACTGATATCTAAGCAGATACATTTAATGAAATATGGCATCCATTTTATGAAATAAAATAACCTTATAAGCTTATAGCTTTAAGATAACAATCAAGCATCATAAAAAAATATCTTTGTACAGTATTACAGTTGAGGCTCTATAAATGACAGATACAAATGAAGGTATATCTTATTCATGTTAAGATACTGCCACCTAATGTTCACCTAAAAGCATGCAAGCAAGCAAGCTTTTTAATCTCGTCAACACTCATTAACTCAAATTACAAAAACCAGGCCTAACCGATCTTAGATAATGTTCTGCTGAATTAAAGAAGTATTTTACCGTTGGAGACAGACTTTGCATAAAAATGGTCTGTCTATGCAGTAGAATGGGGGGAAACTTTTGAAAGTGGTGCTACATGACCAGAGAAAAAGGTAGAAAACCTAAAACTACCAGAACGCACTGTGTCGCACTGTACCAATACATGCTGCTGCTGGTGGGTGATGTAATATGAGCTTGTCAAGCTCGTCCATTTTGACACAGAATGGTGGCCGGATGGTTGCAAACCATCTCGCATAACAGTTAAACGATAACATGAAAATATGTTTCTGAAAAGAAATTGGACGAGAAATAGGCAATACAGTAACATAATCATTGTTTATATTTGATCAGCGCTGCGTAGTTTTACTGTTTCATCCAAGTTCGGTCTGAGTTTGAGAAAGTGATAGAGGGGCCGCTCTCTCTCTGGATCAGATACTCTTTGTGACCCTGTGCAGAAGAACAGTCTGTAGTTACTACAGGTGTTGGAGAAAAGAAACGATTCATGTAAGAATCCTGATTGCTATCTTCTAAGATTCTGAAGTGATTCCCCCCCCACAAAATAACCTAGATATTGCCTAATATCAGACCATGCCAAAAAAGGACTGCCTATATGACCTAATATGCTGAGGAAATAAATTCAAAAGGGTATTTTACAATAACTACGAATGCACCGTGAGGCTGTAGATTACCAGTTCCATTGAACGCACCATCTCCGTTTTCCGACAACAGCAGAAACACAGTCAAACTTTACACCATTTAGCGTTAGCTGTCAGCATTTTAACCATGTTTAATCCAGCTACTAGCTAGCGGAAGGCTAACGTTACCTGCTGTTGAGTGTTGTGTTAACCATAGACAGTTAAAGAAACTAGCGTCACATGCAGCAATGTTTCTGTTGCGCATTCTCTGTCTTCCTACTTCATTTCACAGTCAGAGCGGCTCTGGGTGTAAGGTCAATATGGAATGGATTAATGCATTATTTTTTTTAACGTGCTATTTTTTCTCAGATTAATTACTCAAACTTAACGTGTTATTTTGACAGCCCTAATATATTTCAAATATAATAATAAAATTAATGATCTCTTTGTTTTTACTTGTTTTTGGCAGAATATAAAAAAATAATATAAGTAACGTTAAATCAAAATCTGGTTTTCAAAAAAGGAAAGACAGAAAAGAGAAAGAGGAAAGACAAAGGAAAGGGTGTCAAACTGTAACCCAGTTTTTCACCAAGAAAGGTGAGTAGCCTATAGTCTGTGAGTGGTATTAACCTGTTGGCTTAATGTCCATAGTGAAATAAGCTAGCTAGCTACAGACTAGTGTTAGCCTACATTTAATCAGTGCTAGGGCTGGGCCATATGGCTGAAAACTGTATCACGATATAAGTGTTTCATATCAGTCGATATCGATAATTATTGATATTTTTTATGACCTATTTAAAATAAGGACCAGGAGAAAAAAATGTATTCAATTTAAACGTTTTTATTTTAAGCTTAACCTTCCTCCGATTATAATCCTCTCAGTTATAAAAGCAGAAATGTCAACACAACCATGGAAAACACTCAAATAATTCAAATGGAAACATAAGTCTAAAATCACAATGAACACTTGTTCACGTGTTTTAAAATATGTGCAGTGTTTTGTAAACATAGGAGAAATTGAAATAAAACTGAGGTAGACTTTACATCTGTAACATAAAAAACAAACCTGATACAGCACAGTAACAGTTATTATTTTTCTCCGTCTAACAGTCACGGTACAGCCTAAACCGTACATGGTGGGGGGGTACTCAGCGGAAGCATGTCTTTGCCTATATGATATGCCACTGCCTCCGTTATTTATTTGTACCGTTTAGCTTTTACAGTCATAAGGCACTGAGAGTACCTCTCCGTGGTGCTCTGCTGCTTGTGCGGGGTTCCAGCTGCAGATGTTGTTGGACGTTGCTGGCGAATACGGCTGTGCTCCAAAGGTAAAACAGGTTTGCGGTGCGGACGGTGGTCTTGCATAATTTGCAGACGACATTGGTCTGACTACGGTAAGACTTATAAAATCCAAAAAACTGCCATATTGGCGAGCTGACGTTTCCCGTTTCATCAAGAACTTCCGCGCTCGCTGCTTCACGCATTTTCCACTTATCACTCCACGCCGCTTCTGTTATTGAAGAATCCAACACGAGACAACGATATGGCGCAACCAAACACAATACTGTTACATGATTGACTGTTAGCGTGTCACTCCCTACGTTGCTAGGTTACCAGAGAGCGAGTGCCTTTGTTCATGCAACCAAACTTGCTTTGAAACCTCTGGTTTCTTCCGACGAAGAAAAAAAAAAAAAAAAAAAAAAAAAATTATCGAACTTTTATCGAGCGCATTTTTTATTGATATTGATTACATGTCTATCGCGATACATATCGTTATCGTTTTATCGCCCAGCCCTAATCAGTGCAGGGAAACGTTGAGCAAGATATTCATATTAAATCATTGTCCCTGCCAGACTTAACAACAGATGAGTCAGCAGCACCCCAGTCTCCCCCTAACTGTGCCCCTCCCTGTCCCAGTGAAGAAGGAGAGCAACATTGGGTTCATTCAATGACATGCCAGTTAGCATCACTGCAGGGAGTCTGTGGGGATTTCTCTGTCTCTCTTGCTCTTTTTACCATTACAAAAAAGGAAAATTAAATATTTATTAATGACAGAAATTCAAACACATTAATATCAATTATTTTCTCACATAATGATCATTATGAATTTTTTTTTTTTTTAAACTACTGTCTGTACTGATGTTGGACAGTTGGAAACAGTGCGTAGCTTACCTGAGCCTGCATGTAAAATACAGACAATATTAAAATAATCCAGTTTGACACGTTCATTTAGATTGAACTATGGAATGACATGTATAGATACAGACTTTATTATTCCCATCATGAATGGCAGTTAATATATATTTATATATTTAAGTTTGTTCGTTTTTCATTTTTTTAAATCTTTAACTAATAATTATAATAATAATTAATAGTAAAGTTAAGAGAATTTTCCATTTTGTCAAATTTTACAATAAAAATACATTGAGACTGTAAAAGGTGGCCTTCAGCACATTTTTTATGGTTGCTTTTAATCTTGCATCAAATAGTGAACTGCATACTAGACTTGCATGCATGTACAAATCACCAGCAGTAAATACTGTGCTAGTACTAGTATTGAACTACAAGAAGCAAGACAGTTGCAAGCCTTTAATTAGAGTTACAGTTATGTAAAGCTTTTGATGGGACAGTTAGGTCCTAGAGATGTGGTGACAACAGCTGCGCAGAGGGGGCCCAATTTGATTTTTTGTCATGGGGCCCAAAATTCCTGGCGGCGCCCCTGCCTGTAGCACAATGGCATCTTTGTGTATTTGTGCTGGCAGAAAGATTGTAAGCAGTAAACAGTAAAGGTTCAGCAGTTTATGACAAGCACCTGATTTAGTCTGAGTTTTTTTAGCTGCTTTAGCAAACATTAGTGGCTAAGCCAACAAATCACGCAACATTTCCTCCGCTAAAGTTACTTCTCGCTCGTCGCGGTGGACTGCGATGGGCTACGATCTGACTTTAGCTCTAAAGTTATGCTAGGATGTGCTAGCTCGTTGACAAGCCTGTCAAGGAATAAAACTATTGCTCACCATCACCATATCAACATCGTGTTATACTGCTGTTTGGGACACGTTGCCCAAATCATCATCACTCATACTGATGAGCGTTAACGTCAGCAGTTAAGGTTAGTTAAGGTTAGCTGACGTTAGCTGGCGAACCCCACCTCACACTGAAGTTATCAATCTCTCTTTATCTATTTAGATTGTAACGTTATTAAGTTACACAGTTTTTTCAGTTACCTTGAATTATCCAGAGGCGCTGTCTTCATCTCATGCTGAAACAATCCGTGGTTACACTTACTGCTTTCACTTCGGCTTTGGGTTTCCAGTGGTTGCTAGCCAACGTGCATCTAGGCAAATACCCCTCACTGTCACTCACTGCAGTGTGCAATTCGGGGCGGTGCTTAACGTGTGACTCCACCACGTCGAGCACCGCCCTTCCCATTAGACTTACTTAGCGGCACCACCTGGTGGCGGAAGCCATGCAGCACATTCACAAACATCAAAACTGCAGTAGGCTACTAGCTAATGAACACTGCAGAAACATGTTACACAGGTCTATTTGGAATATAGTCATTGTCTGCCTATAAAGGAAATAAAGATGACAAATTCACCTGTTAGCTGAATTAAATAAAAAATATATATAGACAACCTTCTAAGTAGGCTATCAATTAACGTCTCATATTTGAAGCATTTTAAAAAAAAATATCTATAACATAATTTAAAAAGGTGTAAGTTAATTTCAAATGCAAAAAGTTCCAAAGATATTATTGACCCACCGATCGGCACTCGACGTGGGTGGAGTCACACGTTTGACTCCGCCCACGTTCTTTAAACAGGCTGTGGTTGAGATCAGTGACTGTAAAAATAAAAGGATCGATATGCTCCCTATCGAGTTGTGCTATTTAGCGGTTCTGCACATGCGTGGGAGCAGTCTAATCAAAATAATAATAATAAAGATGTAATTCAGGCTACTGACAGAAATGCACTAAAACATATATGGTGGCAATTTTCGACAAGGCAGCATGTAAATCGTCAGACCACCTGATTAACCTTCCTGGGAAAAAATAATTAATGAGACATCGTTCCTCTCTCTCCTCTGCAGAGGAAAACCAAATGAAACTGAATGACGAAACAAATCAATATGTTTACACATTTGGCTAGGACAGATTTTCAGATTCTGTTTTTTGGGTCTAAAATGTTGCATGTTCTCCATTTTATTTCTATGTTTTTATACGTAATTACTGAGGTGGTTTAACTTTTTATTTAATTAAATATAATAGAGTGAATCGTCTCAACATGGTCTGAATGTATGAATGACGTTGGATCATGTATTCTGTTTAATAACAGCCCTGCTACCAGGTTAGTACACTGATTTGACATTTAAAAAAAAACAGCAATTAAAACACCCATTATTCTTTTTGGGCATGAACCCAGCCTGCACAGAGAACCCCTCACAAATCAAAGGTCAAACAAGTGTTTCACAGCAACACCAATGCCAAGCAGTAACCACATAGCAGTGGTGGAAGTAGCAGTATTTTGTCTCAGCTGCAGCCCCCATAGCGGCTGCTGCTATTTTATAACTGTGCTGCATTGCAGGGCTATTTCCCCCACAACCATGGCTGCGGTTGCATAAGAACTGACGGCATTATGGTGGTTTGGAGGAGCCCCGAGAGGGAGAAGGATGGAGAAGGCTTGTGTGGGATTTGCTTAAAAAAATTAAAAAAAATAAAATAAAGTTAAGGAAGAGTGAGACACATTTGTAGAAGGATTGATGGCTGAGGTGCTGGGTAAAACAAATACAGATGTAAAGGAAGAAAGAAAGAAAGAAAGAAAGAAAGAAAGAAAGAAAGAAAGAAAGAAAGAAAGAAAGAAAGAAAGAAAGAAAGAAAGAAAGAAAGAAAGAAAGAAAGAAGAGAGAAGAAAGAAAGAAAGAAAGAAAGAAAGAAAGAAAGAAAGAAAGAAAGAAAGAGGGGCAGCAGACAGCAGCATTGACAGATTGATTGTTGGGTGTGTGTGGAAGTTGAGCAGAGATGGGGTAAAGGGGGTGGCTTGGGGTATGAGTCACAGTGAAGGAGTGTGTGTGTGTGTGTGTGTGTGTGTGTGTGTGTGTGTGTGTGTGTGTGTGTGTGTGTGTGTGTGTGTGTGTGTGTGTGTGTGTGTGTGTGTGTGTGTATTTGGAGGCCTCTTGCATTCTGTATCACAGCTTTTAACATCAACATTGCTGTCGTCAACTTGTTTTACTTGCACATGTAAAGGTGCACATTCTGCACATCATGCCAGTCAACAAGACACATCACCTGCTATTATTCAGCCAAATTAGATTTCTCTCATGAAAGATACAAAAGATTGTATTTCTATTTGCAATGACATATGGTATTAGCAATGACAAGAAACCTTTTATTCTGTCTATGAACCCTATAAACTCACGGTATCTTAGCTTCCTTCTATTAATTCTCAGATGTGTTTTGATTTAAATCTGCAATGATTTCAGTATGACATATGTTTTTATTATGTAACTGAATAACTTAGTGACACACTTATTTAACCTCATAAATATGTTTCTGCTATGTTTATATACTGTATGTGGGACACTATGTCATCATGACAACACATATGAGTCAATTCATAATAGCAACACCATACACCACAGGTCACCCTAAAGCTGATGATCTTATACGATTTGTAACACTATACTGTATAAATTGACTGTTAAATGATTGTGAATAGGACTAGGTTTATATAGGACGGTTCACTTACAATGGTTATCGCATATTGAACAATATCTGTAGTAAAATGATGTTAGAGAGAGGGGTAAAAAAAAAAGGTTTTAAAATGTGTGACATAGCATGTATACACAGAACTCCACAACTTGTGACTAAGTCATGTGGTTTTGTCCTTGTGCAGAAGTAGGATAAAAGCTGCCATTCAGGTCATAATGCTATTGTTATAGTCCATGTGTTAAAGGTATTTTGGTGACTTTTCTGTTTTCTTGAGTAAATACAGGAGCAACAAATAAGATACATCTTCTTTTTTTTAATCCCAAAGAAAAGTGTTGAATGTCAATTTAATTAAATATGCTGAAGTTCCTCTGACAATAGATTTGCTGCAGTTGTTTTTAAAATACATTTCTAGACTCAGTGACAGCAAAGCAAGGAGTGAGTTGACAATGTACTACTGTGTAATGAAGCATGAAAGAAAAAATAATCAGCTTAGGCTAATATTGATCCTTATTTTTACTCTTGTCTCCAAAATTACTTCAGTAATACTTTCTTTTACTCTTTTCTTTATTGTTAGAAAAGCTTCAAATTCAAATGTAAACCCAAACAAAAAAAATGTACATCAATACCTCATCTTACCATGCCCAAGTGATACCAAAGTCAAATATACTGCAACAGCACCCCTCCCTACTGTTCATGTGATGCAGAATACCCACAAGGCATCTCTTTTTCTTCCTAGTTTTCACTGATTTTCTCTCTCCCTCTCTTACATCCACACATGCAGACACAACAGTTGGATTGAGAATCCCCCAGTTGTAGTTTTTTTAACCAGCTAGGTTGGGGTGCAGAGAGCAGCTTAGTGTGTAAAATAACAGCAAACAGGATTTTCCTGCCTGAACAAGTACACAGCAAACAAATGCAGCAGATAAACATGTTGTTGGAGGAATGTTTGGAGGAAAAAGTGCGCAAGGCTGTTGTCGGATTGGAAGTTGTTCAAGAAGCTCTTTCACGGTTGTGTCTCTGACTATATTATTCAGCGGTGCGCGGTGGTTTATGGGATGAGTAGTTCCTTTGCTCGGAAATGAAAATATGTACACAGTCTTGTACCTTTGACTTTTTTGGGATTTTTTGTTTTCTTTTTTCACTTGAAATGATATGTTGTATGCTTATGAGTCACGTCTTAGCTGGTTAGCCTAAGGTATGGTCTAAAACTCTTATACAGATTTTTCCAGATGTCAATGGGAGAAATGAATGGGAAATTTACTTCCAGAACCCACAGTCTCACAGCTCTATTTATACTTGCGCGTGGTGGTCGCGGCAGTTGCAGTCTTCTCCTGAACAGAGGTGGCGTTAATGAGGAAAGGCTACAGACTTTGCTATTTATATGGACTAGAAGAAGAAAAAGGTAAACAACGACAGAACTGATAGCAGCATTGACGTCAATGTTTCGATTCGATGACCTACTTCGTTGGATCAAGCCTTTCATTCACCATAAAAGAACTCATCTTAACCCAGTAAGTTTACAAGAGAGACTTGCAGTCACTCGGAGAGTCCTGGCATCCGGTTGCCCTCAAACTTGTCCATGCTTCCTGTTTCCGCTTTGTCGTGCACCACCGAAAAAAATAGATTGGTGCAGGCCCTCTGATCGCGCACTTTGAATCCTGGCGTGCCAGCGAGATCTACATCATTTTGACGTCACCTTGGCGCGCGACATGTTGGGAACGGCGACTGTAAAGAAGCCTTTAGAAGCAGTAATTTTCCAAGAATAAATTCTATGAAAAATACACAATACTGCAAATTTTGGAAAATATGGAAAAGAAGTGAAAGAAAAAGGAAAATAAGTGAAGAAGGAAAGTAGTGAAAGAATATTTTGGCATGGAATTGGTCACATTTAAATAATATACAGTACAAAATATTGTACCACAAGTTAGCCTACCTATTACAGTGTATGACTCCCAACTGTAATCATGCAGCCAAAACAATTTAAAAGTCCTCCAAGACTCCTGTTGTAATTTCGTTACTGCTTCAATAATGCAGGGCGAGTCTAAAAAAACTAGATTTACTAACAAGCCAATCTAAAAGACTACAGAGCCCTGACTGGGATAGTTAGAAAGATAAGATAACTGGGCTAAAACAAGCATTTAAAAAAGGATTCCAACAGATTGTGTTTCACTTCTTTATTGTTCTTGTCACACAAATGGCATGTAATAATAATAATAAATTGAATTTATATAGCGCTTTTCATAGACTCAAAGTCGCTTTACAGGGAGCTAGATTAGAAGGTGAAGCAAAACAGGACAATACAAGACAAAACAAGACAAAGCAAATGAAAACAAGACCAAGCAAAACAAGATTCAGTCACAGAAGAAAAGGGGGCTACAGATAGGCAGACGTGAAGAGATGGGTCTTGAGGCGGGACTGGAAGATGGTGAGGGACTCTTGGGGGAGGGAGTTCCAGAGCCTGGGAGCTGCCCTGGAGAAGGCTCTGTCCCCAAAACTGCAGAGTTTGGACTTGTGGATGCAGAGGAGACCAGCTGAGGTGGATCTGAGGGACCGTGAGGGTTGGTAGGGGGACAGGAGGTCAGTGAGGTATGAGGGGGCCAGATGGTGGAGGGCTTTGTAGGTGAGGACCAGGATTTTGTAGGTGATCCGGTGGGAGATAGGAAGCCAGTGGAGTTGTTTTAGGACTGGAGTGATGTGGTGCCAAGATTTGGAGCGGGTGATGAGTCCGGCAGCTGCGTTCTGGACCAGTTGGAGGCGGTTGATGTTGGTAGAGCTGATGTTGAGGAAAAGTGAGTTACAGTAGTCCAGTCGGGAGGAGTCGGGCATGTGTTTTATTGTTTTGTTTTTTTCCTCATTCAGAGCCATTTTTCAATGCAGAGTGGATATTTTAAACAGCTGTTGACACAATACTTACAGCAAATAACTGATGATCTATAATAACTCTGTTATATTATAGTCACTCAGGGAATTCCCTCCACCCACATGACCAGAGGATAGTAGTTCCATCATAACAAGCACATTTCTGCTTTACCCCGGATGCACTTCTCCACATTGTCCACAGAGGGGCAGCGGTGTAACCAGAGTGCTGCTCTCATCGCCATCATCATGACTGCAATGCAAGCCAAGGTCTCTTTCAAGGGCACACATCATATCTGCAAAGTCACAAAGCAGGGAGAAGCTGTATGGGCGTTTCAGCTAGAACAAAGAGCAATACCGAGGAATAGAAAATGCTCTTTGCACTGGCTGTAGTTGCAAATATTTGAGGTTGAAACTGTACGGCCAAAGGGTGTTTTGTTTTACTGTCTTTGCTGGACGACGTAATGGCTGCTACTTGTTTTGTCATAAATATGGTTTTCTGCCAGGGCAATGGCAGTATTCTCACTGTGCTGTTTGTATTGTGAATAATGATGTGTAGTTTTCTAAGGTAGAAAGTGTGTTGTGCTTGGAGAATTAGCAAGGAGAGCCATCATACCCCCCCCGCCCCCCTTCCCCCCAAGCCTTACCTTTTTATAGCCATCAAATATGCATGGCCCCTCTGAGTGTACATAATGTATTCAAAGATTTCCACTGCACTGGAAACCTCGCTATCAGCAGTTTGTTATTGTGTGTGTCTGCATGTGTGTGTGTGTTTGTCTCCAGGAGAAGACTCAAAACATAATCAATAAACACTGATTCATAGTATTCTGGAAGAAGATAGTTACAAAGGAGAGAGAGAGAGAGAGAGTCTGTGGGCGGCATGTTCTGTATTTGTCAGCAATATAGTAGTATGTAACTATTTTACATTACAGTCAAAAACAAATGTTATCATAAAAAGTTATTTTTAGAACAATACATTTCTATACCTCTAAACCATTATTGTAAGCAAAGAAAAGCACAGATCAAGATCATTGTTAGTTAGATATTGTTGGCAGTGAGTGTTATGTTATGTATTATTCTGTATTTGTTGATTCCTACAAAAACAAATAGACAACGTTAGAGTGCTTCTTCTGACTAACGTAGCCCTAAGTAGCAACAAAGCTCTAACAAAACAAAACTGTATTGATTTTATTACTGTTACATTAATTTAACCATTATCCAAACTCTCTCTCTCTTGAAATACCAAGGCCACATTTGTTGCACAAGAAATCTAAAATGTTGCTTTATTTCTGTGAATTATTGTCTCATTAATAAAGTAATATTGAAGCTTACAGAGAGCCGTGTTTTATGCTATAATGCTTGGCCATCCTTTCTCAGCTTCACCTTCCTCCCCATTTGCCCACATTTAAATGTTTACGTTTTACTTTAGTAAGAGACAAAGCAGGAAATACGGCCATATGAAATCTCGCATCAGGAAGCTTTGAGTGACGTCACTGGCACCACATCCATGTTGGGAGTAAACAGTGTTTTCAACATGGGAAGAACTCAAAGGCTTTTCCGTGCTTGTTCACTGCCTCTCTGTCATCCTATGGCAATGGACATATGGGGGAAACACACACACACACACACACACACACACACACACACACACACACACACACACACACACACACACACACACACACACACACACACACTATAAGACTGCTTTGTCAGCGCAATCTTAATCACAGAAGGGATGGATGTAGTGTGTGTGTGTGTGTGTGTGTGTGTGTGTGTGTGTGTGTGTGTGAGACTATGAGAAAGTGAAGGATTTTACACACACAATAAAAGACGGTGGGACGAATGAAGCTCATAAAGCTACTAACTATGACCCATTGAGTATTGATCTCTGCACCAAGGTCTACTTGTAATCACTACAGCATTGTCCCCCCACATACACACACACACGGACGCACGCACGTTACCAGCACCCATTCCCTGTATTGCTGATGCAGTCTCCTTCAGTATGGTTGTTCACTGTTATTTAAAGACCCTGCAGCTTAATCGGTTATGTAAAAAAAAGATGGATAGACAGACAGACGGACGGACGGACGGGCAGGCAGACAGGCAGGCAGGCAGGCAGATAGATAGATAGGTAGATAGATAGATAGATAGATAGATAGATAGATAGATAGATAGATAGATAGATAGATAGATAGATAGATAGATAGATAGATAGATAGATAGATCTATCATTGTTGTGTTCATATCCTGTGAATGATGGCCAAAGAAAGAATATTTTCATTGTAGCTTTTTTCTTTTCATAAATAGTACTTTAAATCATTTTGTTTAGGAAAGTGCTCTGCAAAGATATTAACACATCATTGTTATGACTCTCTGGAACATGGGTGCTAATGTGTCTAGTTTATGCTGCCAAGTCGGACAACAGAAGGTTTTCTAATTTAAGGAGCATTGCTTTCAGCCAAACACTTTCGGCTATTAATTAGGACGACTTCACAGAACAGCCACACACACACACACACACACACACACACACACACACACACACACACACACACACACACACACACACACACACACACACACACACACACACACACACACACACACACACACACACACACACACGCACACACACACAGTGCGTCGGACTATCTGTGTGGGGCCCGTCATTGACATAATGTATTCCCTAGCCCCTTACCCTAACCTTAACCATCACAACTAAATGCCTAACCTTAACCCTTACCCTCACACTAAACCATAACCTAATTCTAACCCCTAACCCTAAAACCAAGTCTTAACCCTCAAACAGCCCTTTAAACTTGTGGGGTCCAGCATTTTGGCCCCACAAAACTCTCCGGACCCCACAAGTATACTGTATTCCCGGTTTTTGGACCCCACGAATGTAGTTAAACAAGAACACACACACACACACACACACACACACACACACACACACACACACACACACACACACACACACACACACAGGAGAACACTAAAAGCTGTGGGTGGTGAGTATCATATGTCATGCATCACTCTCCATGCAGGCTGTTCTTTGTCGTCTTGTTTTCTTCTCTCACCTGAATCAGAAGTCTGTTCAGCTCTGCAGTCAGTCCAGCTTTTCACCATCAATTCAAACAATACCAGGTTGGACACTTCAAGTGTGCTTTTACTGTAACACAGGTACAAAAGATTTTTGAAGTCCTGTCTGATTTGTCTCCACTGAATAGCCATGAAAAGGAAAAAGTCATATTTTCTTTTTGCTGCACAGCCAAATAGACCTCTATAAGGACAGTTTTACGCAATGTAAACAAAACCTGCTAGAATATATTAGAAAATGTTTCTTATTTCCACACTTGCAAAAAACTGTTTTTCTTTCTGTGGAGTGAAAGTACAGACAAGGTATTGTCATCTGTTTACTCATCTACACTTTCTGTGTTAAATGATTGCAGACAGTCATCTCCTCTCTTTTACTCTCAAAGGAGCATCTGTTTGGACCGGGACGACCTGTCAGAGGTGCTCTGTGGGAAACGGTCTCCAGTGCAGTTTGTCTCCTCAGGCGAACAGGACACCTTGGTCCCGATCCAACTACTCTCTATTCTGCTTCCTTTGTTTCTCTTTGGGCGGGGGGATGACAAGGCAGTATCAATTCATGACGATAAGCTAATATAAGCATTCACAGCAGTCTGTGAGCTAGACTCACCGCACTTTGACCACATTGCTGTTTTACATTTGTGATATGACCTCAGACGTCATTTGAGCCAGTTAAAGCTGATGAACTACTGTAAGGTGGCCAACCAATAGATTATGTGAACCATATATACATTTTTTATTCTGTCTCCATTTTATAATGTTCAATACAAAAATGCTAGCTGTGTTTCCATTCACGTATTTTGATGTGCATTTTCGCAATTAGAAAAGCTCTATGGAAACAGCAACATTTGTTAAAACTTCCTAGACAGTAAAACTTGCACAACAAAGTTTTTTTTCTTGCTTAAAGGTATAGTGGAGGATTTTCTTTTTCCGGGTGGATCATCAAGACTATTGGTCCTCCTAGTTGTCAATCATTCTGGGATATGTTTACGTAAGGCTGTACATGCCGTGACAGGTCAGCGAGCAGACGGCCACGGCCTCCGAACATAGACAGTATATAAAAGCCTCCGACCGCTGCCTCCCCGCTCTCGGCGATAGCTTGTTTGTTGGCCTGTAGCATGCTAAAGTTAGCTATAGAGAGGCTTGTCGTCAATAGATTTCCACTTACCGGTGGCGAGTCTGACATAGTGGAAAAAGTGCAAATCTTCTTTTGGAAAGTTGGCTTGTAGAGCCATGCCGACAGCAACTTGTAAACAGAGCGTGCACGAGGAGAACTAGGCTCGTGCATGCTCTCTCGTGCAAACGTTTAATAGGCGTTCCCTCTCGGGAGCAGGTAGGGTGTTGCGCATGTGCATTTTTTCAAAAAGTGGAGAGGGCGGTTCTTTTCTAAAGTTCAGGAAAATCCTCCATTATACCTTTAAGGTGTGTTTTGCCTGTGCCAAAAAAGTTGATGCGTTAATTGGGATATGGAAATGCCTTTGCCAAATAAGTTCTGACGTAGCGAACATCTCACAGGACTGTGACGCTGTCGGCGTCTTCCCAGATATTCCCATAATATGTCTTCGTCTCCGGACAGGCCAATAAAACAATTAAAACTTGCCCAATTGAAACAAATTATACTGAAGACCTCTCTCCATCTTTCTCTCGTAGATAGCTTAGATGGCCAAGGCCTCTGTTTAATGGCGGATTACAGCCATGCGTAAAGCGTAGACTATAGCTCCAACTTCTGACAAAACTACGCTTTGTGTAGCCTATTTAATTGGCTCCAAACCAGTTAATGGAAGCACGCCTAATTTGTTTCTTCTCTTTTTTGCGTCATTTCAAAATTCCCCTTAAAATTCGCTTGACAATTGCATGGAAATAGTCTCTGTAAAATTATTATTAAAGTTTTATACAGGGAAATAAGTGCATCCACTGGAGGGGAACACTTTGGCCATGATGGAGTTCTGGAAAGTGATTCTTTTGTCCTCCTTCAGAGAGGGCAAGATGGATCTGTTTTCACCCCATGATGTTTACTAGGTCAGGGCAGTCCAATCTGCATGACAATATCTCAAACCTAAAGAGGCTCTTACAGGTTTTGTACAAAAACTGCATCTTAAATTTACTCAGAGAAATCCAGAGCTCTGCTATTGCTGTCCACTGCACTACCTTCATGCTCATATTTGGCTCTGTGGTGGGCGTGAATCAAGCTCTCACCGTGCTGTCACGTTCCTCTCTTCCCTGCAATGCTCCGTGACAGTTCTACTGCACTAGCTTTCTAGGGCACAATGCGCTCCGCTCTGAATGCTTTCCAAGTGTTTTTGTAGAGGAGAGTGGGGGCCCCATCCTCTTGCAGTATTTTATACCTATTTCAGACAGGTACATGCAAAGATAAAGAGGAGAGCGAAAGGCAGCAAGTGGATTTGCAGGGGCTACAGCCTGCAGTCAAAGTGTGTGGACAATACAGGCAAACATTACAGTCCGGTGACTGGGACAACAGGGCACAGAGAAGAGAAAAACTTGCTCTGAGTCTTTAGAGGTCCAGTCCTGGTCATGCTTTTCCATCGACGGCACAATGATACCTGCTGGACTGTCACCATGCTATGACTCAGTCTCTAAGCTGCACCCTTCCTTTCCTTTTGTCCCACTTATTAAGGCCAAGTGAGGAAATTCGGTTAAGCATATACAGTAACCTTACAGTTTTACACGTGTTTATGTCATTCTTCATGTTTTCGTCTCTTACACTGGAGTGTTTCCAGTTGTCACACTGAGCTGCTTCCCTCACCACTCCTTCGGCATGCTGTTGGACCTCAGGAGGCGAATGATCTTTTGACACCACAATATGGCAAACTCTGACATCACACTTGTGAAAAACTTAAATTTTGGTGATTTGAATGTTAAATGAACGATAAGTCTGTTTGCTGTTGTGTGGGTTAAGAAAACCTACAGACTGTGGATGAAACCTTTTTAAGACTATAATGTAAAACACAGTATTTCTGCAGCTAGGAGTCTTTCAATCAAAATAAAGACCGACTTTTTCTATCTGATGTGAATAAGGCAGAAATAGTGGACGAGTTAATGTATTAAAGTTTTTTTCACAGTACGTTCATTCCCGTTTATTCCCGTTATGTCATTTAATTCTAATGAAATAGCTGCAGTGTTTCTGACGTAATTAGATCGTACTTAATAATAATACATTTTACTTATATAGAGCTTTTCATGGTACTCAAAGACACTTTACAGTAAAAAACAGCACATATATCACATTAAAAACAGATAAGCAATAAAACCAACACATAAAACAAGCATATTAGAAGCAATTAAAAACAATAAAACTAGTAACTATCAGGTGAGAAATGTAAGACTATTGTATGTGGAAAGCTAATCTGAAGAGGTGTGTTTTGATTAGTGTTTTGAATGTGTCTAGGTCAGTACAGTCACGGATGTGTATGGGTAGGGAGTTCCAGAGGGAGGGTACTTGTTGTAGTAGCTGCCTCCTAACCCTCCAAGTGGCGGGGAGTGAAGAGAGGGGCCGTGGGATGCGCTGGCTGGCTAACTTGCCAACCTGCTAACTTACCATTAGATGAGTCAACTACCCATACAGCTAGCTGACGTTGTGGGGTAGTCCAGCGCTGTTATCTGTCGTCAAAACAGTCATGTAAGGGTTAATGCCCGACGAGGTGTCCATTGTCAGGTATTAATGGACGACGGCCGAAGTCCATTAATACCTGACAATGGACACCTTGAAGGGCATTAACCCGCTTATACCATGGTCATTTGCCAAATAACATATTTTTAAAACTTTATTTTACATTTTAATTAGTTTTACAATCAAAATCTAAAGTTTTTACAAACAATAACTGTTTCCCTGGTTACGCCTGACGGTTTGACTAATACCTTCCCATCCATCAGGTTCTTATGCAATGCAAACGTTGTTAACTCCTCCAGGAAATAGGAAAGACCTTAGATACGACATTGCCACCCTTAGCAACTGGAGATGTTTATAGTCCTCTCAGCTGATAGAACCATTCAGCTCAGCTACGAGCCAGAAAGCTAACGCTATGCTAGCTAACGCTATGCTAGCAAGATCCAAAGTCAGTACCATTGTCTACAGTTGGCAATCAGTAAAAATAATTTGACAGTATGTTAAACAAGACAAGCTAGCTATCCAGCCATGTCATTGTCCCCAAAACAATATAACGACTTTTACGAACAATTTGATCCGCGATGTGTAACGTTACTGTCGGCCGCAGCCTGAAGTAGCGTCCTGAACAGTGAACGGGATGTGAGTTAACGTTAATCTCTGTGAAACCAGTCAGTCCAGAGGGGAAGTATAACTTACTTCTTGCAGCGTGTGTGTTAGCGCCATCCTGTGGTGTTCAGAGGATGAGTTGGAAATAACAGATCCACATTTCATTTTTGATTTAATGTAGCGCATTGATTTAGTTTCACCGGAACTCATTTACTAGGTGTCCTACATCACTTTTTATGGATACCCAGCAGCCAATCAGAATCGAGTATTCACCCAGACCACGGTATAAACTAAAAATAACTTACTGGGCGAGTTGAACGTTGTTGTAATGTAATAATATTACCGTTCACATTAGCTTGGTGGCTGCATAAGCTGGATCAATATTACAATACATCATATCAATAAATCAGTTCTCTAACTGATTACTTTGTTGCAAATTGGCATGTAATTAATGGAAAAAATGATGCTGTGTGAGCATAATTTTGTAACACTGTATGATTTACAATTACTCTCTGATGTGTCATCTGGTGTGTCCCTTGTTTTCCTGGAAGTTAGAGCAACTATTGGGTAAAGGTTAGGCTATCTGAGACAATTGGCAGGCGACCAAATGTAACGGACTGCTACCTTGAATATAATTAAAGATTGTTTTGAGTTTGAACATTGTTGAAAAAATGTAGGATAATGTAAGTACAGCACAACTCAACACTATATATAAGAAAGGTCTAGTTGTTTTAGAAATGTTATATATTATATTATATACCTTTAACTCATTTCGGAGTAGATATTTTGAATATACAGGGTTTCCATCCATGTGACAACTGAGATATGCACAATGTGTTCAAAGCCCACAAGCTTATGGACAGTGGCTATTTGGGGAGTGATACTGGAGTTAATGAGTACAAACTCATCTGTGTTGGCTATTGGTCAAAAGACATTTTATATTGTATTTTCACTCCATCAGGACTTTTACTTGAAATGTATTTGGGCTTATATGAAGTACTATATGCAAATGGCTTGTGATGTCTTTAACATAACCATTAAATAATTATTCACTTGTACCATGAAACATGTTTAAAAGGGAACATACGGCGCAATTGTATTTAAAGGCTCTAAGAGATAAAAAACAACAACACCTAATGTAACGACTGTCTTAGATGTGAACACATTCCTTCATTATTTCAGAATTTTATCGGTGTAAATATGAATAAATGACTACACTGAGAAGACACCTTTTTCGGAAGAAGAAGAGAGATGTTGTCAGTTTTCTTCCTACATTTGGCTTCTTCCAATGATTAAAAGGAAACAGAGTTCAACTGTACTTGCTACTTTTATGTCTAGTATTAGTAAATGTGCCATACTTTTCATTCTTATTTTAAGGATGATATTGAGGAAATCATGAATCAGGAAGTTATAGAATAGATTCTTCAGAGCTATTGCTGTTCCTTCACAATTATTCATATGTGTGTGCAATAGCTTCAGGTTGTTAATTCAGTACAGAGTTACAAAGGCCCTTTGGTAGCTGCACACACATAAAAAAATAGATTGTAGGGATTGTTATTTTTAGGATTTCCCCCCGATTCTTCCCTTTAAACCAGGAGTGGAGTGTGGCACAGAGCTGTAGGAAGTAGCTGCTAAAATAGTACTTCAGTGATTTAGTATTGCTCTTTTTACCTAGGTTTTCATAAAATTATGGGACTTTACATTAGTTGAGGGGCAGTTCTTTTGACCAGTTAATACTCCAGTGGACGTGCACGATGGCGTCACCTATGGTTGTTCGGAGATGTGTCATGTACCTGAAAAGCATATAAATTCAGTAATCAGCTATATTATGTGAGCTATTCAGATCATAAGCCTATTATATATCATGCTGTAAATCCCTGAGGCAGTAAGTCAGTCGTTCAGGCTTTCAGTGTCAGTCTGTTCACTGCATGAAGCCATGAAACTGTGATGCCTTTACGCATTGCAGCAGTACACACCTCCCTCTGTCTGGGACTTTAGAGGTTCTCTACGGGTTGATGGACACACACACACACACACACACACACACACACACACACACACACACACACACACACACACACACACACACACACACACACACACACACACACACACACACAATTACATGCAATCCCTCCGCCTCCTTTCCCCCTCTCCTCCCCTCCCTTCGCCTCCTCCTTCCCCTCTCTCAGTGTCTCTGGGGGCCTCAGAGTGCAGCAGTGATGATGGACAGCAGACTAATATCCAAAGCTAACGACTCCTCCCCTCTGACTTCACAGAGTAGCCTGACAGAGGCCACTGTGCCCTTCAGATGGAGGGATATAAAGTAGAGAGGAGGAAGGAGGCGTATGCTGTGAAATCATTAATATTGTACTCTGTACTTTAAAAAATAAATACTGTGCCTCTGTGTTCGAGACTGGGAGATTTGAAATGTTATAGTCATGCAGTCACTAAAGGCATCACCAGGACGTCATACTTTGTTAACCTCAACATGCACTGATTCAATGAACTGAGTTTCAGTTTGACTAAATATAGTGAGGATCAAACAGTCACTGTCAAACAGGGAGAGTTTAATAAAGCACCATAACACCACATACATCTCCTTGATTTACATTTTCAGACCAAGAGCCTCAAAAAGTGCTTCTGATTTTATCATTGTGCAGATCATTATGTACCTTTAACAACACACAGGAGTTGATGCATGAATCCTTTGTGCTATTTTGGGACAGTAACTGTGTAGAAAGTTGCTTGGTTTGTCAAGGAGGCTCCTCCTGTTACACTTTTATTGTTGAATTAGACCCTCAAAATGTTAGCAAGACTTTATGATGTCCGACAGACAAGCACACTACATCTTCACTCCTCTCTGAATTTATTTATTATGCATGGTTAGTTTAACGCTGTCAGTTTGGTTGCAAGGACATCTGTGAAATGATCTTCACAAGTGAAGAAGTGAAGGTCAATGACAGCCCGGCAGTGTGTTCATCCAGTCAGCTGTAGGAAGGGTTCATTTCAAGGAGAGCACTTTTCAACTGTTAAAATGGTGTCTTATAACAAACACATAACAAATAAATTTGAAGATAATTATGTGAAAGACATTGGAACACAGCATAACATTACGTAAATGGCACGGTGGAAAACAACAGAAGTTTGTAAATGGTGCATGGAAAATACTTCAAGGGAACTCATACTCAGGGACTGCAGGGATTGAGTCCCATCTTGGTTGCATTTGTGTGCACCAGATTACCATGTGCTTGCTAAAGTAATGTGTTGTACAGCTGAAGAAGAATATAAGTGATGTACTATATTGCACTTAAATCAGCTGTTTTCCATCAATAAAACAGATCGAAGCTTGATTATGTGGGCTTCTCTTATGTGCAAGACCAAATCAAGCACTTCACCACTGCTTTCAACTGCAGAACGTATGCTCTTACTTCTGTAGTTATTAGACAACATGTTAAAATGTAGACATTTTACAGAACCTTTTGCAAGTCACGTGTCATGTGCTTTTATGGTACAATATTTCTGTAACATGTATTGAGAAATGTTATGAACAAAACCTTTAAAACGACATGTAATTTATTCTAATTGAGGTATTTACAACGTATTTTTATTCTGACTGGGCTCTCGTTTAAACAGGTTCCATGTTACAGTAACACAGTTGGTGCCATGCCCACTGCATCATCCCGAAACATTTTTGGTTGTCACTGCATGCATGGTTCATCCTTTGAATAATATTTCTTGGGTTCCATCAGTGTACTTTAGACAATCCAAAGCTTCAAAGTGACTGTGTCCCCATGGCATTTAGCTGACATTCTGTTGGCTTGCATATAATATGACAATGAATAAGATTTGATACAGAGTCCTTATATATCCTACGGCATGCCTTTATAGTCGATACTTTATGAATAAGAGGTGGTTTAGGGGCCATGAGGTGAGGCAGCTGGCTCTTTGTCAGCAATGCCTTGATGTACAGAAGTGAGTGCTACTGAACCATATATTTCAGGCTCCTTTTATCCTGTGTTAGTGGGAAAATAGGATAAAAAAAAACTAATATTAGCTGAAATATTACTGACAACATAAGCACACAGAAGTACCCATCCAGCAAATAGGTCTGATGTTATGTGGCTAATGGCAGGTAACTTTGAATGAATGCATTCAAAAAGATCATGAAAGCATTTCAAAAGGCCATTCACTGAGGATCTTTTGATGCAGACACCTAAATCGTTGCTTTTTTGCTATATCCTGCCTAGAGAAATGGCACACCGGCATTAAGTTGCTGTCCTGAGACATAATCCACCTTTCTTTTGACTGCAGCTGTGCCGAGAGGAGAGCATCCATGCTGTGCTGTATTTCAATATCAGCTCCACTTTGTCCCAGGGCAACAGCTTCAGCAGATCAGATGCAGCCTGAGTATTTCCACAATAGCCGTATGCACATAGAGAGGGGAGGAAGACGACACATGAAAATAGAGGTTTTGCACATGAGTGGTAATGTCCTAATTTAAGACCAAAGTAAAGGGTACAATGATCACTAAATGTCGGTCATAGTCCATCCACCTTTATATTTACTATTACATCACTGGTGCTTTCTCTATGCTATCTACTTCTGTATACTTCTGGTACACTGCTGACCACCATACTGTTTTCATACTTGTGTTGCTCTTGGCTAAATATTTCCAGCTCCAAAACCTTCATCCTTTCTGTAAATCATAATTGTCAAATACGTTATATGTACAGAATACGGAATATGTGTGCACCTCAAAATATTAAAAATGACTGAGTGGATTTTTGAGGAGCAGCACTACAGCTGTGTTTTCATGTGACAGCAGTGCTATGTTAATTTGCCCTTTTTTGAATGGCACACAGTCCCTGTGGAGCTCTGCCATACATATTTTGGAATAAAATGCTAATGCAGTTTTCAAATGGCATTCATTGTCAACATCTGTGTGTTTCATAGGCTGCCACAGCATCGGTGTATTCAGTTTAGTCAATGTGTTATCATCCCAGTAGTTTAGGCAGATTGGAAAGTTTTTCTCTTTTGGCACATATTTATGGTGACTTATTACCTGGACACAGACCACATGCTGACATATGGACATTTGAACTCCTGTTGTGAGACTGACACAACTCAACAAACAAGAATAACATATCATGTTTCACAAAGAGACAGAACAGCACAGGGTGCCAGATTCCCACCTGGCTATTTGGATATTGTGCTACAGAAGCCCAATGTGAAATGCTGTTAAACTCAAAATAGTTTACAATGACGCAGATTTGGAAAACTCAACAATCTTATTTAAAAGCTTTATGGGGTGGTCACGAATTGAAGCGCATTGTGCATGATGTCATGGTATCTTGTTGTCTGTATGGGATATCTGTAGAGAAAGATGTGAAGACACACAATTAAAGGAAAATATTGTTTGGGCATACTCAGCCTTGAAACAATAGTACCGTGGGTATGGGTCAAGAGCAAAAATTGCCAACTTCTTACCACAAGACCAAGAGACTATAAATCATAGGCACATGATAAAATAACCCACACTATACTATAGCATTGGTGAACAGTCAGAGGACAAAAACGGCAGTGTGTGTGCGTTTGTGTGTGTGTGACCATGCACTCTGCTCTTCTTTCCCAGCGTTTCTAGGCTATAAACAAGGTAATGGATGCTTGTGCCAGAGTGTGTTGACTGGACACAGCCTCCTGTGTCTTGATTAATTGATGGGAGATACAGCAGTTTATGCTCCCCTTGGTCCTCTCTGTGCTCTCTGCCTGTCTGCCTCACCATGTGTGCAAAGGGTGGCGATGTTACTATGGGGGGAAATTGCAAGGACAGAAGCACTTTCAGGGGCAGGAAAGGCTTATTTTAGAGCTGATGATGGCTTGGTCCAGCCTCAGAAACAAGGTAAAAGTGATATCACATTCTTTGCCCCTTATATTTGTCCTGTATCTGCTTTGTTGCTCTGTTTCTGCTGGATGTGTAACATTTGCATGATACTATAACACCATATCATTAGCTTTAAAGGTCCCATACTATGCTCATTTTCAGGTTCATACTTGTATTTTGTACTAGAACATGTTTACATGCTTTAATGTTCAAAAAACATAATTTTTTCTCATACTGTCTAATTACACCTGTATTAACCCTCTTTCTGAAGTGCCTGTCTCTTTAAGTCCCCCATCCAAAAAGACTCAGTCTGCTCTGATTGGTCAGCGTTTCCGGGTCTTCCGCATATATGCGTGCTCGGACACTCTGCACACTCGGACACTCTGCACCATCAATGCAGCCGTGGAATAACTGTAACAGCAGCAGCATTTTTTACCTAGTTGTGACGTCACAACCATATGGAAGTCCTAACTGCTTGTTTAAAGCCATATATAGTTTCTGAATACGGGCTATGTGCCCTGTGTGTCTCTGTGGATTGAGTGTTTTGATACTTTCACAGTATTTATATAGCACCTCTACCTGCTTTATCATTTTAAAAAAAGACATAGAAATCTCACGTTTTTGCAATAAGTAACCTTTAACACCTCTGATATGCTACCTCCATAGCATATCAGGATTATCTTGCTGTGAGGTTGTTTAGGAATAGTCCGTCCCAGTAGAGGCCAAATAATCAGTTAATAAAGCTTTAACGATTAATTTCAAACATTTGAGTTTTTTTTTCATCATCATAATTGGTTATGAAAGCATTTTATTCATCAAGTGAATTGCCGATCTGGAGATAGTAGTAACATTGATCAGTATGGTAAGGAAGATAAGCTATCAGACGACCACACAACAACCTTCAGTTTAACCATGTTTCCCCACAATTCACTATATGGTAATATGATTCATAGGAATGATCAGCAAAACTGTGAAAATAAAAGATTGTTTTTTTAAAAGCCAATGATGCATCCATTTAGGGGAAAGAACAGAGAACATCTACTGTAAATTATGTGCTGCTGCAGAGTTTTTTTCCAGCTTGCCAAGAAAATATTTTCAAGGGACTGTTTAGCTGACATGACTCCACAGTAGATCCCTGGTCTGCCAGTGGAAAATGAAATATAAAGGTTACAAATATCTTAAGGACCTGATTTTACCTGTCAGATACTTAAACACTTGTCTTCCCAAACCTTTTATTATTTTAACTATTTTAGTGCTTTGTCGTCACATCTGATTGTTAGAAAGAATATTTGACAATAAAGATGCTGATCTATCAGTGAGCTATTTTTTTACTTAATGACATTCCCTGACTGACATAATTATCCATGTATCCTTGTAATATCAGTATGAACTGAATCTAAAAGTGGAACAGAATAAATGAAAATACTTGTAGCAAACACTAAAATACAAAGCACGCCAACTGCCAATCACTTGTTAAAACTGCTCTAAGTAATATTTTTATATTAACAATTAATCAAACGACTGTGTAATGTGAAAGATACCTGTAGGGACAAACAGAGTTTTATCACTCGTCTCTGCAGTTCCTCTAAGCTCGACAAAATGTATAAGCAGCTTTCAGCTCATTGTTTTGGTCTCACAGTCTGCAACTTTACTGTTTTCGTTCAGTCTTATTGCTCTCATCAACCTTTTTTCCAGCAGCAGCAGGCAGATCAGCAAAAAAAAGCTCTGATAAACCCACGCTACCTGCTCAGCACCAAACAGCAGACAGACACAGTTGAACACAGTGGAGCATTTAGTAGCCAAAGTGTCAGATATACTTCCTTAGGAGTTGGTGGAGACCAAAAACAGAGCTAAAAGGAGAGTTATTGGACTTAGGTGTGTCCGGTGGCCAGAAGCAAGACTCTGTGTAGCTGGATGTGTAAATATATCTGTAAATATGCAAATATTATTATATTTAATTATTTTTGCCATAATTATATATGCTACTGTAAACCTTTGTAATGTGTCATTTTAACATTCCATATTTGGTATAGTGGGTATTTTATGTTAAGTGCAGTGTTTGCAAGTGTGCATTTGTTTTTTTAAATGAAGTGCCTTTTTGTGATATGTCTGTTCTCTATGCAACAATATTTATGTTCTCCAAGATGCATTTCTCTTTTATTAGACAACCTTGAACCTTCAAGGCATGCTTAATGAACCGAGAACTAATAAATTAAGAACTGTGGGGACATGAAGGCAAGTCTTATGATAATGCAGATTGGATGTTAATCTTACATGTTGTCTTCGGTTAGGATTCCAAGCATTTGCACGAGTTACACCTCTGATGTGCTTTTTAATGTTTCTTTTCTGTTGAGATTGTGAAAATAAAATGGATCCTTCACTTGGGAGATAGTAGCCTACATTGATGTGCTCCCTCCCTCCCTCCCTCGCCCTCTCTTCCTCCCTCCCTCCCTCCCTCTGCATGCTCTCATCTCGTCCTGCAGGAATACACTCTCTTCTTCCTCCGCTGCTGCAGCCTGACTCTGACACAACCGGCATGTCTGCAAACTGAGAGCCGCACAGGAACACACACAACCCCCCCTTTAAGACGCACAACTTGTGTGTTTTCTTTCTCCCCGCTGAAGCAGAAAAGGAGGCTGGTTATAACACTGCGACGAGGCTTTTATTTTTGGAGGGAAAAATACTTGGATAAGGCTCAAAACAAGGTAAACGAAGCCCGAACAAGAGATGTGCGTGTGTGTGGCTTTTACTGTACGGGACCGGATGGTGATAGGTTTGTGCGCGGGGTAAAAGATGCTGATGCTTCCACGATGTGCATGTGACGTTTTGGCTTCTATGGGACATCTAAGATTGTGGGTGCAGTAATTTAACAGGGAGCAGGCTACATACTGTACGTTACTGTAATTGTGCCTAAATGCTGCACCGCACCAGGAGCTGTGAGTGAATACTGAATGGGTTCATGTGAGGGGAAAACTGATGCTGCTGCGCTGCTGCAGAGAGTGATGAAGAAGAAGGAAACCAGGAAATGATTTCAGCTAGTGCAGATTCGACTTTGGGGCGAATGAAAATTACTCGAGGACGAAGCAGTGATAGAATAATGAGTGCAGCAAGTTTTTCAGGAGGGTTTTCCCCCTGATGGTTTGCTGTGCCGCAATGGCAGAGGGATGCTGTAAAATGCAGCAAAACTACCCGTGGGCTTATGTCGTAAAGAAAAGTACAAAAGGTCACCTTAAAGTCGGTCTTGAGCTAAAATGACCATAAAGCACCTCTATGGTCTGTAAACTCACAACTGAGTACCTTGGACACAAAGTCCCAGCAGCAATTATTATAGAAACATAGCAGTCTTCATGTAAGGTTATTATGAAATAACTATGATTCACTTTAAATCCCAAGACAAATACTATCAGGTCATATGATAGGGAATAAAATGCCTTAATGCCAAATAAAAACTCATGAATGAGAAGTGTAAGACCTTGAAGCAGTCATTTTCTCTGTCATGTAATGCCCTTGCAGTGATGTTCTCCAAGGCCCATGTACTGACATAAACCATGCCTACTTGCTCATCTCTGACCTCTGCTTTTGCTTTTCTTTTTTTTTTTTTTTTTAATTGTGGGAGTTATTTCCATGCAAGGCAGCCAGGCAGCGTAAGCATAAATCCAAACAAGATGAAGTGTTGGTTGTAAATTGAGGGCGCAGGTGCCCGCGACGAAACTCAGGACACAGTGTTATATTGGGGGTTGGGGGGGTGGTAAAGCCATCTTAACCCAGTTTAATCACTCTTTGTTCCTTCGAGTTGTTCACATTTTGAGGCTGTTTAAGATGTAAATTCATACTTCTCAGGAGTTAAAGTGATGATCTAATGTATATGAAGATATTGTGATTATTGTAAAAGGGGAAGAGCGTCTTTGTCCTTTGCCAAACAGGGATCTCCTTCTGGAGGTCATTTCTTGTTCGCATCGAGCCTCATCATCATCATCCTCCCCCATCCCATCAAACACTTATGAAAACCATGGGTGTGAAACTACATGTCCTAACAGTGGTATTCATGTTGTCATAGCTTGTGTATTTTGTCCCTGGCTGCAGGTCTGTCCCCGATTACGTGACCACTGAAGGAAGAGAACACAGAACTGCTTCATCATGAATTTTGTAATGAAAGCTGCGATGGGAGGTGAGTAGTCTGCCTGGCTAGAGTTTGATTTAATAGCACTGCAGTGTAAAGAATTTAAAAGGTTGTTCAGCAGCAATAGTAGCAATACTGTACTAGTACTGGCCTGGTAGTTATGGGGATACTGGGCTGAGATAATCCATCCTGCACCAATCTCCTGACTTCAAAGCTACGCATTCCCACTTTCTTTCTTTCTTTCTTTCTTTCTTTCTTTCTTTCTTTCTTTCTTTCTTTCTTTCTTTCTTTCTTTCTTTCTTTCTTTCTTTCTTTCTTTCTTTCTTTCTTTCTTTCTTTCTTTCTTTATTTCTTTCTTTCTTTCTTTTGTTCGTTCTTTCTTTCTTTTGTTCGTTCGTTCTTTCTTTCTTTTCTTTTTTTCTGCATCTGTCTTTTAAAAACCTCTCAGGGCAGGGCATGACATCCTGTTGGTCCTTCACAATGCCAGACTTATACTGTAACCATATTCTGCTGTGCACTTGCCTTGTGAATAGTATTAATGACAATAAAGTTAATCTTAAATGACATGATTACAATTATAAAAATCTGTTTATGCTTTGCATTTCGGCTATTGTAGAAACAGTGTTTTTTTTTTACCACTGATTCCCTAAAAGCGTATCAAGTCTCTGTAAACGACGTTAGGACTGCTGCAGTAGTAGGTCTACTCAGATACTAATGATGTATCTGTCAAGTGAAACATGTCCAAAATGGAACCAGCAGTAGCCTTATTTTTGGCTTGATCTTCATACATTTTTTAGGTTTACTCAGTGGAATTTAAAAAAACAAAATTAGTGTTAGATTACTTTAATAACCAGGCATCTTTGCTTTTCAAGCCAACTGTTGGCGTCTTTTCAGGCAAGAGAAATGGAGAAGTGCTATTTTGCCAAGAACTATGACTAACATTCTTTTCACAAGACTTTTGTCCTTTAAAGCCTTCAGGTATTATCCTTTAGAATATTATCTTAGCTATTATTTGCCCCCTAATTAGTCCTCCTTATGGCCCTGTAATTCATCCTCTCTGTCAGCTAGGGCTTCAAGTGGAAAGGCAGGAAAGTGGCACCAGTCGTTTAATGCAGCAGTCGCACAAATACTGGCCAGTCATGCAGGATACTGAGCTGTTGTTGTCAATGTTACAGAGTTGTTAGGCAGTTACAGTTGGGATGTAGAGTTGAGCCCCTGCTCCTCATTGGGATGCAGAGGATGCCGGCACTGCCTCGTTCTGCATAGCTGCTGTGCCTCGTGTCTGCGCTATGAATTCTTAAGTCAACTGCATTGCATTGGATGCTGTTTTGTACTCGGCAGAGGTCGGGCTGCTCTCTGCCTGCGGACTTTGGGAATAGATCTGACAGTGTGGGTGTTTGCCTGTGTGCACGTCTGTACCCTGCCTGTGCTGGAGAGATGTTTTATAGATATTGTATAGGACAGGAGTGTGTGTACTGCATCTCCAGGCGATATGAATTATGGTGGGCTGCACAGGCCTACTTTAGGGTATAGATTTTTCTGTGTGTGAGAAAGATAAGATACTGAGAAAGGGTGCAAGAAAGAGAAAGTTTGATAGTGTGTGGGAGTGTCTGTCTAATAATCAATATGTATGCCTATCAGGGTGATTATTCTGCTGTCAGTGCAAGCTGTCTTTGGTTCTGCTCCATGTTTACTGACGGGGACACGGTGACCTCTTTCCACTGTGTCTGCAGAAACTGCTGACAGTGCACTGGACTTGTGAAGCTGCCTGTAGGGGGGGTGGGGGAGGGGGGATCAGATAATTAAATAAACCAATTAGCCAGCTAATCAATAAGCCTGGCTATCAATCTGACGGTCAGTGCCGGTTAGTCAATACATCAATATTAGTGATTTTTTTTGGGTGTGGCTGGTTTAGTGGTCTAAGCTGCGTTCAATAAAATGTCCTCGGTTTGATTCTGGCTGGGGATGCTTGTTTCTTTCTGACTCTTCCGTTCCACATCTCCTGTCTGGCTTCACTGCCATCTATCAAATAAGGCAAAGAAATTAAGGATTAATATGGTTCCCCTACTTCTAACTTGCAAATAGAGATACCACCATTTTTATCAGCCACGCTAATAAACAGTGTAGCTCTAGCTCCACCATATTAACTGTCATGAAACTTTTGCACAGACATTCATGTTCCCCAGAGGATGGATCCTACTTACTTTGGAGATCCGTTGACTTTTCCTCATGAGGTTGACATTTTTGGTTTTGAGTGAAATATTTCAATAATGTTGGATTTCTGTAGAATTTGGTACCCAAAGGCTGTCTCCCTCAGGATAAATTGTAATAACTTTGGTGAACCCTTGATATTTCATCTAGTGCCTTTATCAGGGCATCATTTCTACAAAACTAATGACATTCCCATCAACATTAGTGTTGATTAGCAAATGTTAGCACGTTAACACACTAAACTAAGATGGTTAATATGGTAAACATTAACAACATCAGCATGTTAGCTTAGTCATTGTGAGCATGTTAGCATACTGGCGTTAGCAGTAGCAATTTGAAGGGGGATGTAGTCTCGCATTGCTAGACCTGGTTTCACTGTGCTGTGTCATTGCTGGAGTAAGGTCTGGCTACACCATACATTCTGCAGCCTGTTCTCATGAACCATTCGTTTGAAAAGCTACAAAAAGTTAAGCACTGTAATGCGTATGATTTCCATGTTCTTTTTGCTGTATGCACCACATTGACTGCTGTTGTATACGAACGTGGCTGGCCGCATAGGTAGGAGGTTGGGGTGGATGGGTGGGCGTACGGTACGATGGAGAATAGTCCAGCAGTAATTTTTTTCATCTGTGTCTTATCTTGCCTGGCATAATAAGCTGTAGCCCCCCCACCGCCTCCTTGACTGCAGGGTTTTCACCTGGTCCTCCATTTTCGCCCCTAGGGGGGCACAACCAAAACCATGGCATTTTCACGCCATGTCTCTGTGTTTAACGTTACACTCACTAGCTCACTGCAGACAATAAACCATTGGAAAATAAATGTTTTAAGTTTATAATTAACAAATTGCCTAGTGGGCATAAGCATTTGGCTCAAAACAGTGCCGTGAATATATAGCCTCACGGAATCGTCAGTGTGGCTCTAGATTCTAAAGCTTAAACATGTGTGACCATGTCTGCTTATGTAGACACGTGATGTACTATAAACAGTACTGCATGTGTGTCTCCTGTCTTTTTGAAAATGAACCTCTTCCAACAACTTTATTGGAAGTATTTATAGAACCTTCTTGAGAGATTAGAACCTGAATAAATCAAACCATGTTTTGTCGCTCTGAAACTACAAGGGCTCAGATTGTGTGGCCTGTTGTCACCTTGCTCTTTTCCATCCTGTGATTGTTCTGTTTCTGTTTGGATGTGGATTTGCGAGACTGTCACTGAGTGTTTTGCAGAGTATGTTAAGTGATGATGAGTGCGTGGATGAGTGTCCGTGAAGAGATGATGCTGCCAGTGCATTAATTAATCCTCCAAGGCTTCTTTGGTTGCAGATACTTGGAAGAAAACAGAGTGATGTTTAACTGCAATGATTCGGCAGCTCTCAAATCCAGAGCTGCATAGATGCACAGTTCAGATGTTTGTTGGATGTTCTTTTCTGCAGTAGCCATGCTAGCTCCATATTCCTGCTGCATTGTCTTTTGCAAAGTTGCAATGCATGGGACCACCGGTTACTATTGTGTTGACAACACAACAAGAAGAAAATTAAAGCTTAAGTCAATAATTCTTTGGAATATATATATAATTTATATACCTGGCTGCTCTTTTTACGAGAGCTTTACTCTTTGCTGTTTCACTGTAAACTCATTAACCTAAATGGACTACTTGATTACACGCATTTCTGGTACAAATTTGGATGGTAAAAATTATCACTATTAACTTCTTAAATAAAGGGAGGGATGTGGTCAGTTGTATAAGAGACAATAAAAAACGTAAGTCAACTTACACTTAATAAACAGCATATTGGACTCAATGGTCTTATTGTATACCTAAGGATCAGAAATGAACAGCAAAGTTTAAACGCAGTAGTGTGGAAGATAGTACGGTGTCCTATTTTATATTCTTAATCCACACATACCAAACGATAGAGATAACATGAGCTTTTATGGATTGTCTTCTTGCGTAGCCAATTTTACAGTATGTGTTTTAAGTCAGTGTAAGTATTACATCTTGTGTGCAGACTACCCCCCTCCCCTATATCATAAGAAATAATGGCGCACCTTGCCATCTCCATGAACAGTTTAACCTTAAGAACAACAGGCGCAGTAATAATAATAATATAATATAGAATAATATCTCACATACGGGCCCTTTGTAATAAGACCCATCCAGCCCACAAGAACAGAGGGATCCAGACTTATTACCGCTGATGCAGCTCATACCTCTCATATGTAACCACTAAATAATTGACTTAACTTGTCGATTAAGTCATTTTGAAATTAAAATGTGCTGCACCTTTGGCTCCCTATGTTACAATTTGTGAGTCGCCACTATAGCTATGAAAGCTGTACAATTAGCGTTAAAATCCTCAGCCTATAAACAAAGGTGATTAAGTGCTGCTTCATTTTACAATTGGGATTATCAATCCAGCAGTGTTGTTATTTGGGAGCCATGAAACAGACCTTCACACAGCTTTTGCACCTTATCTTTAAGTCTTACTTGTGCATTGATTGCTTCTGCTCCTGAGAGCTGCAGCGCTGACTCTGCACTTTCCAACTCCTAAAAGTGGAAATCAGTTTGACAGAATAGGGGGCTGTTAAGTGAGGTAGACATTAGCCCCAAGGTGTGGAGCTCAATCAAACTCTGAAGGCCTCAGGCAGCAGTTAAACCTTGACTATATCGGCAGAAAAGTCAGCGCTACACAGCCAATAAGTGAATGGTAGAGTTTAATTCCAACAATAACAAATATTTAACTTTTCATGTCTCAATGATGTCAATTGTAAAATGTGTGGTCTGACAAATTGGAATCTGCTACTATAATAATAATAATAATAATAATAATAATAATAATAACAAACTCATACCAGTACATAGTAGTCAAATGTTTATGTTTACCTTGTTCAGATGTGTCTATTTTTGTGTATGTACATTGAGAGCACAAAAAGACAGAGTCAAATTCCTTGTGTGTTCACTTACTTGGCTATTAAAGTTGATTCTGATTCTACAGGAATAAAGACAGTCTGGCAAACATGAACTATTAAATGTACTGTACATCAATAAATCAGTAACAGATGAATTTCGAGGCATAACTGTAAGTTTAATACCAGGCTCTGCTTGCCTTTACACATATGTTTATATGTATGTACTTTGCCCGGTTTTGTAGGATATCTGTTGGATTGATTTACAGCACCAAAGATGGAGCTATTGCAATGTGAGGTGCAATGGAGTTTAAAGGAATTCTGTGAATTTTTTGTAGCATTAACAGTTTCATTTGTGTGAAATGAAAAATACCAATTATGTTTGTTCATGGTAGTTGTACTAAAATGTAACATTCAATTAGACAATAATTTGATGATGTTTAAAAACGATGCATGAAGCTTCTTTGATTAAGCTATTTTCCTGTTAGCAGGTTTCTTTCTAAAATTTCTTATCCATATCATGAGTGTAAGGATAGAGGCTGTTGTACAGGCTGTTAAAGCACTTTAAGGCAAATAAGTATAAGTAACATGTACTTGACTTGAATAAGGGAGCCAGTTTTAATTTTGGACAGTTAAATGAAGAATCAGATAGGATCATTGACTCATTGTCTCTAGGCTGACACCAGAAGTGCTATAGTGCTCTCTGGATAAGAAACTTGGCTTGTTACTGTGCTGTGGATACCTTAAAAAGCTCATGACAGCGAGTGGCCTTGTCCTGACTAAAGCTTTTAGGCAATTGACACTTTTTTTCAGTTTAGTTTTGTTTTGCAAAACGATGCAAAAATAATGTGCTGGTGAAAAGCATTTTTGAAAAGCTTGTCACTGCTGCGACCTGCAGAAAAGACAAGTGAACTAGAGTAGACCCCCTCATGCTCAATGTTTTGCATTATTTATCAATAACTGCCTAGCATGGGTCACATACAAAATTAACAAACAAGCTAACGCTACTTTGACATGATTTTGAAAGGCAGCTGACCCACCAAATTGTAGTTTTTGAGTGCAGTGGATATGTTTGACAAGACCAATAAGGCTGATTGCATTGTAAATATTATCGTATTCAAAACCCATAAATCCAAAGCCTCTAGATAGCTTACTCCTGATATTTACTCTGTCCCACAGACCACAATTGTTGTCCAAAAACTGTTGTTATATGCCACACTTTTAGGCGACATACTCCTTTATTACATGAACACGGACTCATTTACTTTGAGTCAATCCCACACATACTGTCCTGCTGCTATACTCAGTAGTGCATCAAATGTGTATTAATCCAGAGCTGAAAATAGTGTCCAACAAAAACTATTTACTCCTGTTTAAGAAACATTTGCCAAAAAAACACAGCAGTATAACTGTATAACTGTTCCTGCTAATAAAATCTAAACTTCCCACAATTTTAACAAGGGTATAATCCCATTTTTTTGTATGATGAACTCAACTACTACAGCTCCCATGTGCTGTTAAAACCTTTCACCTTTTTTTAATAATTATTAATTATATTATATTAATATATAATTATTATATTATATAATTATTTTTAAAACCTAACTTCACATGCATTTGATTATATGTCGACATAGTAGGCTTAACAATGTGTCAGCAAGTAGATCAGTTTTCCACTGAGTGACATTTTCAGTGGTTAAGTGTGACAAAGCGTTGTGATTTGAGGTGAAATGAAAACAGAAGACATCTTGAGATGTTTTTGCCTCACCTCGTCTCCACAAAGTACAGATAATCACATTTAGTAGCACTCTAATATGATTGGCTAAGAGAATCAGGTCTTCACCACTGACACCAGGCAGGCCATCGCCATCTTCTTTTTGTGCGTTACTCAAGCAAATCAAATTCAGTTCATCAAATTGACCTTGAGCTCCTCCTACAGTGCAAAGTCTACGCATCTACGCACATGCGTTTGACAGTATGGCCGCATCCTATGAATAATGCATTCAACCGTCCAAGTCATGAATAGTGAGAGAGAGACTGAAAAAGAGAGGAAAGGTTGTTTGTATTAGAAACATGCAGCTGTCTTTGCCCTTTATATACAAGTTTTTTTTTAAAACATATATAAATGTCTTGCACCTGCTCTGAAAGCCCAAAACCTGTTATTCATTTTGGTATCTGCAAAACACTCACATCGCAGTAATCATCTTCATCGTCATGACCACATGTCAGCAGCAGCAGTGGTGAACCCCAACCTTTTATTGTGGAAACAGGGATGTAACATTGCTCCTACCCAGTTAGTCATTTTGATTACAGCTGGTTACATATCATCTGCGACGCAAAAAAAAACACCAACCTATCCTCCACATCCTTAATGGAGCTGCAGTATGCAGATGATAATGCTTTGTTTGTCCGGTCACAACAAGAACTGTAGTAGGGTTGGATTCAATCCTTAGAAATCCCTTATCAGATCTATTTAGATTTCTTAAATGTGTAAAAAAATAATTGTAACATACTCTTAAAACTCAGAGATTCAATTTTGTTGCAAATTAAATCTGGCACAACAAATACACTGTCACTTAAAAAAAAAAAAAAACATATATTTATCAAACTGTGTAAGCTTTGATTTGGTAACTTAAGTCCCAGTGCAAAATAAAGCTGCCTCAGTTTGTCCTGCCTGATTCATTGTGCAAAGCTGCTCCACTTGAGGGAAATTTAAACTGACCCAAAGCATAACTGCCACCAATTATACAGCGAAACAACAGTGAGCACACTTTCTCTGCCTTACCGATTTGTCACTCTTACATATTTCTTCTGCTGTTTAATGAGCTGTGTTGAGACAATTATGTCTGTCCTGAAGGCCAAACCTAGATCTTTACACTTATCCGCTTTCCCACCACACTTTGGATTTAAAGAGGGGATTTGCCTTGAGAACCTGGAGTGGGAAAAGCGTAGATAAGTGCTGTTATCTGATGCTGTCAAAGGTTTAAGCGCTGGGAGAGTTAGCTATGGTTAGTCTTCTTTCCTTCTTTCCCTCATGACTTTGGATTTAACAAAGATTCAGCAAAGAACTTTCAGAAGGAAAGGATTCGAGAGATGACACCTTTTTATCTAAGCAGTGTCCGTGTATCGAGAAAAGAATCACCTCAACCGGCAAAGTTGGATGGAGATTGTTGCCACAGGAAAAAGCTGAATTTGGCAAGGAATACAAAACTCCTTAACACAGGGATCAGCTGATTTTATTTTGGAGATGATCAGTATGTTTGACAGGCATTATCATGTGGTGTTCATGTGTGGGATAACCATTGATACAGACCTCTGAGTCAACACCTAAACATCACATTTTATTAAGTCTATAAGTCAAATTCCATACATATACGTGCCAACCAGCTTTTTAGGGCGTTATGGTAGAATATAATTTCTCTACAAAGTGCCTCTTTGTCTTTGCTGATGTTTACTCATCTAATATAATGTGCATTATACAAAAATGGTGAAAAGAGACTAAAGGCTGAACTGTCAGCTTTCCATTACAGATTTTTATTAGCTTATATATTGAATGTCCTTCCGACAACTACTACAACCTATGGAGTATGCAGGGATAAAGTAGTAGAGACATCTTTATGAAAAACATAACTCGACACAGCTTATGTGATGCCTGAGAGCTTAATACAATTATTCTGGTTTGAAAGGCCACTGCTGTATCTCTAAATGGGCTCACAAAGCATGAGCCGGGATCATAGCTCAATATAACTCAGGGCTTTGTCTCTCAGGATAGGATCCTTTTCTTTTTTCATTTTTTTTTTTTTTTCATTTGAGCAAAGATGATCTGAATTTGCTAATAAGATTGCGTGAAACAAGACCAGGTTTGTTTTAGTTTGGCACAGTTATAGTTAGAAGAGGTACCGGAGGTTTTTTTTTTTCTGGGCTGTGCATGAGAAGGGAATCTTTTGACAATGAGGCTTAGCTGGTTGTGAGTCATTGCTCCACTTACAGAATTCAATAGCGGTGTTTACACGGACTGTATTGAAGATACCCAGGTACCCAGATCATAAACTGATCCTGAATCCTGTTTGCAGTCAGATGCGCTCTTCCACTGGCTCTGTGAGATCTGGATACATCTGGGATATTGTGAGATATATTGACACTTCTGAGGATAGATGCATGTAAACATTAAGTTTAATTTTATACAGTACGTGCACTCTCGTTGTTTTGCTGACTGAATCATAAGTCAAAGGAACAGGGTGTATCAATGAATATTGTTTCTCAGCTGCAAACACTGATTTTTAATTGGTCCCATTTAAATCCCTGCGGCAGTGTTTGCGTTTGCAGCTGACAGGAAATAAACTTGGATCCAAGCTGTTTCCTAGCAACACAATTACGATGAAACAGACTCTATAAAGTATATGTATGTATGGCGAGAAGTTCAGAGTAACACTTTAACTGTGATATCTCAAATACCGATTGTATCGTAAATCATGCAAAGTCACACCAGATAGTGTGCATCCACACATGCTTATACATGGACATGCACATACTGTAATCTGCACATTCAAACACACATAAGAAGGAACTGCTTAACCACAAAAGATGCATGAGAGCCTAAAATGGAACTAAGCAATTATTTATATTCACATGTTCATGTAGGGACACTCACTCTATGTGCTCTTTAGCACTATGCATCCCTCTCTTCCTCACTATCTTCCTCTCTCACGCATACACACGCTTGTAAGAGAAGATGTGCATCATAGTCGGGCAGATATTGCTATGTCAGCTTTTCTGTGCTGTTTGCAACGCTGTGGAGATAGATCTAACAATGCGAGACTAAGCAATACCTTACTTTGGATTTCTATCTGAATTTCTGTCTCCACCTGTCTCTTTCTCTTAAATCCAAGTGGCTCATTTATGTGACTGATCTACTGTTTTATTTAATTATTTATTCAGTTTCCATCTTTGGTGCCTAGCCCTCATTGCTGACGTTTGTTCTGCAACTCCCAGAGAACACCTGTGCATTAAATAATGTGGTCTGTACAGTGGTGTAAACAGCACTGATCGTTGATACATTTGAAGTCTCTGTTTGGGGACTTTGTCTCTGCAGCCATGACTATCATGCTGCCCCAGTTCTTTGGTTGGTGTCCATATGGATTGTGCATGTTATATTGAAGTCCAGCTGAAATGTCTCACAATGGTGCCCCCATTTTTTGCATTAATCCAATAACACCGTTAGTTCTCTGTCTATGTAGATGGACAGCCAATCAAATATCTTCATTTTCAACTATATATTTGCGTCAATGTAGAATACATTTTAACCAAATTTCCAGAAGGTTATCAAAAGAAAATGCAAGTTAATGCGTGTTTCCATCTACAACCATTACGCCATTATTAGGAGTTGGTTCATTCGTTCATGCGTTTATTTTAGGACCTTTCTCAGAGAGCTCCTAAAATAAACTTCATTCACTTTTCATAGCCTGCAGGTTTCCTGATGTTTTTATTTATTTTTCTACCCTTCCCTTTTCTCCTTCATTGGTCTTGCACTCATCCCTTTCCACTTTATCCTCTTCTGTCTTTTATCCCTCCACATTTCACTGCAGTTAGTTTTTTGCTTTATGCTGATGAGTCAAAACAAATGATCCCGGGGGCAGACTGAAGGAGTACTCTTTCTTTCTCTCCTCAGATGCCCCTTTGCCTGCCTCTCAACCTTTTCCTCTTCTTCCTCCTCCTTCTTCTGACCTAACTTTCCCTTTATTTCTTCTGTTTCTTCATCACTCTTTCTCCCCTACCTTCCCTCCCTTCATCGTTTCAACTGTCACACAACCTCCCTCTCTTTCTGGTCCCACAGAAACTGCTGGGTAATCCCATTAACTGGAACAGCTCATAATTGGACTCAATAGTTTCTGACAGATTCCCTCCCTCTCATTATGCTCTCCTTGTTTTTCATAAATATGTCTTGTTTTGTCACAAAATTCAGCAGTATATTCTCCCTTGTCCTTATTACGTCTTCTCTTTTTTCCCCTCCTCCTCCTCCTCCCCCTTCTCCCCCTCACTACTTATCTGCTCCTGTCTTTGTCCACATCCTTCAGACCTTTGGCCTTTCTCCTCATCTTTTTCTTTTCTGTTGATGCATGTTGACAGCGGATTCTTGTTTGCAAAGCTCAGCATTTTTATACTTTGGTATCGCAACACATTATTTTATGGGATTTACAACTCCTACAGCGACAGTAAGAAGGCTTGCGTAAGACATATTCCAGGACTTGTGCCTTGTTGCGTAATGTAATAGGCAAAGCTCATATTCCTACTGTTTATTTTCTCACATCTCTTTTCCTCCAGTTAGGGAACCATTGGGGCTGTAGCTACCATTGGGGACACCAAGGTCATGTCTTTACTATTGCTTGTGAAAATGTAGGGGGTTTAATGATTAAAGAATGAAATGATAGTCTAAATAACAATCTCTTTATTTCAATTTAATTTGTCACCATGTGTAATTTGTGTGTTATTGTAATCAGAATTATATTTATTGTAGAGAGGTCTTTGAAAGAGCATTTAGATCTAGTATGGAAATAAAACAGCCAGAAAACACATTTTAACTGAAAGGAATACATCAAATGTGAAATAAAACCTGGTGGTTGCAAGTCAAAACTTTCCAGGAGGGGTGGAGTTGAGCCGCACGGGGGAATGCAGACTCATGGCGGTCAATATTTCTCATAGTCATTAAAACTTGGCTATGGCACTAGTGGAGGGAACACTGGGCTTGTGCCCAGTATGGAATGTTTCCAATCAGTCTGTCAACGGGGGGGGGGGGGGGGGGGGCATCAACAAAACTTAAGGTATAAGCGCAATATAGACATAAAGCAGGAATACTTTGTAAAGCATCTATAAACATTATTTATCTCATCTCTTTTATAGATCACCGAAAAATGGGACTAAATGCATGTTACCTGATGCTTTATAAACCACTTATTAATCCTTATTATGACCATCAGTTGCAACTTATAAATATAGTTCATAGATGGTTTACAAAACAATTACTAATCATTGACAACATTTTAATAACTATCTAATTGTATAAACTAATCTTATATTACACTAAACTAATGATACAATAACATACATTATAACATAACATAACATAATAACTCATAATTTCATTGTTTGTTAACAGTAAGATAACTAATAACTAAAGTGTAATTAACTATCAATTTACCTTTTATTAACGATGATTGTTATGAAGTGTAACTGTCCTACCAATGCATCCAAATGACTAAAACCGAAGATATATATATATATATATATATATATATATATATATATATATATATATATATATATTATATTATATATACAACACACCAGTTTCTATAAAAATGATTCAAGGGGAACTGGGTTGTTGAAGTAACAGGTAGTAGTAGGATACAATGAAGAACATAGTATATGTTAATATTAGAGCAATGAGACTTTTATAAACACAGATATTCACTAATTCCCTGTGCTACGAATGGGACAACTGAGTGAGTTCAGCCATTTGGAATATGTGCTTGACATGGGTTATCCTGTCTATAAACTAACAGTAAAAGACAACAAGTGTCCCCTGACGGTCTATATGTCTGTAAATTCATCTCTATTTCCCAGAAGTTTATGTACCTTGTCATGCGTCTGCCTGACTTCTCTTCTGCGTCTTACAGAATAATGTAGTAGTTTGACATCTCAGTTTTAGAGGCCTGTTGGAGCTGTCATTATGTCTCATATTTTCTTTTCCTCTCTCCCTTTTTCAGGAGGTCCTCCTGATGTGGGCAAAATGCTGGGTGGGGAGGAGAAGGAGGAGGACCCTGACGCAGACAAGAAAGAGGAGGAGCGACAGGAGGCGCTGAGGCAGCAGGAGGAGGAGAGGAAGGCCAAATATGCCAAGATGGAGGCTGAGAGGGAAAGCATGAGGCAAGGCATCCGGGATAAGGTATAATGACAATAACAGACAATATGCTGTCTAATAACGTAATGAGTAATTGTAATAAGTTGTCAATAACCAAAGTCAGTCATCGTCTCATAGTCAGGAAAACAGCCACCAATTTTTACAGAAATGTGAACACCAAACTGAAGAGAAAAAAACAGACAAGCAAAAGCAAAAATCACTGTAAAATAGTGTCACAGATGATTTTGGATGCCATCCTGTCGTTTCATGTTTAAGTAGCTTCTGAAGGCTTCTCATCTTGGCAGCATGACAACACAACCCTTTTTTTGTATAACAGACCTGTGTTTGAAAAAGACATCATCAGACTATTTTTGTTTGCTTTAATGTAATTTTAAAATAGAGCAGTGGAGGATCAGGACGGAGCTGTACATTAGATTTCTTTTTTTAAATTAAGACATAAGAAATGGGTGGATCAGAGAAATGCTAACTGCTATATAAATTCTTGTTCAGTAATCTGTTCCAATGCTTTAGGAACAACTGTAACAACAGGATATTAAATGTACAATATGGTATGTATTAATTCTGAAGCCATTGTCCAGGTATGTTTTTGTTTAGCATGTTTATGCATTGTAATCTGTCTAAAACACCATATACAGCAATGTCTTTGCATTCTGAATCGGCATTAGTATAATGTGTATTTTAGTCTACAGTTAGTATGTTTGCTTTGAGTTCCCCTTTCCACAAATGTGAGGCTGTGGGGCTGCTGTGATGGTAAGGGCTGCAGTGTAACCGCCTGATTGCAGAGGCAGTGTGAAAGACAGGCAGACTGTGGGTGGGGCAGGTCTGAGGGGAATACTGTGAATCAGCAGGATGAAAAGCGGCACTCTTCCCCCTGGCTCCTCACCTCCTCTATTCTTCTTAAGTTCTCCCAGAGGAGAACAAAGAGGGAGGAACAAATCCCAAAGTGCTCGTTACCGGAAAGGTTTTATGTCAGCGTCCTCCACAGCCAGATACTGCGAGATGCGTCTATATTATAGCTGAAGTCTGTATTTTTACACATGTTCAGACTAGAGACAGATGACAGAGCAGATTGTGTCATGTGTAGAGCTGTTTCATCCAGTTGTCGGGGAAATTGAATGACATTATTAACAGTTTTGGTGGCAACCGTTTTTAAAGCAATTGTTATTTTTGTTGCGTGCCTTTCAAACAAAATACTGTACATATCTCAAGTTTTGACATGCACTGTCATAGTGTGAACACTCAAAAGCAGCACCCAAGATATCTACTCTGTGACATATTCCAAAGCTTTGCTCAAAGACACAGACAGGAACAAGATAAATAGAAAGATGAAGGGTTTGCAGCTGCTCAAAACACGGAAACAGGAAAAGGCTCTCTGGGATGGGTGGATCTCAATGTTCTGTAGGATGAATGAGTAGAAGTGCATGCGCATGTCGCATTTATGATATAATGGAGTTATCATAATTACAAGTTACCAACTCGCATCACCATCTGAGTGGCTGATTTTCCTGAAACCGCCAATATATCCGACTTGGAGCACACCTTAATATGCAGAAGTGCCAGTCTTCCAAGCAAATGCATTATCACACTATCACACACACACACGCACGCACACGCACGCACACGCACGCACGCACGCACACACACACACACACACACACACACACACACACACACACACACACACACACACACACACACACACAAATAAATAACTTCCACTTCCATATCTGACAGCTTCAAAGAAAACACTAATCTTAACATTTGTGTTACTACAATGTAAAATCCTGTAATTATGGTGTTTTTTTCCTTTACCTGAATTTCCTTTGGACCCTTCACACTTCTATCTTCCACATATTTCTATTTCTGTGTTTGACGACCAACAGTATGGCTTGAAAAAGCGTGAGGAGGCCGAGGCTGAGGCTGCAGCTGCTGTGGAGGAGGCTGCAGAGGGCAGCTTGACTCGACCCAAGAAGCTGGTGCCAGCCGGCTGCGGTGACGAGGAGGAAGAGGAAAGCATCATGGACACAGTGATGAAATACCTGCCAGGCCCGCTGCAAGACATGCTGAAGAAATAGTTTAGCTCACTAGCTGATGCTAACGTTATCTAGCTTAGTTCATAGACTACATTCACAACGTTGGCTTAAATCAGGTTTTTTTTTCCCATCCACATGACACACGGACATTGCAAGTACATAAAATGAAGATTAATCTGGCGTGGTGTTTTGTTGTTTGGACAAACCTAAGTTTTATGGTGGGGAAATGAATCAGATGTGAACCAGCAGTGTGGATTGCAGCCATTAGACTAAGCTAGGCTGACCCAACGAACAGGTGGACGTTAGCTTGACTGGCGTTAACGTTAGCTATGTTACACTAATGGAGCTAACAGCAAGCAGAGGGCCTCAAAAAACACAATTTTAGATGGTTTATCCTTCTAGTCTGAGATGTTTTAAACTCCCTTTTATCTCCTCTGCAGAGCTCTCGCAGCACTGAAAAATAATATCCCTGTCCACCACGCTGTTCACTCAATTTGTACATAAATGAATACATTACGAGCCTCAATGTGGGCAAACAATCATAAAATATTATACGAAAGTAGTATACTAACTGTGTGTCTGTCTCTAAAATAAAAAAAAAATGATGTGATAACTTGATAAGCCATATTTTAAAAAGGAAATTTAAAGACTACTGCTGTGTGCTCCTAAAGCTACTGTTTTGTGTTCGACCATGTCTGAAACTTATGTAAAACCTTTTGCACACAGTGTTACACATTCTCTGTCAGACCTATTGTCTGTCTCCCCTACACATAAGTGTAATAACATTCATGTAGTGTAGTGTTTAAAAGGTTTCTAAACCCCTTGTTCAGTGCGTCTCCTTCTTATGTCTTGCATGCCATTTGTCTAGACATGTTTGTTGTGTGAATATGTACAAGCCGCCCCTTTTATCCTCTTCTGTATCATGCAAAAAATATTAAGGCAATAACTCCTAAGTTTGAGTGTTTTCACTACCATGTCGATATAACCGTTAACAATATCAGTAATGAAAAAAAAAATGATATGTATGCATTCAGGAAATTTCATTTACAGGTTTGCAGGGTTTTCTTTTTTGTCGTCTTATTGTTTTGATGAGGAATGACCGTGTAAACGTTCATACAACAGCCAAAACCTTAAGCTTTCAGCCATAAAACCAGAACTTACAGAATATATACTATTAATATCAGGAACTACTACTAGGGAGAGAATTCTGAATGAATATGTATTAAAAAAAGAAGAAATGTGTATTTAGAAATAAGAAGTGTAAACTTGAAAGTGGACTACAAGTCTGAATGTTGCATCAAGATTTGCGGGAAAGAGACCACCCTTCCTCAACACACACACACACACACACACACACACACACACACACACACACACACACACACACACACACACACACACACACACACACACACACACACACAACTGATGGCTATTGATTTAGTTGCACAGCAAAAACCAGACGTGATGCTTGATTCAGTTCTACTTATTGTTGGTTTAGATGTGAGGATGAGCCACAGTGGAATGCCATTGAGCAATAAAGGATTATCATGTATGTTTCTGCCTGAGATTAAATAAAAACCTAAAACCTTGTTCACAGACATTAAAAAATGTGTCATCTTCTCTTCTTTGTGATGTGTAGTTGGCTTCAAAACGTGAAACAGGTATGGATAAAATGACGGGAGCAATTGTACAAAATCTTAACTCAATAAAATATAATTCCCCTACAGAGAGCAACTATTATAAGCATCTGTAAATTGTAAAGATTTTCTGCTGACAATCAAAGTGCATCAAATCATAGAATACCATACAAAATAGTATGTTTATTGCTCAATATCTTGGCTTTCATCTTTCAACTGCATTTAAAAATGTGTCAAAATACAGCCTTCACAGTGATGTTAGCGCACGCCATGAATTCTGAGTGTGACCTGAACACTAGATTTGAGTTTGTAAAATTTCCATATACAGTATATACATCCTAGGATGATGCAGGCATAACCGGCCCTTCTTTGCCTCTGATTGGTTTATCCTGGTATTCTTACCCTAACCCAGGGGTCTTCAACGTTTTTCAATCCAAGGACCTCTTAACTGAAAGAGGGACGGCTCAGGGACCTCCTACTACATATATAAATTAAAGTTGTATTACATATTAAACTGGGCCTACAATAAAGTGTAGGGTGGCCTAAAGCCTTTATACATACCTTTTACTGCATAGAATACTAAACTATTAAAATAGCCTATAATTGTTTGATTTTATATATCATCTTTTAATGTTAAAACATACACGTGGCGCAGTGAATCCTTAGAGTTTATCTGTGAATGGTGACTACCTAACCTTACCAGTAAGCAGTGTGGATTTATATTTGGTAATACTATTTAGGATTCATGTTACTGTAAGACTTTTTCATTTTTGAAAATTAAAAAAAACAAATTAACAATAATTTGGAGGCCCCCCTGCATTGACTCTGATGACCCCCTAGGGGTCCCGGACCCATTATTGAAGATCCTCGCCCTAACCAATCTCACTCCTCATGCCTACACCTAACCAACAAAGGCAACAAGAACTAGCCAATCAGAGGCAGAGTAGGGCGGGTTATGACTATGCCATTCTTGGAAAAGAAGATCATTACATCAGATTAATTAAAGGTTAGGATATAACCTCTAACCAACCTCTTTCTTGTCAATTCAGACTGATTTTTGTAATCTCCATATTTCCACCCAGTGAATGAGTTGATGCAACTATGCAAGGTTCAGAATATTGTGAATAAAAGGCTGTCTGCATACTGAAAAGTAAATCGAAATCTGTTAAGAGAACTAGAAGTCATTAAAAGTAAATGTGTTTTAAATTTTGATCACAGTTAACAGAAGTGCAACACTACTGTTGGTCTGAAGAGGGCAATACAGAAAGAGATGGGCAGTCCAACTGACTTGGTGTATGTCTTCTATTTTGCCACATAGTGTCACTGTTGTATTTTATTTTTATTTAACGCCGCACTGTACATGTCCAACCAAATGCAATGAAAAATTCAGAACAAAGAAATATTTTCAAGCTTTATTTATTTATTAAACAAAAATTCAACCAACAAAAAAAAATTGAACTAACGAAACAAGTCAAGCACTAAAATATCAGAAAACACTAGACAGAAGAAAAGAAGTGGATGCACAAAGACTCAAGAGTCTTGCACATGGGACTCCAGGTCCTCTTTTGTCTTTAGCATTCAGTTGCTTACTGTTTTTACAAATGTTTACATCCATAATTACCTTTTGCTGAACAACACCCACATCACTGACAAGAAAGTAACAAGTAGCAGTGATATTAAATGACATGAAATGGGTTAATTAAACATGTTGTTAACATCAAGAAAACATGGATGGTACAGTAGGATCAGATTAACCTTTGAGTCTGCAACTTGTAGTTTACCCATTTTCATTAAACAGAAAAATACAGACCCATTTCATCTTGAGCCATTAAAACGTAACAAGAGTGCAGACCATTTTCCGGTGATTTTTACTGGAGCCGTTTTATTATCAGACAGCAACATATTAGCTCTAGTTCCTGGTTACATAGCAGCTAACCCTCCTTTTTCTCATTGTGCTGTTCATTAGAATTAAGTGCTGCAAAATACACAGCAGAGTTCATCATTGCCAGCATGTAGTTGGAGTGCGCAACAAGGACATAATCATGTATTCACAGGCATGTTTTGTCCCTGATGAGAAGAACATTTCCATTGTGAACTCTTTAAGGATCCATCCAGTATCAGAGTGAAATACCATATTTCAGATGTTGGGTTGTTGATTTAATACCCGTCACAGCTAAGAAGCATTTTGAAACTGCAAAAAGAGTCTGTTAACATTTGTTTTATTTAAATACAACGGATGGATTTTGTAATCTGACAGCTGTGAAGACAGAGGTTTCCTTTGTTTTTAAATCTCTCTACCATCCTAACTGAAATGATCCAGACCTGGATAGAGGCATTATTGTGAAACTTGTAACAAACAGTCAACAGTAGCAACCATTTTGCATTAAATCACACGTTTTAGCTCCAGTAAATAAAAATAACAATCAAACACAAACAATCAACAAACCAGACCTGGTTGAAAGTGTAACAGAAGTCCATTCAAGTACTCTCAGTTGTTTTTGGGTTATTATAGTCTGACTTACATAATGGATCGTAGACAACAAATCCTATATTACACAGTGTTCGTAGAATATTTTACAGTGAGTTAATAATATATCTAATGTCAGGCAATACAACTTAAATTGGCAGTTGCCATTTCCAGCTAGTCTGAATTCTGGATAATACAAACATGGAAGTGTAATTAGAGTGTACATTTTGATTTACAAAAACGTTTTTACACAGGTAATTACTCCATCCAACACAATCAGTCTAAGATACAGTTTTTTTTACAATCACTTTGCTACTAATTTCAGAACCTTGACATCATTTTTCAAAACTCTAGACACAAAACTCAAAACGATCATCACTTGGAACACAGGCTGTCCAATGTTCAAAACATTGCATTGTGCATTCATATCTTTGAATAAATCGTGCACTTGCACAATCATTGGTTCAAAAAACTAATTGATTGTGAAATACCATCGAAACGTTAATTTAGATCACTCACACACAAGCTACCAATAGTTTCACTGTGTCATTGTTCGTACAATCATTAAATATTGTAGTACAAAATAGGTGATACATGTTTCATTATGGTACTACATGTAAATACATCCCTGTAAAAATACTGCAGTAGTAGATATAAATTATATATCTCAATCATCAGTAACGAGTTGGCAGAATTGGACAAGCAATTCCAAGGGCCTGCATCCATACAGTGCAGTACTGTCAATACTGTAAATAGTCTGAAAAGGTGGTACATGGGACCATAAGAACAGTGTCTGATAAACAGTAGTACATTACAGTAAAGAATGATGATGAAATATTATATCCATAGATACTGTAGTGTAATTGGTTCATGCTCTACACTAATTGGTGACAATGAATCTTGTTATCTTGAAACTTTCATGATCTAAACATGGAATATGGTTTGTCTGTTTCCATACAACTATACAGTAAGAGTAATGCAACAGTTATTTATCATTCTGAGCAGTTGTATCAATTGATAGTTAGATCATTGTAATGAAATGAATAGACAATCATCTGAAATGTAATGTGTGAATTGCCTTTTGAAATAGTAGTACTTTGATGTTAAGTTGTGTCATATTGAACAGTTTTTTTTTGATAAATGATCTTAGGTTTATGTGTATTGTATCCAAGCAATTGTTAGAGTTAGAGTTTTGAAAAATGTGCATTTTGATCATTGGTTGTGAGTTTTGTGTCTAGAGTTATGAAAAATGACGTCAAGGTTCTGAAATTAGTGCCAAAGTGATTGTAAAAAACGATTAAGTATTTGAATGGCTCCTGACTCTTTCCCAGGCCTGTCACAAATAAATATATTCTGTATATAGCGACACATCTCACAGTAGCCAGGTTTATAAATCTATCTGTCCATTACCAAATAATCTGTATAGCTTAGTATCTTAAGGACTGCGATCCACTAAAATACTGTTTAGACCGAATAAGAAAAAGGCTGTTAACATCAGATTTACGGGTCAAAATCCAGTATCACAGTATTTCTCAAAATGTTTTATTAGGTCTATCAAATTCAAATTGGGACATTGGCTTTGGTGTAAAATTGGTGTAAAATACCTTGTATGTTGACCTTGAAAGCAACATCAGAAGCTTTTTGGTTCAACAGTAATGACAACCACAACTCTTTTTTTTTTTACAGCATGATATTAATAATTAGAATTCATTCAACTCATCAATAGAAACAGGGATTTCTAAAAGTGTCCTGTCACCTTTCAAAGAGCCCTCAGTCAAAACCAGACCTCCAAACCCCTTTATTAAGGAATCTAGACACTTGAGGAGATATGAATGGAATTAGGATGACAAAACCTCACCTTGTTAGTTTGTATAAAGAGCTACAGCAAATGTCTACGCCTGGAACCCAAGTCAAAATTCAAACTTCAGAGCACAAAAATAAGCACACAATCTCCCATTTTGCATGCCCTGAAAGCCCATTGGATCCTTTAATATCTACTAAAAAATAAAAAGAGTCTGGAAAGTAGAAAGAGTTCAGAGACAATTGAACCTGTTGTGGTGGGTGTGGTCTTCTGGGTAGACCATCGGAGGGTGTGAGGCTGGAGAGGGTTACAGGACGGGGTTTGGAAAGATGGTAGGGGCCGAAGGCGAAGGGAGGGTTGAGGGTAGCTCTGGTTTCTACACATTTGTCCGACACTTAGGGAAGATGGGTCCTCCCTCAAGCCTTCTCTTTCTTACTGTAGACGGAGAGGAGATGACACAGGTAGAAGAGAAAGAATTATAGATGAGGAAAAAAAGAGAGGCAAAGGGATGAGGGGGAAGGAGGAAGGAAGGGAAACAAGGAGAAAGAGAACAATTAAAAAAAAAAAAACTGAATGCAAGACGGGTTCATCATCATCAACAACTTGAGCTAAAGCGGAGCAAAGTTGTAACAGAACAGGACAGAAAGATTTAAATTACAGCACTTTGACTTCAAGTGGCTGCAAAAGGCTTTAGCAGGAGCTCTTAAAGGGGGAAAACACCAGCCAAAGGTAAGACACATTGATAAGAGCAGAGCTGGATTCACCCACTCTAGCCCTGGGACAAAAATGAGGTGTGGGCCCCTACTGACCCCTAGTTAGTGATCATCATTAATTAGTCTGCGGTAACTTCATTGAGCACAATTTTATTTAGCAAAATACACCATGTGATGACAATATGTACTGAGACAATAACTCAAAATTCAAATTTTAAACTTGTGGTCTACAGCCCTTGCTGACACTGCCGCAAGTGACATCAGATTTTACGCAACTAAGAGAGATGAAATCTGATAAATTGCCACAAAAGGTTTAAAGCAACACTAGAGAACTTTTCCCGCTTCGGTCCCGCTACAGGTTGGAAGCGGAATTGTCCATTACATTACATTATGCAAGTTTGCCATATCGGGTAGCGTGAGCTGTAGTTCCAATGAGACAACCTGACCGAAGCGGGAAAAGGTCTCTAGTGTTGCTTTAATAGAACTTTTTTGAAGATATGCAGTAGTACACCCCAAGACCTGTAAACAGAGTTTGGTATGCAATACAGGCGCTCTTGCCCTTTAAGGCCCCTATCCTGTCAGTTTATACTGTAATTTAGTGGTGCAGAATGTATTAACAAACACATCTGCAATGTATTAAATGATCACAAACAGAGAACCTGAAGACTTCGGGGCCACTGAGGGTTTGGGGACACGGGGCAGTTACCCACTTTGCCAGGTTAACAATCCAGCTTTGGATAAGAAAAATTTCAAAGAGTAGAAGAGAGGACAGAGGTCGAGCAGAGCAGGACAAACGCCTCCAGACAATACAGGAACGGCAGAACAGCAGGTCAGGAGAAGAGAATGATCAAATGGGTAAAAATGCCAAGGAGAAATGTAAATAAAGTGGCCAAAGAATAGATTATAGCACTGATTTATTACTAGGAAATATACTGGGAACGTGATGCAGAAAATACAAGTGAAGACCATGAAGGTTTCTGCAGCTTTACAGTGCAGTCAAAAGAAGATGGCAAGCAAAAAAAAAGGAACGGTTTCATCCTGTCCAATCATATTTCAAAGACAGAAAAGGTATATAGTGGACGCTATTGTCCAGTTAGTTAGGGGATTAGTGTCTTGCTCAGTGTTATGGCTCTTGCTTGGTCATTTGATAGAACGTCCATTTTTGGAAATTAATCTTATCTGCTGTTCATTCTTCTGTATTTCAAAACTACGGGTTATTTTAGCCTTGCAAAAAATAATATTTCATAGTCAAGTTTACTTTTCATTCTTTTACTTCTGTTCACAAAAAAAAGTAATTTAGAATGTATAGACACAAGTTCTATTTCCCTGTTTCTGGATCTTCCAGTCTTCAGTATTGTTGCTGGTTTGTTGGGCAGAGGCTCTTACACTTCTTTTGGAAGAAATTGTGTAAACAAAAAATATATTCGGACTATGGTGGGGACCGGAGAGCAACAACAGCTACATAAAGAGACACTGTCAGTAGTCTCTGCAAACCAAAATTTGACTAGAAGATGAAAAGAAGGAAGGCGATGATAGGTGCTGTGGAGAAGTCACAGAGGAGTATGACAGGTGGTGGCAGAGGTTTCCAGTGGTCTGGAAAAGAACCAGGTGATGCTGGCAGAAAAAAAGGCAAGGCTGAGCGGTCAAACGGTGCAGTGTTTGTGTTTCTTTCTCTTTTACTTAGTCTTGGACTTGAACTTTTTCCCAAAGGCTCTCTCCAGCTCAGGGACAGACAGAGTGAGGGTGAAGGAGCCGTCCGACTCTGACCTGACGACCCGAGCTTAAAGATGACGAGGGGAAGGAAAACGTTAAGACAAGATTATGACACATACTGTAACTTCAAGGCTTCAAACGGCCTATAAACAGATATGCAAATGTAACCATAATTCTGAACTTCAACTCAATCCTGTTCTGACCTTTGGTGGAGGTGCAGACGATCGCTTCACATTTATCCTCACTCTCTGAACCTAAAACTGCACCCACACACAAACTGAACAAGTACTAATTTTGTAAAGCTGGTGATATGAGATAATGTTTAAGACAGAGAGGAGTTAACTCAACTCTTTGGTACAAACACAGCAAGTAAAGTAATTACTGTAGTAATGTGTGCATGTGCATAGCAAGAACCATTTCTTCCACCAGTTTCATTTTGTTTCTAGCTCTCATGCACATGTTCATTAATCTTTTCTTAGTGCTGATGTCATAACTTAGGAAGCAACTGTTTTGATTGGCTGGGGCTTTCTGGCCATACTACAGAGTTACCGGCCGATGATATCACTCAGATTCTTCTATTAGAGCCTGATTAAAGTAGACCCCAAGGAGATATAGTGAAGATAAAGTGTCAGCACTGACGCACGTAACATACAACACTGCCAAATGCAATACTACTGAAATACTGTGAACGAGTAACACAACTCACTTAAAAGCACTGTGAGGAGATTATAATACAATAGTTACTAGACATGTTAATCCGTTTAAGTCCGGCTCATGAACTTTTCTCACGTTCCCAGTTCAGTTTCTCAAAGCAGGCGTAAAAAGAGTCTGTCTGTGTGTGTGTGTGTGTGTGTGTGTGTGTGTGTGTGTGTGTGTGTGTGTGTGTGTGTGTGTGTGTGTGTGTGTGTGTAACCCACCCAGGTCGTTGTTGTTCATCATGGCATTGGAGCCTCGGAGGCGCGGGCCCTGCTGGGTGAAATGATATCCAAACTTCAACAGCGTGGTGTTTTTCTCCAGCATACTGGCTATCTCCATCTCCACCTTGTTGCCTAACGGCTGGCTCTGGAGTTTGGAGAGAGAGTGTGGGGGAGAGCGGGAGGAAGAGATACAAAAAGAGATGTAAAGAGATGAATTCAAAGCGGGTAAAAGAAGGTGATTTGTGGTAGCGACATGAATTTAAAAAAAAAAAAGAAAGAGACAAGAAGACTACAAAAAATTACTGACATCCTCTCCACAAACCGTGCCACTACGGATAAGGTGGATATCTACATGGCAACAGAGGATAAAGTGGCAGGCGGTAACATGCTTTTTCAATTTGAGATTTATATCAATTTAATCAATCAATCAGCCAAATGGAGCCAAATGGCCAAGGACCATTCAACAAGTCGAACTAATGAGCGAGCGTGAGTCCCTCAGCAGTATGACACATAATGCAATCAGGGAGCATTAGACTGAAGTGGCAAAGATGGCCTGTGTACACAACCTGACACACAAACCCACACCCATCACATATGCATGGTAAGTGTGCATGAGTCTTCATGTCTTCTATGCAAGTGGGTTGTGCATGTGTGTGTGCGTGTGTGTGTGTATTTATGTGTGTTGGTACCTGATTGTCTATCTTGAGCTCGTGTAGTGTGGTGTTATTCTGCAGTGACTCTATGAGGGACAGGACTCCAGTCCCTGTAATGAAGTTGGACTCAACGTTCAGGGTCTTCAGCGTCGTGTTCACCTTTAACATCTCTGCCAGGGCCTGAGACAACACACAGCACATACTGTATCTTACTTCACTCAATTCTTTGCTGCCTTTCCTTGCTCTTTATTCTGGACTGGTTGCCAAAATAAGGTAAACATAAAGCGTATTTGTAAGACTGCTGTTTGCATGTGTCTTATTATTTTAAAGTACAAAAAGCGGTAAATTGGGAAAAGGATGATATGCACCATCGCTATTAGGACGATTTTAAGGTTTTTATTAGTGGCATTATCACCAAACACAAGGCGGTTGGTGGAACATTTTCAAGGCAAAAGCCATGAACATGATTTGCATTGAAATATATAGTTACTCAGGGTTTGAAGACAGAAAAGTGTTAATATTAGAATGATACTTTAACAACGGGTGGTCTGGATTTCAGAGAAATGCAGCAATAAACCAGGTAAAATGGATTCTGCGCAGCATTTTGTGTTAAACGCTACAGCTGTGACTCACAAATGCTACAGGGTCGTTGCTCCTGGTTCCTACAATACTAAACCTCTCCACCACGGTGTTCTTCATCAGAGCCTCAGCGTACGCTTTCAGAGTCCTGATGGGGATGTTCTGGGGAGAAAAGAACATAACAGCTCAGTAAAATGCTGAATGTTTTATTTATTATTTATTCTCCCAAAAGGAGTTTGTACACACAAAACCCCAAATTGTTCATAATACAAAAACATTACATCATTTTGTTCATTAAATGCCTAAAATGTGGTTCACTAAATAACATACATGCTGTGTTCCAAAGAAATCACTCACACACACACACACACACACACACACACACACACACACACACACACACACACACACACACACACACACACACACACACACACCTTGATGTTGTTGAGGTTAACCTCCACCAGGTCAGGGTCGTTACTCTTCATTCTCAACAGGGTCTCTTCTACGTCAGTGGAGTTGGGCTCTTCATCAGGGACTGGTTTATACTGGGTACACTGGATCACACCTACAACACATTCACAGTACACACTCTCATGTACAGCAGGATACTGTTGATTTATCTAGTCTTACTGTTGAAAAAACACATATTTAGACATGTTTGTAGCCCTTTCCCCAATGCCAATGTCTATATTAAGAGTTTAAGACTGCTAGACTTCACTGAACACTGTAAGCAGTTTTATCTGGATAGCTGACTGCTTGAGACGCCATTAACGTAACACACATTTTAACATAGCATTCTATACTATGTATGAAAGTGTTGCATGATGCCCCAGTCAGAGATCATGTTAAATATGACTGTGGTTTATGGGGGTCTCTGCTGGTTCAGAGGTGAATTTTCTCAATCTACAGAGAAGCCCATCATCCTTCAACTGAAGAGAATAACATTTTTACAACAAACATTTAACTTTTTGTTAAGTTCATGTTTCAACAGCACAAAAAGAGAACAAATCATAACAAAGCACACCATGTTTTTGTATAAGATTGTACAAGTCATGTATATAAAGGACACTACAGCATGTATAGTTTTATTGTTTTTCCCGCTTTCCAGTCAATCAGTTTCCAATAATTTTCATACGTTATGAACATTACTTTTGAAAGAATCTTTAAAGAAATGTTCTTGATATAGCTAATTCATCACAGTTTATGTTGCATAGAATGCATCACAGACTTGTCAATTAATCTGCACATGTAGCACACAAGTACATAATAACTTTTACCACAGCGGCAGATGTGATGGCTTATGTAACTCAAAAAAGTTTCAAGTCCCTTAACATTTATTTTGTGCAGTAGTGAAATGAATATAAAACAGAACAGTTTACTTTGGAAAATGCTTGGCAGTGACCTGTAGTAAAAGTATTGTTTATGCTTACTGGAGCAATACATCTACAATACATATCAGTAAATAGTTTTAGTAATCAGCTTGAGCGAATGTTTTGGGCAGTATATATCATTTCTGTAAGTCTACAGTAAGACTCATAACAATATTGGGACACTAAATCCCATTTACTAAATTATCCAATTTACAGCATATTATGCATTTCCCTTCAAATGTACAGTATCAGATTTGGCAAAAGCAGAAGATGTCACTGTTTTCTTTTACAATACAGATCTTGACTGTTTTCATGTGAAACAATGCTCAAACAATAACAATAAAGACCCATTGTTCAAACATGTTTTAATGTCCTGTGTCCTGTCGGCGCTAAAAACAAAGCAACTGGCGGTCTCAGCAGGCGAATCACAAGTTTATAGCTGGTCATATTTGGAAGTAAGATATGTTTGTTTAGAGCTGGAAGAGAATCTATAGGATGAGCCACCATGCAAGATAAACTCATGTGTGTGTGTGTGTGTGTGTGTGTGTGTGTGTGTGTGTGTGTGTGTGTGTGTGTGTGTGTGAATAATATCAGCATACTACAATTTACACTGTAGTACAAGATGAAGGGTATCAGTTATTCCTGCTTTAGGAGGAGGTACAGGATGATGTATCTATACACTTAGTTTTATCTACTGAATTACTTATTACTTAGTTTTAAGCCGTGTAATTATATTTGTGCATGCATGGAGTGCAAAAAAAGATTGAGTCGATCATTTTTGGTCAAATGAACCAACATTCTGCCAAAATGAGATCATTACACTACACTCCAAGTCAAAACTCACTTCAACATTTTTGTTCAATGAGGTGATTGTTTTTCCATTCTTCAAACTAGCTGATTAGTTGAGATTATTTTAGGACACTTTTACTTCTTTCTTGAAAATCCCTACACCAAATGTACCTGTGATTGAACCATGCAACTGGCAGATTTCAACAAAAATAAAAGACTTACATAAGCTTCAGCACATGTGTGGCAGCGTGTGCGTTTTACGTACTGTTGAGGCCTTGCTTGTTGACTATGGTGCTGCTGGCCAGGGCCTCGTAGTACTGCTGGTTACTCATCAGGGTGTGCATGCCCAGGATGGCTGGAAGACAGGAAGAAGAATGGATGAGGATGAAAGGAACGGGGGGAATGAACAGAGGGTCAAACGAAGAAACAGAGAGAGAGAGAGAGACAAAGAAAGAGATAGACAGAGAGAGAGAGAGAAAGAGAGAGAGAGAGAGAGAGGAAAGCTAAAAAAAACGAGTCTATAGATGTAATGGTTGTCTAGTTTCAGCCATACAGTGGACCACCATGCTAATACAGACAGCACATCAGCAATTGCAGCATCCCAGTTTCAACGATCAAGCAGTTGTATGCTGTAAGGTTTCAGGCACAGTAGTTCCAGGCTCTGTTGGCTGACTACACATACATGTGCTGCTCCACCATCTGCATGTTTGAGGATGTCAACTTGAGGACTACTTGTGAGCTGGCAGCAGTGAATCTGAAATATGTTTTTTTGACCGAGCAGCTTCTCTAAAGAACTGATGACGCTATATAAAAGAAACTATTTGGAAAGAATTATCATCTCGTCTTTTGGTCAGAGAACACCGGAACGGAACAGTTTGCAAAGACGTAAACAGTTAGGGAACACAAGCTACCAAGTTGCTCTTTGTAAAAGTAGGGGATGTTACAGCAACTCCAGGGACTTGTTGTGCTAGTAAAATATTTCTGCAGCAGTATTGTTTTGTAATAAATGTAGAGACTCTGGTCGTGGGTTAAACTAAATGTGTTTACATATTGTAATGGATCTCTCTCACAGAGATTGAATGTAATTCAAAAAATTTACAGTTATGATCTTTCAACTCACCACAACTCAGCTAGCCTAATGCTAATTACCTTTCAAACTTTCATACAGTAATTTTCTGGAACAAAATACTTGTAATTCTTCTAAAACACAATACTTGAGTTCAGCAAATTTCAAAGGTTAATAATGAGACCTCTGTGTGCTTAACTGCGGTGCCGGTGTGTGAAACATGGAGTGACCCATCTCGATTACTCTTTATAACAAATATGTTAAAAGTTTGTACATGCAGCAAACTATTTGCCACAGAAATTACTAATTCGCAAATGCATATTAGTCTGGAACTCTCAGTTTATTGATGGACTGAATGTCTGCCTAATACAAGCTGACAACACGAACATGACAAGAGGACCAAACTCGTTCCATGCAAACACCGTGCGCAGTCTACAGATACCCTGGATGGTGTTCAGCTAGCGAACAGAGAAATCCAGCAGGGATGGAGGAGGTGGAGGAGGTGGAGGAGATGGAGGGATGAGGGGGAAGGGTGGAGGGAAGATGGAAGGAGTGCTAGAGGAAATGGAGAAGATTTGGATTAAGGAAAAGTAAATGAATGAGGGGAAGTTGAGGCCACTGATTAGTGAGAAAAGATGAAGAATAATCAGATACCTGCGCTTTAGCGCGTTCAACAGATCAGATCCAGTCTATGAATATCATTCATCCAGAGGCTTTTTTTTATGTATGTGGGTGCGTGGGTGTGTGAGTGTGCTTATTTTTTATTTATTTTTTGTTAAGTTATTTAAGTGTATCTGTTTTCTATACATTATAGACCTCATATGAAACAATAATGTAAAATTCTGGATGAAAATCTGATTATATTCTCCCAATTCTCTTCAGTCTCTTCACTGTCTACTATTGAAAGTGTGTTCTAAACTGCCTTCACCACGAGGACTCTGTTAACTGTGGTAAAAATCAGTGTCTTCTTTAAGTAGGAAATAGAACAACTTTTTGATTTAAAACACAATTATTGAAAAAATGAAACCAATAAGCCTTATGGATATAGTACATGTAGTCTTGCTTTGCCAGACCCTCCTCCAAAGCGCGCTGAAGGAGAGTCTGGCTACTCCATATAACAATCGGGGATGGGACGAAAACGTGCTCTGGTTTAATGGCATTTCTTTAAACCAATCAGAATCGTCATCGGCGGCGCTAAACTCTGCACAGAGCCGCTGCAAAATAGTTGTGCGAGAGAAAATTCAGATTGGACAGGTAGTCTAGCTAGCTGTCTCAATTTACCCTGCAGAGATCTGAGGAGCAGTCAACAATAGTCCTCATTGATCCACTGAATTTAAAATTCCAATACAAAGAAAGCGGAAGGAAATGGTAAATACATGCATCCGGCGGAATTTCCTGCGGCACCGGAGCAATCCCGGAAGTGGAACGTCAAGGATATAGACTATAGTACAGGTGACTGTGAGGTGATGTGAGTTGGTGTGATCATGTTACCTGCAATATCACAGAGTTCAGCATCAGAAGCACTAGCCAGGGCTTCTTCTAGCTCCGGCTCCAGAGTCACATTCTCCATGATGGGGTCCACCATCTTTTTAGGCACCCAGGCTTTCCCTGCAACATGAGACGACAGATTTAATACAAAGGCATACACACACATAACAATTTGTGTTCCCAAGGAATTTAGGAATTAACGGTTTGACTTATACTGGCTAACCAGACCTCTGCTCAGGCTGAAGTGAAGGATGGAAGCTTGCTGGGAATTACATGAAGTCATCTAAGTCCATGTACTAATAACGTGGAAGCTGTCCCAACAAAGTCGGATATATATTGGACCTTTCAGAAAAATCTGAATCTGGATTTTGATGGGAATGCCTTTTACAAGTCGGAAACTCGTGATTACGTTAACTGCGATCTGACATCACATCAGTGCTACACAGACACATTAGAAGAATATATTTATCCGTAGGCAGAATAAAAATGGGTTTCCTCAGCAAGTCAGTATGACCCAGAGATTTGTGTCTTTACTGACAGGTCTGCTATGTCAGTGTGGTCAGATCCTCGAGTTTCAACCAGACATTTTTTTGTGATGGTTACCGACAGCCTGGCTTGCTGGTGAGGGTGAAAAGGTTGGTGGTCTTGTCAAATCCAATTTTAGGGAATAAAAACAAAAATCTTCCAACTCGTGAGATGTCCATGCCAGACTTCTAAATGTAGGGTTTTCGGCTTTTAGTTTAGGTCGTGATTAATTTGAGTGTTAATCTGAATATTTTCCAACACTGAGTGACTGGGGGATCCTGAGGCGATCCCAGGCCAGTGTGGAGATATAATCTCTCCACCTATTCCTGGGTCTTCCCCGAGGCCTCCTCCCAGCTGGATGTGCCTGGAACAGCTCCTAGGGAATCGCCCAGACCCCGTCAGCTGGCTAGATAACCCAGCTGAGGGGGTTTATATTTAGGGAAATCAAACAGTGCTGACATCCAGTGGTCTTGTCACATCTGTTCATTTCATAAAACACTGCAATGAGCCAGAATAAAGCCACATTTTAATTTAAGTAGGTTTATTATGAGACAAAAATGTCATACCTCTCTTCTCCCCTGTGAAGGGCACCGGGTCTTCTTTGTCAGGATGCTCTTTGGCCTGTTTCTCCAGATGGGCCAGCAGGTTGTCTCTCTGAAACGTTCCAGTCGGAGCTTTCTTGGTCTGGTCCTTCTGCCGCATCCCAGCTGGCAACAATGCATTCTACACAAGAATGAGAATGTACGTAATTTAAAGGGCTTGCACTGGGTACAGAATTTCTTTTCCACCATTTCTGTCTGAAATTGTCTCATGTCTTTTTTTTCCCTATTATAGTAGTTAAGTCATATAATACCTCATAACATGCGTGCAAAACAATGAAGAACAAGTGACTCCAAGTTTGCTTCCTTGCTTCAGTAATACTACTGAAATAAACACTAATCTCAATTACATATCTTGCACGCACTAGTGGTACCACTGAGTGCACTCTTCTTGAGCAGCACTCCAGTCAGGGGTGAGGAACAAATCCTTTATACATGTTCTGTGGTGATTTAGAGTTAGAGTTAAGACACCTTTAACTCACTGCAGCTACACATACACATACATATGTTCCTTCCATTTTGCCAGTTATCAATCAAAATAAGAATAAATAGGATAATAACTCACCAAATACATAAAAAAGACCAATAAATGCAGGGCACCAACATAATTAGTAAGTTTAAAAGAAACCTGCTTAAAAAACAAAAGCACACAAACCCCAGTGGGAGAGTACACAGTCACTTTTCATTTTGCAGGTGTTCATTAACAATATTCCAACACTGATATGGTATTATTTGCATTAAAAAAAAATAATCTTTGAGTGAAGATAGATTTAGAGATGGTGGCACAGTATCTTTTCTCTGGTTAATGTAACTCCCACATCAGTCCTTATCTCTGCTCTAGCCCAACACAGGACCCCGACATTACCCAGAGCTTTGCTGCTCACCAGCTTATTTTCAACCTAAAGCAACATTCAAAACCAAGCTCTTACAAGTGCTACTTCTAGCTTCATATCTTATCTGTCCTCTCAGCACTCAGAGGCCTCTCTCTTCATGACTCTGTGTATGTCTTTGCCTCTCGTACTTAACCCCCCCGTCCCTGTCCAGCAAACAGTTTTCAAAAACATACCAAACAATTTACACTGTCAGACCACATTAACATGATTATTTGGTTTGAAATATACTCGTAAAGAATAATCTCTTTTACTAGTTTCTCTGCAAATGTTCACGTGACGTACATTACAGTAGTATTTATAGTAATGCATGGGTTTATCACACCGTCACTGCCCAGCTTTTAATGTCACGTTTTATCAGCTGTAGGTAACAGGCACATTTCCAGTCCCAGCATGTTATTTTTACCAGCATGAGACTCTCTGGTTTCCCCCTGTCATCCCACCCCCTGCCACATTTGGTCTCTATATATCTTTCTCTTCCTCTCAGCAGTCACAGCAGTCATCTATAAGCACATGAATGTAACATGCTTCCATTAACAGAAGGCTGAGATGCTTTTAAGATATAAAAAACAACATTTTCACTTTAGGTTGAACTGTCCATGAATCGTGAAATGTTACCAGTAATCTAGGTACATGGGATTTGTTTTAACCTATTTTTAAAAAGGATGTTAGAGCTTTGTTCCAAAGATTTCTCAGATCTCAGAGTTCAAGTGACAGCTCCCAGGATGAGACCATGGTACAAGTAAACAGTATGAACCAGTTCAAGTTGTAGTGTGTCACTGTATGACTGAGAGGCAGTGAGGAAATATTTTTAAAGGCTTACTGAAATCGTGTGGGAAGCCTCGCAGGGAAGGTTACAGTGTGTTTCAAAGCAAATGGGTACTTTACTGTTGTGAAACGGGTTACCCTCATAAACAGGCACAAACAAGGTAAGCATGCACGCACTGCCTCTCACTATTTACGTCATAGAAACCCTCCGCTTACTCACTCCTGGCATCAGTCTCTCTACAGTAAGTACACTTAGTCCTGCACATTATACTCTTCCAGTCATCCATTGGCATTGAGGAGCAATCCAGCCTCTTTATGAGCAGTTAGACATTCATCAGAAAGCTATTACAGCTGCTGTCACCTCCACGACCCATGATACATCACTGAAAAACACGTCATAAAAAAGCACCAGAAACTAAACACAAGTATAACTGATGTATGTAGCTACTGTAGCATAATGACTAAAAATGCTCCCATAGACTGCATGTGATGCTAATAGGGAAATACTGTAAATGATAGGGAAGAAAGCCACAAAGCAGTAGCAAAGCTAGCGTTACTGAGTATTTTCTAGAATACTCAGTGTTTTCTATTCTGAAGTGAAAACTGTTTCACTTTTTCCTATACTTCCTCTGCCATGTACATGTATTTGACAAATTGCTAATTTCATCATGGATAAATCTGGATTAATTGTTTATGTTTTTCGATAAATTGTCTAGAAAATGTCGGAAAATAGCACAAAGGTGCAAAAGCCATCTTCATTAACAATGATGTAAAACAAAAAGAAAATAGCAAAGCCTTATATCTGAGAAGCTGGAACCACCAATGTTTTGCTTTTTTTCTTGATTAATAATTAGAAATTAGCTAACAGCAATTCAGATGAAAACACAAGGACATGTGTACAGTAGGTATAGCAATATACAGTATGCTGCAGTATCACACCAGGGTCCTCTATTACAATAAGCCTGTGTGACCACAACTCTCCGCTGACATCAACATAGTGACAGAAGCGCCTCCTTATATTATAAACATATTATAGTATATATTACATATTATAAACTTACATCAGGATCCAGCTCCTCTAATTCATCCTCTAATCGCTGCAGCTCTTCCTCTGACAGTTTCTTCAGCAGCTCGTCCTCGTCTATGTCCCTGTACTTCTCCATCTCCTTCCTCAACACCGACATGATGGACAGCACACCTACGATCATGGATAATGTCACTTCAGCACGACATGCATGTAAACTCTTGCAACAAAAAACAAAGAGCTGATACACAAAATTAAAACACTTGTTGATTGGATTTTCTGTTTAGGATTTATCTCATAAAATAAACATTTGGATAGAAGCGATATATGTTGTGCTTTCATCGATCTTGTACTTCGAAATTGCTTGAGGTGACACAATTAGCAGTTAAACCAAACTTTTTACTTCAATCATCGTCTTGTATTCTCTTTGTGAGGTTTAGATTTCTGAGATGTGAGATCCGGTGCTGCCAGGGTAAATATATACTTTACAAATACACAAAGGGATCTGGGAAGTAATACAATGGTTCCCTCACCTCAATCACCCCTGCAAATAAGAAAGACAAAATGTAGGAGATCAGAAGCCTGCAAGAAAAAAAAAACCCATTTAACTATGGATAGAAACAGCAGAGAAAGCACTAATAAAATAAAAAGGTGAACTAACGTTGTGTCAACTCATAGTGTTTGAAGGACCAGAGCAAAGCAAAGCTAACTGTGATGGTCAATCAGCAAAAGAAAAGAAAAATCACATTTCACATCACAATCACAAGCCTTTTTTTTTTTAAAAACGTGCACCTGATCTCACCTCAATGACCCCCCCCAGCTCAGGGGTAAAATAACAGCAAAGGCAGCCAAGTGCCTGTAGCAGCGCTCCTGGGATAGAGAGAGACCTGGAGGAGGCAGAAGCACACAGTGAAGAGAGATTGATGGCTCTCAAAATTAGAAAGCACTAAGACATCTATGGAGAAAGATATTTAGCATCATATTTCGCTGCTTGCTTTCCTTTTTTTTTATTTTCCCGTCTTCATTTCGTCTTAAAGTTAACTGACGAGGTCGCTACAGAAGGCTGGGAAATAGCAGTCTTGTTTTAAACAGTTTCTCATTTTTTTGTCGTAAAAAAATGTTTTTGCAGTTTTTAGTGGCTCCTTATTCAACGACTACGTCTGAAATACTTGTGTAAGAACGTAACCTTTACAGGCCATTTGATGCTGTTTTCACTGCAGATGCACTCACTTTTCATCTCACATTCCTCTGCTATTCTAATTGCACGTAGAAGCATTTGGATATAGCTTCTAAGATACAGCTCAAGTTCCAAGTTTCCTGATAAGGCAACTGGTGTCGTTTTAACCTCAACACATTTGTTAGCTGGGTAGCTGGTCTTAAAAGGTATAGTTTGACATTTGGGGAAAAGAATGGTACATTTATTTCCTTTCTTGCCGAGAGTTAGATGGGGATATTGATACCACTCTCATGTCCATCCAAAGTTATGTGCCAGAATATTTCTTGGCTGTAACTACCTGGAATTTGCACTGGTTGATTGAAAACTCCCAGACAAAAAATAGTACAGCACTTAGGCTAAGCCCCCATAAAACATCCAATAGTTATTTTTACACAATTTTACACATGATATAACATGTCAATCAGTGAGCTTTACAGCCAGGCTAGCCATTTCCACCAGTTTCCAGTCCAGTCAGCTAAGCTAAGCTAACTGGGTGTTAGCTTTCATATTTAACGTAGTGGTACGACAGTGGTATTGATCTTCAATGAGTGTATTTCCCATACTGTCAAGCTATAATTCTTTCTTGGAGATGTAACACTTTGAGGTTTGGTCCATATGTTTCTATATGGTGTAATTTATGTTAACAACTGGACAATATATATATATATATATATATATATATATATATATATATATATATATATATATATATATATATATTTTCTGACTGTGTGATTGGTTGGAAGTTGCCAAATCTACTGGGTAATGTAGAATGTGTTATGAAAATGTGTTTGAAAAGTAAAATAGAGTTGAACCATCTGAAGTCACTGCAGGTAGTGACCTATCTGTGAACGTTATAAAAATGACAGATCGATGTCTAACAGCAGAAGAAAAAAAAACATTCGTTCAACATTCAAAGTTCAACTACAGACTGCTGAAGTGTGACTTGCTGCAGCAGCTAAAGTATATGAACAAGTCCCTTTTATGGGATTCTAACACAGGACAAGCCTTTAGCTAGTACTACAAGTTTTCACCTGTTGACTTGTGATCTAAACTGACACTCTATATCCTCCCAGAATGATATCCTGTTGCTGACCAGTCTGCCATGAATCACTGTCACAACTACTGTTTTTTTCTCAAAGCACTCAGCAGAAATATGTAAAAGTTAACCCTGGATAAACCAAATATCTTGTCCAGGAAAGTGTTTTTCTCATGCTTTCCTTTGCTGCTGGCAGTGTGGACAGATAGAGATCTGTTTTCCTCTCTCTCACTATCACTTCATTTTTGGCTTTGGGACCAGATGACTGATAATGGATGCTGCAGCGGGACATTTGTGGGTCACATAGCACCAAAGGCTTGGCGTATGTGCTGTCTCTAAGGCCGGCTACACACTGGCTGCGTCGCACGAGCGTTTTTATTTCGGTTAGAGCTTACACACTGCGTGACATGCACGTCTCAGGCGCGACTCACGTGCATGCTAGACGCCTATTTTTCACGCAACACGCAAGCGTGTTGGAAGCGTTTCCAGGCAAAATAGAATGGGAAAATATTTTTATATGTCATTTTGACACAAATACATATTAAATGGCGTTTGAAAGTCTCTAGGTTTTGACATAAATGCAGATATAAATGTAATTTAAAAGAAAAAAAAAAAAAATCGATTTTCAAATATTGTACCTGTCAATACAGAACAAAATATTCTGTAGCCTATTTTGCCATCAATACTGCCGACGTTGTCTTTGCTGTAATCAAATCAGTATATATTTATGTTTAACATGAAGTATACTACTGCTGCTTGAGTGCAGTAAATCAATGGGAAACGTGTACAGACAAGGCTAGCAGCAGCGCCGCGACAGACACGTTTCTGGTGTGTAAAGACACAGAAAATCCACGCAGCCGCCACGCAGCTGACACGCAACAGAAACGCCACGCTCCCGCGACGCAGCCAGTGTGTAGCCGGCCTTGCCCCAGTTCCTTAAAACTGTGGGTCAGGGTTTGAAATGTGTTGTGACCTGCAGCTGATAGAGGTCCACATGACAACACTATACTTATACTTAAAGTACAATAATACTTTTACTGAGCCTGGATCAAAGGCTGCCAATGTTCTCAAATTAGGCAGAAAGGATTGAGATGTAGCTTGAAAACCCAACCAAGGTGCAGACAATGTTGCATTGAAGGAGTGCAAACATTTCTTTTTGATCTTAAGTATGTCAGCCAAGTGTGTTCCTAGCAGGTGGAGTCAAGCGTGTCTTTTTTCTTTTGTTCTGCTTTCTCTAAGCTCCACCAAGTTTCCAAAACCAAAGATGAAGAACTGGGCTGAACTCCAAATAACGCTGCAAGACTGCTGGAAGAAGCCTGACCTGCTCTGATGATATCAAACAGACCCGTGCCTGTATTTATAACGTTTCTACAAGCTTCTGCTTCATTGGAGGACATTCGCTGGGCAGAAAGAGAAGACAATTAAAAATGACCTGAGCCAGAATGTACCCTGTAAAGTCATAAACACTTGACCTAAACAAGGCCTGTCCAGTCCCCAAGCCTCTAAGAATAGCAGCACTGATACAGGATCCTTAATCAAGTCAGATGTGTGTAAAACATTTAAACTGACTGTTAAATGGCATTTGGTCTCTCAGCCTTGTCACATTACATTTAAAAAATAAAGAGTTCATAACTGAAATATCTGCTTTACACCCATATACACAATGCAGCTACTCCTGTAACAAAGTGCTATGATGGCCTGCTTTAACTGCTATTTCTTTGTAAATCTTTGTTTGATTTTAAACATAAACCCCGCAGAAGTTTTTCACCCATGAAATGGACATAAATCTCTGTAAAGCTCACACATGCTCTCAGAGGTGCCAGAAGCTCTTACAGCCGATAAATCAGCACATAAAACACAGCTGAGAGCACAGCGGTGGACTTTTAGATGCTACAGCAGACGACTTCCTGCTTAATGTCGTCAAAAAGCTTACACTGTCATGAAAAACTGTCACGTGTACAGTAAAGTGGCGTGTGAATTCTTCACTTAAAAAGTTTAGGAAGTTCAAGATATACTCTAAGCTTATGTCAAACTCAGTTAACACAAGAGCTTGAACTAGGAGGTGCTATCCTCCACACATTTGTACATACTTTAATACGGATTTTATAGATGTAGATATGAATTAACACATTATCAATGCTACCAACTCCAATTCCTGAGATAGATAGATATAAATAATTTAACTCTAAAACACCTTATCTGGTCAACCTGAGAATTTTAACCAGATGTTTACTGCAGGTTTGAAGGTGGACCAGTGGACTTGGTAACAACAACAAATAAGCACGATATTAGTATAGGAATAAGTCATGCATTTACAAACTCCATTATGCTTTAAGCTTCTCCTGTGGTATAGGAATTAAAGTGTAATTGTTTGTTTGGTGTCTGTCTAAACTATTTAGCAAGACTGCAGTCGTCAGAATGGTCTCTGAAATTACCCAGTAGACAACAGCTGAGAGGCAACTGGTCAGCTTTCCTATGCGCGTGGATGAGATAAGCTCTCTGTGTGTGTGTGTGTGTGTGTGTGTGTGTGTGTGTGTGTGTGTGTGTGTGTGTGTGTGTGTTTTTGTGTTTTCTGCTGTGACAGTAAGAAGGGTGTCCATTTACATAGTTGTGAACACTAATACAATGCATAGATGCTTACCAAAATAGATTAGTACACTACAGAAAGTTTACATGAACTTGAGATAACAGTAGCCTAGTGTGTGAAAGCCATGACCAAACAGTCAAACCAAACATTGTCTAATTCTACTAACTTTCAGTGCAGACAAAACTAAACCAATCGGTGATGGCTGCTGTGTCATTAGTCTCCACTTTGGAGTCGTATATCATGAAGTGTGTAATCAGGAGCCTTGCTGCTTTAGACCTGATGTCTGATCATTCGTGCATTCTGCAGAAATCTAAAAGTCATGTGTATCACTCCACTAAACAGAGCGCTAGCTGTTGATATGCTACATTACTAATCCAAGAGATGAACACATTTATGAATGCATGCATGCATGTTTTAGATGGTGTAATGCTGTGCAACGAATGTGGCGAGATGACCAAAGATGCAGTTTTGTCTGTCTTTGTATGCACAGCTATGTTAAACAAAACTAAGGCAACCAACATCAGACAACTGTTGCATCTCACAGTACTTGATGAAACCCTGATTATGCAAGGTGGTTTTACATTTTCTACTTAAACTGTAAAACTTTACAGGAATACTGATTTTTATTACATCATTAACCAGTAAGGTAACCCACTTTAGAGCATGACCCCAACTTACCTCAAGCCTATTTTTTTGTTAGTGATTTTAAAATCCAGCTCAAGTTTGTACTAAGATGTTAGGTAATGCCCCATGAAGGTGTAGAATAAGTATTAGACACTTGCCAATTGAATAACTGGCATCAACTTAGTCACAGAATACTTCATTAATTTTCTTCTATCGAGGACACCCCCCCCCCCAAGTTGTAAATGAGTGCATTCGAATTCCCATCTGTACAGGACTTTGGCGTTAGGACTCGCAGTGCCAGTACTTTAAGAGGATGCCCACAACAGCCACAGGAGGGAAAATACTAACCGTGAAATAAAGAAATAATATTCCTCAGTTCTACCGGAGAAGTCCCCTTTATTCAAAATGACCTCATGGTAACCAATTTTTTTTTCCAAGTAGGCCTAATTCTAAAAGTGTTGTACTGTACATCATTTTAACCATGATATGCAATCTTAACTAATTTGACTGTTTAACAGTCTGCAGTATATTTTTTGCATTTATTTCCGTACCTCCTCCAGCGCTATTTATAGCCGGACGGTCCCGCTGGGTGACAGCAACGAATACTTTGACCAGATATGGTTTCCTTCAGAGCCGCCTGGAGTCGCACTGCGCGGTCCGCTTTGCTGCAGGCGCACAACCCGGGAATCTGCAGAAAACTCCAACTAGACGAAACCGTCCATGACCCGCAGATAATCCCGAATTCGGCAGATTTCACAGCGTGCTCACAAAGTTTCCTCCCCCGTTCCCTGGTCGTCTCTCGGCGGAGGCTTAATCTCATCTCCCGCAAAGGGCAAAGTAAACTTATGGGGAGAGATCCTCCTCCCCCCCAACACGGCTGCTCTGTCACTCCAGTGATGTCATGAGGTGGACTGCGTCCATTATCGGACACGTTGAGTCTCTAGCATTCATAACGTTTTATGCGTGCAAGCCTACGTACGTCTGACTAAATTTGACCCACTCGAGCTTGCCTGTTTGTTTCGTGACACACAGATGATAATATACAGTTGTGGAGTAGTTACTCAGATAATGCCAATGGCATATTTTTACATTATCTGAGTACATGTAAAAGGCTACATGTAAAAGTCCTTTAAAAACGACTTCTACATAAGTAAACGTAGATATAGATCGACATTTTGAAATATGCGTATTTCCTCTCTGGTGGACAGCTAGCCTTGTCAGAAGACTGATACGCTTATTTGTCCCTGCAGCCAGCAGCAGGGAAGTTTTCTGCGCCCAGACAAGAATATAATACGTTTATTTGATAACTCAAGAAGTAACCCCCAGTAAAATAATCAATTATTGACGGACTTCACTTTTTGAACAATAAATTAACCAACGTGTTAATTAGTCAGCTTCAGCTGCGTGTTGTTTCTGCTGTTCGCAGGCATGCTTGCGGGTTCTCCCCACTAACACAAAACGTTTAGGGAACGTTAGATAACGTTAGTTTTTGGTTATCTAAAGGTTTGTTCGAACCAAACCAAAAACTAACGTTGAGGTAACGTTTCCTCAGGGTTATAACGTTCCCTCAATGTTAGGGAAACCAACCAACTGAAACGTGTTCCTGTGGTTGCGTTGTAACCGCCACACAACGTTCCCGTTTAGTTGTTTTTGGTTGTTCTGAGTGCGGTTTTGAAAATGTTTATTCAAACCAGCTCAAATGATTGGTCTTATAAATTGTAGGTAAGTACGATAAACAGCATAGCAAGAAAATATGTATTTTTAGGCCGATATCAATTTTGCTAAAAAAAACATTGGGGGGTTTTATGCACAGTTATCTCGTGATAACGACTTATTAATTCGTTATCTCGATATAACAAAGTTTGTTTTCTCGAGATTTTGTTTTTGTTTTCTCAAGATTTTTTTTATGGATATTTTTTTTGCCTAAGACACCCTTCCATTTAACCCGGGGAATGTGCTCCATGGGTGGATAGAGGTCTGCCGTTTCTCCCTTCTCCAGGTTAAATTGAACACTGTTTTAGTGGGATTTTTCTCGAGTATTTGACCGGAGAAGAGGAGGAAGAAACGGCAGACCTCTATCCACTCAAAAAACACACTTGAGAAAACAAAAAAAAGAAATTTCGAGAACAAAAACAAAATCTCGAGAAAACAAACTTTGTTATATCGAGATAACGAATTAATAAGTCGTTATCACGAGATAGCGCATAAAATTTTTTCCATGGCTTCCGTAGTTTTTAACTGTATTAGATGAAACTACTTAAAACAAGAGTCTATCAATACAACGATTTTCACAACTATGAAAATTCACCTCTTCATTTCACTTCTAACAAGTGGCTCGGTTTAGTGTACAAAGCCAACCGTTACACCCCCGCGCCAGTAGGGGGAAGGCAGTCTGCTTTCAGGTGACCAAAGTTCTGTCCTAACTTCCGTATGCACACCGGCGAACAGTGCATGCCAGCGGCACGCCGTTCTCTAGCTCCCGTTTTTAGTCTTTATGCTAAGCTAACCGACTGCTGGCTGGCTGTCTGAGTGCTCATTATTTTACATGCAGACGCAATCACTTTATATACAAACTAACATAAGCTATATAGCAATATATGATGTTTACTTGTATATTAACGAGATCCTTCAATTAAAAGCTCTTATTTTACTGGCAGTTCATCCTGACATAACAGCTCGCATTGGCAGAACACTGCTTAATCTCTGCAAACTAAACATTTTTTAAGGCTTTCAGTCAAAGTACACCCTCCTTTGGCTACATGTTTTAATAGAACAAATCCTTATGAACAGCTTTTCATGTTGAACCAACACTTGAAATATTACAAATGATTATTTTCAGCCAAGGACAGGATATTATTAAAGAAATATAAACATAGAGAATTAAGTAAAAGCATATAAATATATACATAGACACAAAATTAAGTACAAAATGAGCCACACCACTGCATGCATAACACAGCGAACAAAACAAAATAGATGAAGAGCAATAAAAAAAACACATGCAACACACAAGTGCCTTAACTTGAACAAAAAGATTGATGAATTAAAGTGAGTTGGTTCACAATGATTACGGTAAGTGACATTTGATTGTCCCCCTCCCCCCCCCTCAATTTTAAATACAACTGCACTCAATAATGCCCCTGAGACACAACAGTTTCACAGTCCTTAAATCCAGAAAAAATTAACTCAAACCAAAAACATCTCCTGTCTCAAGTTGACATGGCCCTCGATATAACCTACACATTTAAAAGGGCTTCGTTAAAGTCTTTGATTGGGAGAAAGACCCACCACACTGAAAATGAACGAAGTGCAAAAAAAGTGATTTTTGGCCTCCAAATTTTTTTAGAAAAAAAAGGAAAAAGAACTGTTAGACTCACAGTCAGTCAGCTTGCTAGTTAATTTACCAACATGCACAAGAAGACATCCTAGGCTGCTGAAGACAGCTCACCGCTGATGTCAGCCATGATGCTGTGAATCCAAAGGTCCTTGTCCTCCAATGTAGTGTCCACCAGGTAAACCGTCAACCTGCGTTCCCACATCTCACCTTTAACCTCCGACACGCTCTCCACCAGGGCTACCAGCGCTCGATCCTCTACGTGGTTCCTGAATAACATGGAGGCCTCCTCTGACCAATGTTGCTGTGTCATACCTGCAGGACCAACAGGGTATTAGCAATCTGACTGATAACACAAGCTGCTCCACCTAGTGTTATCAAGGTGGGATTCTATTAATCATAATTAATTGGCTGATAACCTGATAATGAAAATAAACTTAGTTGAAGCTAGGGCTGCAATATTACAGGAATATGTAAGGTGGAAACCTTACATGGGAATTAACTGGAAGTAAACAGGAATAAAATAGAAATGTGGGGATTCCATTTGCTCAGGTTGTATTTACCAATTCATGTGCAGTTAGAAACAAACTTAACAAATCACTATCATATCAGACATAATTGTATAAGGGTTTTCGAATAGAAAAAAAAAATAAAAAAAAATAAAAAATAAAATAAAAAAATGTAGTTGAGTTTAAGTCAATTCATTTACGTTGAGGATTCTGCAGCTTTGTGGCATTCTTGAAATGAGGCTTGACACAGTATTGGCAAATGTACAGATTGTCCATCTACATTGGTTAGGGTGAAATGTCTACACATGAGGTGGTACATGTGACATGTTCTTTGGAGATGAAAAATTCAGTAATTTGCCAAACACATGCAATGTGAAATGTGTCACGTGGTGAGTTAGCTAGAAGGTTAACTAACCTGTTATAAACCACCTTTTTTCTTCCATTTTCACCCATTTGCCATGCCCAAATAGAAAAAGCTTATAACCGAAGAACTGCAAGACCAGGATGCATGTTCAAGCTTTATTCGAAAGCTAAATTCTTCTAGTTCTTCTGGTCATCATGTGATTAAAACAATCTACACTACAGATTCAGTTCAAACATGGTTCAAGACTGTTTGGTTCTCGTCTTTAATAAGTCATATTTTAATATCCAAGACATGCTTTATTCCACACTATGCAAATCACCACAACACCAAACTATTGTAACTGTATTGCAGCAACCCGGAGGGTTTTCAAATGGGGAAAGGTACTTAGGGTTAAAAGTGAACAACTCATTTACAAAATAAAGTGTTTTAGAATAATTAAAACTCCTCAATTGGCTCAAACTACATTCCACGTGGTAAAACAAAAACAAACAGAAAGTGTTAAGCTATAAAATGTGTACTTTGCTACCTGTTACTAACTTATGCCAGATCTATCTCCACAGCGCCGTGTCAGGGCTGGAGTATGGTCTGGCTAAACTGCGTATCTATTCTGGGATAAAAATTCTCTGGCATGTTTGCATTTCTTTAAACCAATCACAACTGTCCTGAGCGGAGTTAAGCCCCAATGGCGAAGATATTGAAAGGGGAGGGACATGATGTCATGCTTTATCCCGTCAATGTACATCCGTTGAACCTGACTAGATGTAAAATAATGTAACTTTAATGCATATTGACCAGTAAAGCCACAGAGAATTATGTTCTAACTCACCAGCAAGTTGTGCAGTGATAGCCTGGAAGGGCAGCTGTCTGAATTCCTCTATCAGAGGCCTGAGGAGAGTACTGCGGACCAGCTCGTGTTTGCCGTAGTCCAACTCAAAGACAGAAACCAACCCATTGGACAGAATCCCCTTCACCTGCACGCGGTGCCAACTAGGTAGAGGCATGCATCAGTTAAGCCATCAACCATCAGACAATAAGCTCTTGATTTTACTTTTTTTTGTCAACACAGCACAAAATAGACAGGTTATCTCCCAAATCTCTGAGATACACACAACCAGTACAATGGCAGTAATCTAGATAATGCATTCATTTACTAAATTATTTTGTCAATAGGCATTTGTCCTCATAACACAGGACTGCTATTAATATAAACTCTGTGTCCTAAAGTGCTCCAAGATCTAATGAGATCAACTACTGTATAAGGAGCCCATGTGGTTCTTGACTTTTGGTCATAAGGAGTTTACCTACTTCTTGACTATTTTGGCAGCGTAGATCTCTCCTCTCTGGATGTGTGGGGCTGAGTTGGTCTTCCATGTCTGGTTATAATAGAGGATCATCTCCCCCATCAACACCACCAGCTTATGCAGGTCCTGCCACGGCTGCAGCACAAAGTAACCAGGGTGGCAGGCCACAGGCACAAACACATCCATATTCTGACCAGGCTGAAAGAAGACAGGGAGGAGAATGAGGTGTTTATTACCACAAGGCTTTGTTGAATATTTGTTTCCATTTGGCTAGTGAAGGCATTCTGAGTTGTCGTTCTTACCATTTCTGGGTTACAGTTATTCTACAGTCAACATACAGTACATGTCAAAAAGTGAGTAGTAGAGCCATGGTTGTGGTCCAACTGTCAGAATCAAGTGTGTCCAGGTTTATTTGACCACAAACTGAATTGTTGTTATACATCTATACAACAGCAACTTCAAACCTAGAAATAACCACTGTTGTATGTCTCCACCAACCATTCAAGTTGCAGTTTACATCCACTTTATAATGTCACTGTGAAGATGACATTAGGGATAAAAAAAATATAATTTCATCCTATTAGACATTTGTGTGAAATTCTCTCATAATTGGAGTATGGATTCTTGAGTAATGGCCAAAAATGTGTTATGTGAGGGCACACTGAGCTTGACCTTTGACCTCCAAAATCTAATCCTTAAGTCCAAGTGGACATTTGTGCCAAATTTGAAGAATATTTGACAGGCTAATAAAATTTGGTTTGGATTTGATCCACAGGCCATTACGAAATATTTTTTCTTAAATAGAAGTCTACAAACAAATGATGAATCATACAGTAAAATGATAAGGGTGATGATAGCCAGCAGCCTGAAGACAAGCCACAATGTGCATCACTTATAACAGCTTCCCTCACATGATAAGTGAGCCCCTACATCGCCACTCACCTGGGGGAATTCCAGAGGAGGGGGCAACTGAAGTGGCCCCCCTGAAGTGGCTGCTGAAGGTGAGTCCTCTGCTCCTTGAAGAGGTTGGGTTGAGGACTTGACGATGTGGTTTGGGACCAGGCTGCTCAGAGTCAACTTCTCCACTAGAGCACTGAGACCTAGAAATTTGGAAAATACAGGTACATGCAAAACACCCTCAAATTAAAGCAGAGTCAGCACTTTAACCTCATAGTGACTGTGCTTAAACACAAATCCTAAAACAAAAAACTGTCCTAATACCTTGACTTCACATGGTAGAACAGTTTGGAGAACACCAAGAAAGCTTAAAAAATATATATATATAAAAAAAAATAAAAAATATAAAAAAAAAAGGTACAAAAGTTTGACCAGACTTGTTCATGTATACAAATGCTGACTGTTAGCGGGATCCGTACCAGACCCAGCATGGACTTTTTGTTAATGTCTGCAAAATATTACCTGTCTCCACGCTGCTGATGTTGCTAATAATTGTGTTGTGGTTGTTCTGTGTTGTGAGTTTCTGCCAAAACTCTGACTGGGCCAGCTGATGGTTGATGCTCTTGTCCAGCTCCTGACTGTCAGTACCAATGAAGAGGTACATACAGACCAGCAAGTCCCCTTTGTGCTGGTCTAATTTCAAGATCTAAAATGAGGGAACAAAGGGAGAAAAACAAAAACAAAGACCACACATAAAATGTTAGACCTTGAGGTGACCATGATTGTTTTGCACTGTTCTCTAACAAGGCCTTACTTGTAAGCTTGATTTGCAGTAGGGCTGAACGATTAATTGCATTTGCAATAATATCGCGATTTGACTGAACGCGATTTTCTAATCGCAACGTGCGCGATTTGAGGTGGTCACGTGACGCGAGCGAAAGAGCGGAGAACTCGGCTGCATCAACTTTTCATGCTGTCCAGCGCAATGGCCTCTTGCTCGACGGAACAGTCAGAAACTGACACAGCTGATACTTTAATCTCGAAGAGGAACAGCACGTCGGTGGTGTGGAACTATTTTGGTTTTAAAAAAGAAGATGCTGAGCAGCGTCAGGTGTTGTGCAGAGCATGCCGTGCTCCGATTGCTACTTCACGGGTAACACTACAAACCTGTTTCAGCACTTAAAAAAATACCACAAATCAATGCATGACAGTTGTATGACCAAAATGCCGAGCACCAGTGCGCGAGACAAGCCAAATACCTCAAGACAGGGATCACTGACAGAAATGTTCGAAAGTGTCACTCCGTATGAACGTAATTCAAAACGGCACGGGGAAATCACTCGGACAATAACCGAGTTCATTGCCAAAGATATGATGCCTCTCAGCACGGTGACCAAGCCTGGGTTCATGGCATTAATACATACGCTTGATAAACGTTACAGTATACCCTCCCGCACATACTTCAGTCAGACTGCCATACCGGAGCTGTACAAAAAGTGCAAAGAGAAAGTCGCCGCGGAACTTAAAACGGTGGAGTTTTTTGCTAGCACTACTGATATGTGGTCAAGCCGCACAGCCGAGCCGTACCAGAGTCTTACAGTCCATTTTATTGATGAAGATTTCAACCTCCGAGCTCGCTGCCTACAAACTACCTACTTCCCAGACGATCACACAGGGGAAAATATTGCAGCCGGCCTGAGAGAAGGTCTTGTCAGCTGGGATCTCCACGAGGAGAATCACGTCTGGGAAAAAATCGCAATTAGATTATTTTCCCAAATCGTTCAGCCTTAATTTGCAGTGTTTATATTTGGAATATTTGGAGCTAGCTGTAGATAGGTGGGCCAACAACAACAACACCTGCAGCGCTGCCGCTAGTTAGCTTAGCGTAGTGAATGGAATCCTATGTTGAAAAAGCAACCTAATTACTAGCACTGAGACAAAACAATGCATTGGCCGACCTACCTACAGCTAGGGGAGACCGTGATAAGCCCTATTACAACAAACTGTGGCGTATCCCTTTAACACGACTCCTGCTACACCATACACTGTTGTTGTGCTTCAAGCAGTCAAGCCTTTATAATCAACAATGTGTCCACTTTAGATACACCTTCCTAATACTGAATAGGACCCAATTTGCCCCCCAAAACAGCCTGAATTCTTTATGGCATGAATTTAACAAGGTGCTGGAAACATTCCTTAGGATTCTGGTCTTTGTTGACGTTGAGCGGCTGAGCAGTTGTTGCATGCACCAGCGAGAGGAAGGATCCAAGAGCGTCCAGGGCCCTTTCGTTTAGTGGTGTGAGCTGAACCACCTGCAGCTTAACACTGGCAAGACGGAGGAGTTGGTGATGGACTGCAGCAGGTGGAAAAACACCCCTACACCTTTTTCATTCCAGGGGGTGGATGTGGACGCTGTACGAGACAACAAGCTAGACTGGGCTAAGAACACCGAGGCTGTGAAGAAGCGGAGGCACCAGTCACTCACTGTCTGCATTACCATGCTGAGGATTTTCTACCAGTCTGTGCTTAGCAAAGGTGAGGACAACTCTACAACTCATCTACCTCATGTCGAGAGATGGACTGGAGAGACATGAGGTGCTGAGGTGGCCCCAGCCTCCATTTCAGGATTTATAATCATTACAACTACTTACTGCAATATCATGGACATAACCATGAACATTCTGTATTAACCATGTACTTGATACTATACATATCTATATGCAATCCCACCAAGACTGATCCCTACCATTAATCGTTAATATTTTATGATCCATAATGTTGACCTGATTTTGGCAATGAATATATTTTGGCTCTGTACCTTATTGTTATCTTATGACTTTTTACATTTATACTTTTCCCACTTTATAATGCAACTGTCGTACAGCAATTTTCCTTGGGATACATAGAGTGTGATCTTTTAACTAGCAGGTTTACATATTAGGGGTGGAACAGTACATGTATTGAACCAAAACGGTACGGGCGTCTTGGTTCGGTACATGAATTACACGGAGAATACGCGGTATAAAAATAAATAAAACTTGCATGCAAATTAATTCATGTAATGTGGAACTAATGTAACGCGGAACTACTGTTAGATACGCGGGTTCTGGGGACACCTAATCTGTTGCCCGCCTTAGCTCTGAAGCTAGCCGAGCAAGCTCCGCCTGCAGTTTTTTGTCAGGTCGATGGTCCGAGATAGAGATAGCAGCACTAAAAGACAAGTGGTGGCGACCCACAAGAGTTCACCGCCAGCCTCTTAAGATCGCATAGTTTGGGAAAACTTCAAGACTGTACGGCTGCAGCCTGGAGTCTCCCGTGTCATACCCTCTTGTCTCATGCCCTCCCGCCTGGTGGCGTCCCCGCCTCGAAAACTTCAGTTACAGTAGTACAGGCTAGAGAGTGGTGGATAAGACGAGGACTGTGTGTCGGCGTTGTTCAGCAGTTGTCGGGTATGTGAGTGGAAATACATCTAACATGCTAAAGCATATCCAACGCCATCACCCAGATGTCCAAATCACTGGAATGAGACACAAAAAAGTGTGTTAACCAGCCTTTAGATACAAATAGGGCCAAAAATAAAATAAAAATATTAAATAAATAAATAGCTGAAGCAATCGGAATTTACGTAATCTTCAATTCGCCCGTATTCACTCGTATTTGCTGTATGTACTCAAACCTCGTTACTACATGCCATCCAGTCCATATATTTTTTGTTTGTTATTATTCCATGCAATTTGCACATTCATAAATAAGAGATGCTGTATTTTCAGTTTTATAGCCGATTGTCTTATTTTATTTACAAGTTACAGATGGAGTTTGGAGATGATGTGAGGTACTTATTGTTTACCGTTTACTTTACATAGGATACTTCAGGCTGTTGCAATTAACTCAGGGGGGAGACGTCTGTCGGCGTGTGGGATCATTCATTGTGGGAAATGCATGACAAATTTAAGTTATGTGTAACTTAAACATGTGTTAAATGTTATGTTACAGTAGGTTACCTTCATCTTACAGTCTTCAGAGCCCAAGACAGCCTCCTTCACCCACAGAACGGCCTCTGGACTCCAGTCTCCGTCTGGAACTGCGAGGTCAGCCAGGCGACATTTGATAGCCTGAAGAGATGCATAAAAAAACAGTTGCAAACAACTTATCAGACTACTTTTTGACAGCTTGAGAGAAATCTAAATATTAAATTATTGGTTATGAATAATTGGTCACATCTCTAAATAAAAGGCAGAGGCTCTCTACTCCTAAATAAATCAGATTATACGGATGCAAATATGTTAGAAACCATGCATCACGAGCCATTCCAAATTGTTTCCGATGCAAACTTTTCTTTATTTCTTTTTTTCCTCAAATCAGTGCACTTGAATCATGCACTTTTATGTCTGTGCACCAGAGATGCCCCGATCCCGTTTTTAGCCACCGATACCGATTGTCGATCATCAATGAGCAATATCTGCCAATAAAGGGCCGATGGCGATCATTTTTGTTTTGTTAGTAATAGCAGCTGATGTGGCTATATTATAGTACTGGCCAGTTTCCCCGTTTGTAGTGTTTTGGGATCTCCACCAGATGGCAGTCTATATAATGGTGTGTCATTTTAGGCCTATGAATAAGAATCACAAATCAGTCTTGTTTCTTATACCCTTTTCCCACGTAAAATTATCAGTGAGTTTTTGAACATTCAGCATTCTGCCAACGATAGACTCCTTTCCCATTGCAAGTAGACGAGTGTTTTTTTCTTCTGATGCGTCACGTTCAATGTTGAACACGCCGGAAAACGGGCTACAGTGCACAAAACTGCAAACACTGCTGTACCGTTCTTAACATACATCCATGTGCTATATATTCACTTGCTATCTTTGCTACTAAACTTAAACTCTTCTCCGCTCCGACCGCTCGCGCTACAGTCACAGTCACTCTCGGCAGTTATCAGTTTCTCTTCAATGACCACTGACCAGGCTACACCCTCCTCCAAAACAGGCCATAAATGGCAGATCGTTTGAAATACGTTCTTATTTTTTACGAAAATAGTTCATCTAATTGTGTTTCTGAAAACACTATGTGAGAAATAGGCTATGCAGTTGCTGAATCTGTCTTCATTTCAGATTGACAACGGTCAGATTTAGAAGACCATAGAAATGACGCTGGACACACTCCCCAGACGATATAGAGGATACAGCTACGGAGTTCAGCCGACAAAAAGTGAGCGTCATGCGGCGACAGCAGTTAAAGAATAGGCACCAAAACGACTAGTTGGCGTTGCTTGTGTTACTATCTGGCTCTTGGGTGCCACCTTTTCAGCCATTTTTTCTCACTCTCCTCTGTGAGCTTAAACTCGCTGGGTGACGATTCATCATTGATCGTTTTGTTTATAGTAGGGTGGGCGCCTGAACAGCCACGTCCAGCAACCACATGCAGCACCTGGCCAATAAGGTGGGTGGGAGGAGGCCGCTGGAGGACTTCACTACACATGAACAGACAATTAGGCTCAGGCATGCGGTTGTTGCTCTAAGCAGAGTGTTTAACTAATTTATATGTGTGTATTAGTTTATCGGCGGCTAAAAGAGATTAATGCCGAATGCCTGATCACACGTTTAGTAAATATCGACCGATAATGATTGGCAGTCGATCAATCGGGGCATTCCTACTGCGCACTTTTATGCAAATCTGTGTATCTTTCCATCCCTAATAGACAGAAGTTTCAAATAATGTACAGAGGAAAGGTGACTGACCAGTGGTGGGATGACGGTAAAGTTCTTGAGAAAAAGAGGGGGGATCTCTCGGAGATCAGTGACCTCTACAGTTGCTGTGACACCCAAGTCAATGTAGAGGATCTCAATCACTCTGTTGCCGTACACGTTGGTGATCTGAAAAACAAGAGCAACAGAACGTGAGTGGGTGCCAAAGAAATATGACATCAAACTGGTCAACAATAAAATATCCTAATACTTTTAATGCCCAAAATAATTTAAGCTTTTTAAGAAAATACATTTGAATGATTCTGTTCTTACCTCCACTCTGGACCACAATCCTTTGTAGCGGGCTAGACAGAACTTGCCACTGAATGGTCTGGACACCAGGGACTCAGAAGTCATCTGGTAGGAACAATTACAAAGAAACAAATATGAAGACCTACATTTCCTGAGAGGATATGGAGTTGTGTATACAATCTAATGCAGCAGCTGTGGGGAACACTGCATTTGTGAAATGGCAAAACCCTAAACAAGAGACTGAATTACCACTTGTAATTAGCAAGAGCTGTCTGCGAATACCAGAACAAAACCGACCAGAGCAAAAACTGGGTGTCAAAGACATCAAGACATTCCTCGCAGAGGGGATCCTATCACCCTCTCCAGATCTAGATTTTATTATAGATACAGTTTTAAAAGAAAGTACCACCTCGTGACCTAAAACCAAATGTATCTGGGAGCCAAACCTTTAAGTGGTTCCTTGTAGAGTTTTGAAGCTGTATGACATTCTGGAGCCAGTGAAGTAATAAAGACCCTGACACCAAGCCGACGGCCAGGGATGGCTAACCAGACGTTCCCTCTCCCAGGCTGTAATCTATTCTCTGGGCAAAGAAGTCTCCCTACAGTGAGAGCAGAGGGACCTAACAGCCCGCTGCTGGCTCGTTAGCTAGCTTATTTCACCCACCCAACATGCCTTCATCATACACTGGTTAAAGAAAATGAGCCTGTTGAATCTGCCAAAAAAAGGCAGACGAAGGCCAACGTGTGACGACGGTGCGGGACACACACCGCACAAACTAGGGAGACAGTCGCTCACCACTGGCCCAACTAGGACCGACAGACGGCTTGGTGTGTCAGGGCCTTAAGCCACACCGCAGTCAGGGATCAGTCAGTCTGATTTCACATGCTTGATCATCAGCATACTCAAAAGGTTTCAAAGATGTGCGACAGTATTGTTTGTGATTCAGTGTGGGTTTACCCTTGCTACAAATATTTGGATAAAGTCATACCTCTTTATCCTCTTCACATCTCAATGACTAAAACTGTGTTTGCCTGCCTCTGCCAGCACGGCTCTAACAAAAACAAGGTGCATCAGGTCTGTTATTATAAAGCACTTTTAAAAAGTGCTTTATAATTCATTGTACTTACTGTGGTTATAATTAAAACGTTGACTTAACAGTTAATTTAAACTTGTGCATTATCGAGATTAAACGGCCTCTCTGCGTCAAGCAGCCCACTGAGCAGATACCTAAAAACTACACTGCTGGTATACCATCACTGTACACATGAAATGTTACAACACTATTATGTGCTAAGGTAAATGGAGGTCTTGTTAACCTCCGAGATGAAGAAGGTCTCCGTTTCCTCCAGTAACTTGCTGAGTCTTGCGGTTCCTCTGGAGGGCAGCTGGCAGTAGATGATACCATCTGCACATACATGTGTGACACACACATCCTGATAGGTAGCATTTACCTACAGGCAACAGAAAGATTAAGGTTAGATAACACAGCTGCTGATTTTAATTCCAACTAAATGGGACTCCTATAAAAAATAACAGACAGTTATGAGAAAGGTACAACAGCACCACTCACTGGTAGACCTAAGAATATAGAAATATATGTATGAGAAACTGCCTCTTTGGTGCCATTTAATTGGCTTTACACATGCATTGTTTGTTAAACACATGCAGAAACTGCTATTCTAACAGAGGGCTCTCCTTGATCTTATGCATCTGTACTTGACAGCACCACTATCCTTACAGTCAGAGGATTTTTCATGGTCACGTCCTGGAGAGCCTTCAGGCAGGTGGAGTTGATGTTGACGTCATCAGCCTGCGAAGTGTCGTACAGCAACGCCACAGGCGTCTCATTATGTTGATACGGCTCTAATGTCTCCATCAGCAGGATCTTTCCGACTGCCAACTTGTCCAAAGTAGACAGCACCAGTGGATGGGAGCTGAATGCCTCTAGACCTGGGAGAAAAAAAATAAAGAAGGATGGAAAGAAAGAGGAGGAGGGAGAGCACAAGAGAAGCAGTGCTATATTACTGACCTCTGACCTATGTTGTACATCCACTGGTCAATGTAAATGTCTGTTCTGTGGTGACATCTGTATGCTTTCATCTACATCAGTTACACAAAAATAAGTCTGAAAGTTATTTCCTTCTCCTCTATGTACCTGCAAGTCTAACACTGATAGCCTGGAAGGGCAGAGAGAGGAAGTCCCCATACAGCTCCAGTATGTTATTCCCACTGGTTTCCACAGAGAAGCCATAGTCCACATAGTATACCTAGCAAACAGACAGACAAAAGCCATTTTGCTGCAGAAACACTGACCCATCCTGTAGCTACCAAATGTCTTCCTCCAACAAACTGAAAATCACTACAAGCTATGTCCCACATTAGGGACTGAAAGTCTCCATTTCTTAACTGAATACATTACAAAGTGCTAAAAATAAAAAAATAAAATAAAAAGTCTTCAACGCCTTGACATTTTCCAGGGTTCTTTTTTTTTTTTTTTTTTTTTAAAAAGTAAACACAACTTGACAGCTAACTAAAAACAATCTAAAATAATTACCTTGAACCGGTTAAGGGTCATAACCTCCATGACTTGAGCTCTTGCCAGCTCTTCTCCATCCTCCCCTCTGACTGCTACCAGCTGACCAACAACAGGTTTGGAGAGAGGAGGGTGGGTGGAGCTTTGGCTGTAGAAAGATTGCATGGCCTCCTCCATGGCCTCCTGGGCATTGGAGTAGTTCTCCCCTACATACCTGAACAGAGAGACAAATGTTTCTCAAACTGCATGGTAGTCTCCAAAAACAGTAACCTGGATGTTGCAATAACAAAAGCAAACATGAATGGTTGCTCATACTTTATTTTTATGTTGTGATCTTAAGATTGCTAGATGGTTGCTAGTTGCTTATAAATATTAATGAGGCAGAAGTTGATAATGTGATGTATATTAATAGTATCTGGAACATTACATTATACATTTTAAAGTGCAATGCTGGATGATACTGGATAGAAGTTTGAAACCTGCAACTGCAGTCTGCTGCATTTTCGATTATATTAGACACGGAGTGTGCTACAGTACTTGGATCTGGCAGATCATGGTGGAGAAATAAGAGGTAGTTTCTAATATTTTTTATTTTCATCAAATCTCTTCCTGTGTGGAACTGAGATATTGCAACACTGCACAATCAAATACAACATAGTTGAGGGTAAGCAACTGTCCCACATGAAAAACAAACATATCCTCACAAAGCTTTTAAAGTATTCTGAAAAGTTGTTTTTCATTGGCAGGTGAACCTCTCTTCTGTTGTGTGTGTGCCCATGTAAACATACCATGTTTGGCTTCAGGAATAATTAATTCCACTAAATGTTTGCAATAATAATAATAATAATAATGTGTCTCACCTTACAGTAACAGCATTGCTGCCCTTGGCATCAGTAATCAGCACAGAGGGGTACTGCTCTGAGGGAAGAACCAGACAGGGAGGCACCACAGGACCCAGGACCTCCAGACCAGAGGGAAGGGGATGGCTTCTGCACTCATGGCTTTCTTGGCTGTATGTGGCTTCCATGTCTGCGATGCTGAAGCTATACAGGATGGCCTGACCACAGGAAAGTACATCAACAACAAACTAAGTAATAGATAAACAAATTTTAAGACAAAAGCCTAAGCAGAAAGGATGTCCCTGAGCTACCTAAATAATTAAACGTGAAATCATTATTAGTGTTGAAAACAATTCCCTTTTTTCCCCACAACAATCAATCAGGCAAGTGATAAGTTATTCCAAGTGATTAAGGTTCACTTGTCACTGGCGAGTGAGACAGCATTAATTGTTAGGCAACTTCACACTACTCTTGAGGACTTACTTAACTTGTACATTGTGTTAACTCTGGTATCACGGTGTCATGTCATGCACTTACCTTCTTCTTGTCATGTGGCATAGGGTACTCCACAGTGCATATATCCAGCAAAAGAGACAAGTTGTTCAGGACATGTTCGGGGAATGGTGTCTTGTATGTGTCCATAAAGAGTTTGGGCAAAGCATGGGCCCACAGACCTTGTCTGTACTTGGACAGAAGCTCCTTTATTCTTTCACGCACCTCAGCTGACACAACAACAGCAGCAGATTTTAAAGGAGGACAAGGGACAGAATCAGAGGTAGGGGAGAAGGTGACCTTCAAAGGTTTGAGGGAGGAAGCCAATGAAGGAGCGTTTGTTGATGCAGTGCAAGTCCAGGCAGGGGCAAAGTGCCGAGTGTTTTGGTTGAGGGTAGTTGTAGGCAAGTTGTGATTATCTTTACATCCACCATTGACGGCAAGATAAACACAGGAGGGAGCAAGCGCTGGGTTGCGGGCAGGGCTGCGCAACGTGACTGAAGGCAACAGCTTGTCTGAAGAGGCGGTACCAAGTTGTGGATGAAAAACGAAAGTGGGCTTAGCCAAGGGGGAACCTCTAGGTTTAGGGACAGGGGAAGGAAGGAGAGGGGTGGAAGGTTGTTCAGGTGTTGAGGGGCGTGAAGAAATGGATGTGGTGATGGTATTAGAATCGGTGGATGATGGTGGGGGTGTGTTGGAGATTCTACTTCTAGGGAAAAGACAAGGCTTAGGAGGAAAAGGAGGGTAGATAAGGCGGTCGGCTCGGTTGGTGCTGGAAGGTTGCTCCACCTGTGAAGGCCAGACGAGCCAGAGACAGAACGAGAAGGAGAGATTTTAACTCCCATCAATTCCAACTAAGGCTTGGTACTCCAACTGTATCTGGAAAAAAGATTTACTTAAAAACACAACTGCCTTTATCAACTGTATTTAAACAACATCAGATAATTCCCCCGCCCCTCCCAAGGCCAGATATGCAAGTTTGTATAGGCCTCAAACAGACTTACAAGGCTTCATAATACCTACTTTGTTTGATGGGGGTATAATAAATAATGGGGGGGATATAAAGTAAATGACCCACCGTAACAATGTGTGTCCACTTTTTCAGATCTATGAGCACCTGAGGGTGGAGCTTCTGACCAAACATTTCACTGTAGACCTCCGATAGTTTTGACATCCACAATCCACTGTTGTATTTCTCCAGGAGCTTAGTTATTTTGTTCTGTACCAGCGCCACGTCATACTGCATGGGGAGATTTCACATGATAGATCACAACAAGTATATCCCCATGCTTTTTTCATATAAAATAAACAAATCAATTAAGTAAAAAAAAAACTCAATAAAATATCTGATGGGAAATGACCTCTGTCATTAATTAGGGTGTGGCACAAACACAGAATTGACAAGACAGACAAACACTGACACCTTTTCTTCTAACATTTCATGAAAATGTTATTTGAGGGCTCTTTTAAAATGTGGATTCAGTGAACTTGTGCTCCTGGCTGGTAGCACCCTGAAGGATTTTAACAGAATGAACAAGAGGCGAGTAGAGCCCGTTCCTCCCTTTGTTATACATAAACAGAGAGCAGTAGGGCATGCTATTCAATTTGGATTTACTATTTGATTTATTCTCAACCATTTGCACATGATATTTCATTAAGGATTTAATCAAATTTTGTCCAAATTTAAAGACTTGTGGCAAACTATAACAGTTAAAACAGTTAAACTACACACCAAGAGCTTTCGCTTTATACTCTTTACACTCTTTACTCTTTATACTCTTACTTTATACTGTTTATACTCAGTGTTTAAAGCCCACCAAGCCTAATGCTGGAATGCTTAGCTGAACTTTACGGAGCCTATAATGTGTGTGTGCACTAAATGTAGCCTGTTTCGTATGTCGTTTATATATAATGTCGTTTTTATACATTTTAAATGTGTAACACCACTTGAGCCACGATGAAACGTTGTTTATTGTATATGGTTGAAATAATAAAACACATTGAGTTGAGTCGAATGCCTCACTGTCTGTCAAGCGGTAGGCGTGGCTTGGGAGTGGACTCAAAGCAGCGAAGCGCAGTGCATTCTGGGATTTGGTGTCTTTCATCCACATGAGCCAAAAACACATTTTCTGCCTTTTCTCGGCCTAGAAGGCACCAATTACATTTTTTTTTTTTCACATTTCTGCTACATAAGTGACCCAATTTAAAGATATATTCAGCTTTCCAGCGGTGAAATATCCCGTTATCAACTGACAATGGCTGGTCGTCAAGTGTAATCATGCATTGGGCAAGAGCCTAGTTATTTTTTTACAGCCAAAAACTTTCTAACGGCTAGCATCGCGTCGCCTATACCTGCTTGACGGTGAAAGTTATTGTCACATTGCTATGGAGGTGGTATCGGGGATGGTAGTGTCTGAGTAATTTTACGACTACAAGTATGAGGACATGCACACGGTATCGGACCGATACCGGCATCGGTGCATCCCTACAAAATGCTATGCACTGCGACTCAAATGTAAGTGGTCCTGTCATTTTGGCCAGAAATGTGACACAGTAAGCAGAGAAAGTGTGTTCTGTACCTGGGATTGGCCGAGTCTGGAGCCTTGTTCAGCAGGCATTCCTGTGAAAACTTGTGCAAAAGGAAGAAGGAAAGGTTAACATATGCCAATACCAGCTTAAAGGAATACGCCACCATTAGTTGAAATAGGGCTAATCACGGTCTACTCTAGATGTATATACCGTAGGTGGGCAAACACATTTTTTGTCTCAGTCCGGCGGAGCCGTCGCTAGCTTAGCTTAGCGTAGTGAATGGAATCCTTTGTTGCCGGTTAGCATGTCGTGAGTAAAAGTTAGCCAACAACAACAAAAAAAACAACAACAACATGGTCATAAAACTCAGTTTGAGTCAGTCTATTTCCCGTCTTGACATTCCGACAAAATCAAACACGTTTGATATTATCGTAAGTTTTAAGTCTTGGTAGTGAAGTTAAATCATGTGAACATTGTCAACAACCAATGGGCTCCCTCCAGCAACAAACAGGAAGGAGCAACCGGCTAGAGCCAGTGTTATTTATGGTCGCTATGGTGGCGCGCTTAACTAAATGCTAAAGAGGGAAAGTTGCCGATTTACAACCTTTTGAAGCGTGTCATGCAACGGGAGTTTTACCGGCGGATAAACGCGGACCTTTGGGTACTGCCGCCATTCATCTGCATTTACGGCATAACAGAGAATAGGCAAACTTTCCCTTAAGTTACAAGCTAATGCTAGCGGTAGCTAGCTTGGTTACATTTTTCAAAACAAATCTAGTTGTGGTCTTGCAATTTGTGACTCTGCAAGATCCCCAGTCTTTACATAATATGTTAGTACGTTAGATGTGACACGGTTGTCAGACTTTAGTCTTTTGAAAGTCTGTTCAGTCTTCTAGTGTATGGTAGTCATAAGAAAATCAGCTGGACCATTAAGACTTTTCTCTCTGTGATAAGCAAAGGCAACTGGACTTGTGCAAAAAATATGCAGTTGTTGGTTATGAATTATGCTGGTTTCTGCCACCCAACCAGATGCCCCTTGTGGCAGAACAATATGAAAAACACAGATGTGAAACAAGTGGGTCAAATAAAAAAAATCTGTTCTATAAGTTATCTAATTATTGGAACCCTGATCTTATTCTGAACGGAATAACATTTTATTTCAAAAAGACACCATTTGCAAAGGCACATAGAGTATTACAGTAACACAATATTGATTAAATGTTATACTGATATAAATACAGTACACACCAAAAAGGTCCGACGTCCCTTTGGGTGTCGGACAGTTTACCAAGCTCTTCTCCTTCCTGTTGGCAACATAGCAGTCTGTTAGGCATAATGTGCTTTTCATAGAAACAAACTGAAATTCAATACAGGTTGGTCTACTAGAAAGTTTTTTTACTGTACAACTGCTAATATATTAAAACAATTGCTCTGAGCAATATTTTAGCACTATGTAGTATTAAAAAAATGCTTTTATACTTATGCAGTTATGATTCACACACTGAAAATGTATAATTGCCTAAAGCTAATACTGGATATAGAAGAACCAGGCTTTTGATTCAACCGTGCAAAGTTGCCTAGCTGTATAAGGTTTGTCCACATGTGTATGTTCACCTGTCAGGCATGAAACACGGTTTTACAGCTGGTTGAGGAGCCTGTTGTCTGTGTTCCACCGGGATGGTAGAGCTTAACCTTTGGTCCAACTTTCTGATGTATGGGGAAGAACAAAAGCAAAAACGTTTAATTATTAGTTTTGTAATTGACTTAAGATGATGCACAGACTGAAGAATAACTATATTGTATTCTTTGAAGAGTGACAGAATGCCAATTACTGAAAGCAAACACCGCTTGGGTTTCCACAAACTGATATGTTAAACCTGACATGTATGTTAAACAGTTGAATAATAAGGTTGCTGCATGGTGGCTGGGCTATTATTTCTATTGACCATAAAAGGCTTTCCAGGGACAAGGACTGCAAATTAGCCTACAGCTAGAAGTCCCATATACATTGCATCGGTTACACTTTAGATGTAACAATGCCTAGATGTATTATCCCTGACAAATAAACTGATTAAATAAAATAAAAATGTTGCCCAACCAAGTTGTAAGTGGAGCGCCTCTTCATAATTTTTTGATAAAAACCTTTATCGTTTACCTGTAGTCTCCTGAGGCGCTGAAGCCTCTGTAGCCGCCGCGGGACCAAGAACGGTTTGCTGACCAGTTAGAGGCACTAGGAGCTGAGGGTTGGCGGAGAGAGGACCTTGGCCTCACTACATTTATAGAAAGGGTAATAATAGATCATGGTTAGGGTGGAAAAGGGAGGTTTGATGAATGATCAGGAATCACCCAGAAGGATTTTGGAAGTGAATGTTCACACCTCTGCAGAGACAGAGCCATGATGTGAGAAACAAGTGTCTCCTACCATTGAGCATGTATGGGTTGGAGGGTTTGAATCTCATTTTGCAGTTCACGAATTGGGAGCGGCCAGATTTCTTGGAGCTCTTCTGCTTGGCCACCAGCTCAGCGATGTGGGCTGTCTCTCGGCACACTGCAGCGAAGCATTTCATCTACAGAGCAGATTTATTTTATAGTTATAAATTCATAAAGTGCAATGTAGAAGTCGGCACCATGCATTGAATTTAGCCAATTTTGATCAACTACAAACAAGTTTCTTGGTTCTGTGCTGATGCTAGCTGGCGTAGGGCAGTAGTATAGGGAGTGCTAATGATCTTAAACCTTGGAATAAAGAAAAAAAAAAAAAAACAGCCCTTACTTCACCCATGCGGTGCTCCAGGCGGACCACAGAGGGGATGCTCCTGAGGTAGTCCTCCAATTGTGAGTAGCCCAGCTTCCTCAGCGGGATGCTCTCTCCGCACAGTGACCGGTACTCTGCCTGGAGGGTGCTAAGAGACACGCCAGCCTTGCTGGACTGGAGTACAGACCGCAACATTTTTTTGATGGACTCGCTGTCCGACATCCTGGTAAATTCACATAGAAAAAGAAACACATAGATAGATAAAGATTAATGCGGTTAGAAATGCAAGTAACGTTACAGTACCAGTTAAAGAACTGTTAACACTAGAATTTTGAGGGCTAGATTCGGGATTTTGGGCTCCACCTGCTGGATTTCAATCCAACACTGCTTGGTGGATTTAGCTAGCTAATGTTGATATATAACGTTACAAAACACATGTTCACTGGAACTTTCTTGTTTAAGGTTACTTTATTTGTGTAACGTTAACGTCATCTTAAAATAACAGAGCTCGTCTTCCGAGTTAACAGAACAAACCGTAGTGGAGCAAACTAGTTAGGGCCAGTACCCGCCACACGCACAAGACTGTTTGGGTGTCTGAAGGTAGATTTCAGATTTAAAACCACATGGCAACGTTTTGTGCGCCTATTTGCTAGGTAACGTTATAAAGTTGGCCTTATTGCTGTAAAGCGTGAAACGTTGGAGGTCCATTATCAGACTCAAATCTCCACGGAGACAAAGGGTCTGGTTCGACAACGCATGTGCCGCTAGCTAGATGGCTAAATTAGCTGTTGGGTGGCCAAGTGATGGACAATGCGGGCGTTAGCTGCTAGCTAACGGCTATCTGTTCGTTTTCAGCTAGCTAACGTTTGTAAAGTCAAGTTTGTTATTTTGGCCCACAATTGACCTTTTACAAACCAGCCAAAAAAATCTGAGATGTGGAATTACGTTAGCTTAAGTTCAATGACATACAAAGGTGTTTCCATTTTTACATTACCTGTAAATTTAACTAGCCAAACCACTCTGGTGTCTTCAGTGTCGGCGCTTTTAAAAGCACATGTACGTCAACGTTTACGCCCACAAGTTCAAAAGGTCACTGCCGGTTATTTCGTCATTTAAGTCTGAATTTAGACTAGGCTATAATGTTTAACATTTTTATCTAATGATAATTTAACTAGCTCAATGCATAACTTTTAAGGTGATCAACAACTAAATCTTGCAGAAAATGGTCTTTGGATAATTATTTTTAACTAGCTTTTATGTGCTGTCGGAAATCTTACTCAAAGATAGGACTACTTAGCTAAAATATTCAAAACATTCATTCAAATCACATTATTTTTTAAGTCAATCACACCAATGCAGCTTTTACAATTTTGTTTTTTATTTCGAGCAGATTTGTTTGTGCAGCAACAACTATTTACAACTTCCAAATACAGAGTAGAAGCTTACACAAGCTTGTTTCAGGCCTAACGTATGCAGAGTTCTACAAATTGCATGACCACCAAGTTGTTTTGTTCTGACCATTCAGATACAGGCAGGGCAAAACAGTCTGAATCAAGAGTGAATAAAATTACATATTCCAGACAAAAACACACTTATTAAACCCCTTAAACTCAAATCGTTTTGTGGTACATGATCTCACAGTTTCTAGTAAAATTCAACATTTCTACTGAGCTGATAGAATGGTGACCTAATTATTGATGAACATTAACTAGAATATGTCTTTTCAGTCAGATGTTGGTGCCCAACATTTTGAAATGACATTGGAATGCTAACCGATATTGTTTTTAACATGGTCACAATCAATGGAAATGTTTCATTGACAGTCTTCTGCTGGTGTGACTATGATCTCTGGTGGTGACTGTGACTGTGACTCTGCTTGACGACTCCGTGTTTGAGAAGCCATGAAGCTAGCCTGCACAAGTCTGTCTGACTGGGGAGATGATGTGTGTAATGATGAAGATGAGGAGAGGTGGTGCTTTCTGAGCAGGATCAGATGAGGGTTTCTCAGTAAGGTATAAAACAACATCCAACGCCTCCTGGCCCGGTTGTTCACCGAGGATTCTGGAAAAAAGTAAGAAACTAATAAACTGGAAGTTAAGAAATAAATAATGATGAAAGAAACACACAAGCATTAATAATAACAAAACATCAGTTCTGATGAAGCATCAACAATAAAACTGCATAAATGCAATAAAGTGCATTTTGAGAGCTAATAATAAGAAACTAGAATAACCCCCCCCCCCCCCCCCCCACACACACACACACACACACACACACACACACTACTGACCAGATGACATATCGCTGAATGTGGAGTATGCAGATGCAGTGTGTTTCGCCAGCGTGTTGGAGACCAGCAGCTGGCAGAAACACACCATGACTGGATTGTTATGATAGTGGTCAGCAAAGATCATCCCAATCCAAGTTGCGTAGCCTGGAACATACAATAAATAATGTTAGAGCTAAACACCACATATGACAAATAGCACTGAATTAACAGTATTTCAACAATATGTGTTTGAGGAGTATGCATGCACTACACGACTGAGGAAAAAAATCCCCCTGAGGTTTTGTGAAATGCTGGAAGAAAGATCCTGGAAGAAAAGAATCTTCAAGGATGGATGAACATCTATAATATAACCCTGATAAACCACACCAGCATTAAATAATAATAATGATGATAATGATTGTATATGTATGATGAGTACATTGCATGATGAGTCTCTTATCTACTGTCACTGTATCTAAAAAAGAAAAAGAGGTTTGGCCATGACATTTTATGGTGATAAATATGGAGACTTAACTTCTTAAATCCTTAAACCAATATTTCATCTTTGTCTACACACATTTTGGTTGAAAGTTAAGCTTACCGGCATCCATGGTTTCATATCCTCTCTGCATAATGGTCCGGTCTAAGCGGGACACCAGCCACGTTCCCACTATAATGCTGCACAGCAACCTCACAATGCAGTTGCTGATCCCCATCACCACGTTGTAGAAAAAGAAGAAGTAGTTGAAGCAGTGGAACCCCTTCCTGAAGAGGGGGAAGATAAACGTTGATTTCAAGCTACAGATTTACTTTAAATTATATTCTGTTCCATTAACATGTGACATAAAGGATTTTCCACACTGTAAAACACCATCACATACTCTGTCTGCATGTTTCAACAAGTCATTGAAGCTACTTTACACTACTGAGTAAATAAGAAAGTGCATGTTTTATGGCTTCACTATCACAGTATGGCCTCAACACCAGTCTACAGTTAGTAATTTTTTACTGTTATGGCCTTTATAATCAGCATGTCCCCTTTCAACAATCAATGTTTTCTGGCAAATAAAGGACCTGGGTTTGATAGTCTTATGGTACACGCGTACGTAATACCTATATTAAAAAGTACCCACCTGTTATTAAGAGCCAACGGTTTGTGTTTATCAGTGGGAGACATTTTGTCCTGAAGGAAGAAGATCTGAACCAGAACTATCTGGAGAATCACCAGGCCGATGACTAGACTGATCGTCAGACTGAGAGAAACAGGAGAAATATATCAACCAATGTATCAATAAAACCATCCATTCATATACCGTCATATATCCACAACCACAGGGAAAGCAGACTTGCAGTATAACCCCCAGGTTGGTGAGCATGATCAGTGCTTTTCCATGCTGTATAGGAAGAACCAGCAAATAGACCAACAGCAGAGCAAACACAAAGTAGATAAAATGGACAATCAGGAAGCCTAAATAGAAAATACAGAAGAGACATCCAATTAGTTCATGTAATCTCTCTTTATGTTGCTTATCTTCACATTTTACTCATGTAGTGGAACTATGCTGTTGCTACTGTCTGCTGTGTTTTATCATCTTTCTATTTCATTCTCAAAACTATTCTTTTCTGTGTGATAGGACAATAACAGATATGCAGATAAATTCATGCTCCTAAAACGATTTCAACATGACCACTGTCAACAAATGTAATGGCATAGTAGGATGTTTCTCAACCACCACATGCCTATAATGAGTTGAGTTGACTTAATAATTGCATCCATTAAATGGGCTCTTCCCTCAGACTTCTGAAAACCTCCCGCTTTTGAGAAACAACAGCGAGACAAATGTTGGGTTCAGTCCCATAACATAGGATGTGGGGATGTACATCTGCTTAGCTGCTGTTTTTGTTTTTTCAAGCATGCATTACATGTCAGTTCTTCATGTATATCAGGAGATGAAAGTCTTACCCCACAGTGTAAACGCTATTTGCCAACCAGAGTATCTTGCAATGCAAGCCTGCGGAAATTGAAAGGGAAAACTTGTTTAAAATGCATAAAACAAGAGGCCAAATAAAATGAGATGCAAACTTTAACACATGCAAAGAACCCACATGCCCTGCATATTTGAAACACTCAAACGCAAGCTGTGTGAGCTTGCATTTGAGTGTTTCAAATATGATTGAAATATTTCAGAAACTTGCAAATGTGTGTGTTCAGTAGCACCTGCTTGTGGGGGTGCAGTGGCCATATGGTTTATAATATGAGGACCCCATTTTTCAAAAATATGTAGATCGTACACTGTGCCACAAACATCATGACCTGGAAACAGTTACACTGTGGTCAATGTCACACTAGTGAATGCTGGTTTTGAGTTTAGTGCCTGATCTGAATCTGATTTGCATTCTTGATTTGCATCTGTCTTGTTTATGTGTGTGTGTGTGTGTGTGTGTGTGTGTGTGTGTGTGTGTGTGTGTGTGTGTGTGTGTGTGTGTGTGTGTTCTACTTACTACGCTGACAGCAGATCTAGGGTTGTGAAACTTTTCAGGAAGAAAACCCTTCTGCCCTTTCCACAGCCTCTTCATGTGTTTTCTATGGCGACAGTACACCACTCATCTATGGTTTTGTTGTTGTTGTTGTTGTAATACCCGCTTAGGAAATGTCATCTAACTTCCCATGAACTAAATCAGTTTATATACTTCTTTTGGGACATTTATCATACAATTCCAATACATTTAATTTATTTCAGATATTTGAAGGACCTTACCTGTAACATGCCAAGACGTGGAAGCAATAGGCTACAGAGTTGAGAGTAGAAAAGATGGTGGTACCTAGCCAAGCCTCTGGAATAAAAGAAATAACTTTACTTAGTTTGATCTATGAGGTCTCAGTGTATCAGGGTAGAGTTGATTTTTGGCTTTTTCTTATTGGAAATGTTTAGAATTATGGAAGCAGATCAACTCACTCCTAGCCACGTCGATGAATTCTTCCAGCTGTGTTATGACTCCGAGAGCTTCACTCTGGTTACAAGACGTAACCAGCTGTTTTAGTGTATTCTTCCACCTGTCTATTTGGTCAAAAGCCACATTACTGAGACTGTAATCTACCAGGGTCACCTAGAGAAATGACAATAAGGCAAATTAATACCTACAACAGATCCACATATATGTTGTTTGTCCAAAACAAAGTGTATGGATGAGACATTTGGTTTACATAACTTAACATAAGAGAAGTCTTGCTGTACCGTATACAGGCCTATAAGGGATATAATGACAGTGCCGATGATTCTGTTGGGAAACTTGAAGTAAGGATCCCACTCATACACTCTGCTCTGGAACCAGCTGAGGGTCTTACTGCACAAGAGAAAGGAGTGTCAAATAAACTGCCTCTATATATGTATGTGGAATGTTTTGTGAGAAGTTCCTAAAATCTTGGGTGTTAGAGTCTACCAGGAGCACCTGAAAACACCAGACTGGACTTGAAGTCATTGAACTGCATGACCACGCAACAATAACGTCACTTTGAAAATAGATAGATGTGATTTGACACATATGGGTTTAATAGTGTAAACTTCCAGCAACTACTCTGACTCAGAAAATCTCAATGTTCAACTCTTCATGTTGATTTGAATATGTTACTTAAATAAATGATATGTCGTCGGTGAGTGAAACGTAGTAAAAAGTTTTTGGTAAAATGGTTAAAAAATGCAGAAATAGTGGCTCCCTTTACAAGAAAAATAAAATACCCAGTTGTACAAGGGACACTTGAAAGCAGCATTAGTGAACATGTGCATGAGTGTGTATTCTACCTGTGTGCAGGTTTTTTCCTCAGCAGTCTCTTAACATGCTGTATCTGGTGTTGCTCAATCAGCTCTTCAGGGTCCTGGCAGCAGATTTAGCATGTTAACAGTCATATCAAGTTTATCATTCAGAAAATTCAGTTATATAATCATTGCAGACCCTACTAGGAGAGAGAAGAAAATGCAACAGAATACAATGTTTTAATAAATGTGACATAAAATCTTATGTAGTCTGTAGATCATTGGGTTTTTATCCATTTCAATGATTTCATACATTAGGCATACTGACCTCCTGTTCCACTTGCAGATGTATTCGAAGAGTTTTAACCAGCATGTAAATAAATCGTCCCAAAAGGAAGATGAGGGAGAGGATGCAGGGCCACTGGACAATCCATTTCTGGTATTTACCTAAAATCTTTAAAACCACACACACAAAGTCAGTCATTCATTTTTTTTAATGATGTTTCAATTAAATACCAACAGGCTAACGCTTCATTCCTGTTTTGTAGTTTGTAATTTATTTAGGTGTAGGAAGAGGTTGGTTCCTTGGTTGGAAGCAACAGGCACATGACATTTACACTAGCTTACACTACTCACCTACCTTACCATTGGGACAGGTCAATGAATCCCAGACTGTAACGATGATCCTAAAAAAAAAAACCATTGGGACGTGATGTATTTTCAAAGACTATTACAATGTGATCATCCGCATCTATTCATTCTAGCCAGCCAAGTCTTTTTTACTTTTTTTATTAATGTAAATTCTGCTTCTATTCAGCTTTTAACTGTGAGCATGAATGGTAATACACTCAAATTCAAGTAACCATCATATACATTTTTTGAATTCTTTTTTGCAATGTCATTTTGAGACGTATACATTTACCAGGCCAATGAGTAGAATATTCCCAGAACTGCCCCAGCCCCTCTGAAAGGTGTTGACAGACAGGCAAATAAAGGGAAATAGACCAGGCCCACCTCTAAAGCTCCAACCAGATACACTACAGCTGAGGAAAATAATCAGGAAAACATCACATCCATCAAAGTATTTCTTGTATCTGCAAGGTACACAGATTTGAATATAGAGCCTGAATAACAATGGCAAACAGGGGAAGTACCTCGGGCCCAGGCCGGGACAGCGAAGGTGATGTAATGTTCAGAAAAGAGCAGAAGGACGCTGGAGGACACGGCACCAAATGCAAACCCATAGGACCAACGATTACTGAGGCTGCCTATAGTATCCAAAGGCCTGGGACACAGTAATATCATTAAGACAAACAAAGCCACATTGCTGAAATATATCAGACTGATATATATTAAAACAGTATGGATATATGTTACATGATTCAGTTGCCTAATAACTTCAGCACTGAATTTTAAAGCTTTTGTGCATAATTATTTTCATAATAATCAACGTCCGTTACATTCAGAATTCCTTATGGGGGAGACAGAAACTACGCACTATAGCTTCAAATACTTTAGTTGTGATATTGAAAAAAATATTGTTGCTGTTTTTCTTTTGAGATTCCTAGTTGTTGTTGCTGCTGTTGACTTACACCACAATGGCAAAACGTCCCCGCAGGAAGGGCAATCGGTGATCGATGGCCAGTTTCTGGGCTCTCTTCTGGAGGAATGAGAGCACCCCTACAATCACAACCTGACAGACAAGAAATCAATACATAATATATCAACAAAACTCACTGAATTGAGAGGCTATCTTGTAAAAACCAAGGTCTCACACTTAGTGCATCACCAGTCTTGCAAGTGTCCTATCAAAGTAGTTTTGATCAAGCTGCTGCACCTACCTTCTTATCTGTTTTTATTTTTTATTACAATGGATGTTAATTGGATGTTCATACATTGTTAATATTACATAGCCATATTTATTGTGCTTTTATAACACTGCAATATACATTCATTGTCCTGTCTATGCACAACCTGTCTACACTTGAATATTACATTGCACTTTTCTGCTTCTTGCACTTCTGGCTGGATGCAAACTGCATTTCGATGTCCTTGTACTCTGCACAATGACAATAAAGTTGAATCTAATCTAATCTAATCTAATTAACATAAGCACTCAAGTCCAATGTGTAAATGTACCAGATATAGCCATACGGGCTAATTTTCATCTGCAGTCCCTGGCAGGTAGATGACATACATAAGCACTTCATTGTAGATGTAGTAGTACAGGTATGTGTTGTGTTGCAGTTCTTGGTTGTATAGTGTTTTTTTTTTTTCTTTGGGCATTTTCAGCCTTTATTGTGATAGAACAGGGAGGATTGAAAGGGGGAATGAGAGGGGGGAATGACATGCAGCTAAGGGCCGCAGGTCGGAGTCGAACCCGACGCTGCGTCGAGGAGTAAACCTCTATACATGGGCGCCCGCTCTACCAACTGAGCTATCTGGACGCTCTGTATAGTGATTTTTAGTTTGTCGGTATTCCAAGACACCCTCTATCATTTGCTTATATGGTGAACACAGAATGGCAATTTCCCACAGTTGTAAATATAAGAGGCATATGGCATTACCATGTACAAAACAATTCCTTTTCCTAGCTGTCCTGTGGAAATCATGTATCTCCAAATGTTGTGATCTTTAATGTTTCAGGAAGACTAAGGGATTAAGTGTTTCTAGTTGAGAATATTTTCCTGTTTTCCTTCCTCTTAAACTAAAACATAGTTTAGAGATACATGGGTTTTACAGAACAGGAACCAATACAAATTCATTGTATTGTATCTGTAGAAATCTATGGAAAGCCATTTAGTATGTCAACTTGTCTGAAATTCTCCAGCCAAATATTCACATCCCCGGTAAAATAGATGGACAACTTACTGCTGGTATGAGTGAAAGGTGCAGAAAGAGCTCCATAGAGATTCCATTTTGACAGTCCTTAATTGTGGAGACCCTGTAGAAACAGGACGTAACTATAATCTAATTGATCTGAACTGTAGGGCCACAGAGCAAACTGATCAAACAGGGTTAAAAATCATGAATAAGCTATACTTCTTAATGCATCAATAAGCTTAGGTTCAAGTTCACTGTTGCTCTGTCCTGATTCCAAACAGCTAAAATCAGGTGTAGTCCTAAACGCTTCGTAACATTACCATGACGAATAACAGCTGCTAGTTACACAATAAAGAGCAGAATCGTAATGCCAGTAGCAGTGAGCAGAGTATTTGCAGTAGTACTTACTCATGTTCCACTCGGTTTCTTATCATCATAGATAAGTCAGTTCACTGAAGTCTGAAACGCTTTGTTCCTGCGCTAAAGATGAGGGAAGTGACTGGATATACACCACTTCTCTGTTTCCTGGTTTCAACCATGTGACTCACACACTTGACCTTTGACCTCAGGATCCAACACTTTATGTCTCAGTTTTTTTTTTGTCCTCTCTCCCAGTGTGTTGCTCTGTGCTTCTCTCGCAGTTGCATTTGCTCACACTCTCTCTGTTTGTCTTCATCACACACACACACACACACACACACACACACACACACACACACACACACACACACACACACACACACACACACACACACACACACACACACCTTAACATTATTGACCAGTGTGTTACCCAGTATAAGGAATGTAAACATTTGTCTTTCCCACAGATAGCCAACCGTTCATTTACCTCCTGCCTTTACTATCAAAGGAATGTGTTTTTAGATTATGTTACCTAAATCATTTCCTTTCATTTTTCCCCCTGCCCTTGTATCACCTCAATTGCAAAAACAAACAAAGCAAAACATATACTGGTTTCCTTTCCTTGATTTCTTGTATTTCTAGCATATGTTTTACTCCTTCTATAAACATGATCCAGACTACTTTGTTGACTCGAATATGGATTTTATTGACTAAAAAAAAGAAAATAACAGATGTTTTTTTAATGCTGATATACATTTATTACTCATTGCATTGACAAACATTTAGGAATTGTAATTTCACAGATCCACGTTGGGTCGATAATCAGATCCTGAACGGTCACCCCATAGCGGTGACATCATCCCCTGGTCAGGTCAGCAGCTTTCCTCTTTGGCAACCAAAATGTCCATCTTGGTTGTTCTGCAAAGAGGATCACAACATGACATAGCTGCGATTCCTTCTGTTTGGGTCAGCTGAGATCTAGTTCAACTTCGTATCAATGTCAGTGATCAGAGTGAAAATAAGGCCAGTCAAAAGATTTTTCTGGGAAATCACAACTTACATGAAACTTGTGTCTGAATGTGGGAGTAAATTCCAGCAGCAGTATTCAAAAGCCATCACTGATGATTTTTAATAAAGCAAGTTGTGTGTTATAAGGTTAAGATAAATAGAGACAGAGACGAAGAGCACTTTATAGAAAGAGTCACTTCCTGTTGTTAGGCACCTGTGTGAAATTTTTTGCTACTACTTTTTCGATCAAATGCAAAATCATTGCTTGACATTTTGTGCTTTTTCAAGATTTGGTTATCAGAAAAATAACATATCATTATCTAGTAAGGACTAATGACCACTAGCTCATATCCTGTAAAGACAAAGAGATGAATAAAAGACAACACTATAATGCTTCCAGTCATTTAAAATCAGCCGCTGCTGTTAGCCAATCAAGATTCAGTATTGTGACTGTAGTCCTCACATTCATCCACCACCAGAGGGTGACTCCAGCACTTTATCCTCCGTACAGTCGACCTGGATGATGTTGAGCTAATGTGTGAATGCCATGAGAGTGGAGCAGCTGTGTGTACTCACTGCCTCTGGGCACACAAGGTACACTCGTTGGCATAGGTGTTTCCATCGCTGCCGCACACGGGAGCGAGGTTCAGAGGGCACGCCATGATCTCCTCACCAAAGTTAGGACAGGAAGGCTGCCAGGAGATACACACACAGGATCTGGTTTCTGGTGTGACTTCTCTCCTTTCACTACCTCATAAGAATGTCTCAGAATACATGTTTATACATAATTCCTTCAATGACAGAGTTTATGTATTTGTTTTTCATTCTCATTGTCTCTCTTATACACACATACACACAAAACACCTCCTATATGCAGCACACACCTTTCTCAGGATTCCAGATCTCTCCCCAGCATCTGTAAAGAAAACAGATGACTTCTAAAACCATAAATGTATAAATAATTGACTCCATCTACCATACATTTTTGCCTACATGCAAGTACATGAGCAACCCGTGATAGTAAAAAAAAAACACACACAGAGACTCAAATTGCATGCATTTATACTGGGATGAGCAAAGGTCAGTATTCTACCTTTGATACATTTAAATATAGTCCCTGTTATTGATATTTCTAAACAGTTATTGCTAATTGACTATAAATGCAGGTCACATTGACACACAGTGCACATGACTGTATGTGATATCCCTAAATGTGAGTATATAAAATACTGTACAGTGCCCAGCTAAGCAAGCAAACAAGTATTTTATATTTGTATATTTCTCTCAATTTCACTTTGTAGATATGTTTTCACTTTGAAATCAATGTGCCTTTTTCGTTGTTGATCAATGTAAAAAAAGCCACATCAAATCCCCTTTGACACGATTTAGTAAGACAATAAAACATCGACACTTCCAATGTGGGTGAATACTTTTAACAGGCACTATTTGTTCATTCAATGGCAACTAAACAGAAATCCCTCAAGACATACAAGTTAACAACCCTCAAACTAGAATGTAAAAACAGCTATGAAAGTGTGTGTTTCTTTGTTACCTTCAGCCACACAGATGAGCAGGACTCCCAGAAAAACAACTCTTCCAATCATGATGTTGGTGGATGAATAACTAACAGAAACTTCTGAGCGTGTCGTCTGTTTTTAGTGTCAATATAACTGGGTGTGGGTGGGAACACAGCAGGTGTAAATAGACACTGAAATGCATGCACACTCTAGAAACTTATAGTCATCAGTGCGCATGCTCGCATACACGCACGCACGCACTTGCACACACACACACACACACACACACACACACACACACACACACACACACACACACACACACACACACACACATACACATACAGTATACATTTCTTTTGTTGAGTCATTAACTACAAACTTCCATTTAACAACAAGGTTTTTATATCTACTACACAACTAGACACACATGCAAAATAATCAAATCAGGAGAGTTTTTCTTCAAAATGTAGGATTTTTTTATTTATTAATGTAAAGAGTAACTATACACAATTCGTAACAGACTCAAACAGCTGTTTAATACTTAAAAATGTAAACAAATAATAATGTTGAGCACGAGAAGAGAACAATCACCACCGTAATTCTGCCCTGGACGTCTCTCTCTATCTCACTTCTGTCTCTGTTTTTCACTCTCAATCACGTCCTTCCCTCTCGATTTCAAGTTTCAAACATGTTTTAATGCAGTGGTGTAGCTTCATTTTGTCTGAATTTTACCTGTGTTCCAGTGCAAAGATTTTTTTTTTTATAGTCTAATTTACCATACCCAAAAATCCTAATTCTACATCTTTGACACAACAGGCTATGAAGTCTATAAAGTGCTGACATTTAGCTGAGGGTTTTGGTGCGTTCCAAGATTTGAGAGAGAACCCGTAATGACAATCTCGTATCAATTTAAACCCTGAATACAATTTTTTTTGGGGATATTTTATAAATTATTACAAGCACAACTGTAATTGACGTGGTCCCTGTTTATGTTGTCTGGCTTGCTGACTAGCTCCGGAAAGATAACTTTGTGTGAAGCATCTCAACCTCATGTCTAAACATTAAGAGTTACTGACAGTACAGTTAACTTCAGTGTGGCAGCTTATTAATGTGGACTGACAGAAAGATGAGAATTTGGCAACATGACTAGAAGATAGAAAAACTAAATGAGGTAGCACACATTTGACATATGTGCTAATATGTTTCGAGCTGCTAACAATAGATAAATAACTGAAATCAAAGCACAACTTAAACTTTACAAAACAGTTGCCTCCTCTGTATTATGCTGGTTGATCAAAGATATATATTCAGCTCCATTTGGCACAGATACTGTTTGTTTACTCCACTGATAATGTTTTTTTTTTGACTCGACATCACAAAGTTGCTACTGTACATAACATCCACATCGGTGCTGGCTCAGGTCTAAAACGCTCCAATCGTGCCCTCGCACGCAAAGCACATGGTTACTGGAAAGGTCACCATCTTTAGGTCCCACACAAGCAGAGTAGCTGTCAAACTGTCTTCGTCATGTATGAGAGCTACAGTTTTACCTACAGGAACATTTCCACCTCATCGCCAAAAATCCCATTTTGATACAGAACAACAGAATTTTGGATTTGGACTCCACATATACATATGTGTCAGTAATCCCACAACAACGAAGCACAATTCAGTCGTCTCCAGTTCTTTTACAAGCCCATCTGACGGCATGCTTCAGCACACACACACACACAGACGTGCTGATAGTCCCGGTGTGTGGCCCAGTGGAAAGCATGCAGTATATATTTCCAACTTTCAGAAACCAGTCAAATTTCCTCAGCAACCTTCAGCTTTCTCTTGAGGTCACAACTGCTAGTTTGTGATGGTCATCTTGCGTCCACTCTGATTAGCCTTCAGTTCCTTTAGAGAGAGCAGGAGGAGTAAAAACAAGCCAGTATAGCAGACTGCACATCTTGTACAGACATCAAGCAACCACAAGATTTTTTTTTGTTTTTGACAATGAAGGACACAGTTTTTATAAAAACAGTCAAGTTTCATTCGTCATCTTCACAAAAAGCCCCCTTTGTGCTTTGATGCGTGTTGTTTTCTGTTTTATACATTCCTGGGCAGCCTACAGACATTGTTGTTGTTGTTGTTGTTGTTTTTTTAATGGAGTGCTCAGATTTCTCTCTCCACCATGATACAGTATAGGCACTGTGCTAGACAATGTCAAGGGCACAAAGAACATTAAATAAAAAAGACAACTTGGTTATTAATCTCAATTATAATCCAAAGAAAAAAAAAAGAAAAACTCCATAGAGGTTAAGTTTGTCTATTAGAATTAAATAAAATATTTTAAAAAAAAATCAATCAAATTAGTAAAAATTAATATGTTGCTTGATTGTGACTGAAATCAATTGGATTGTAAATGATGGTTTTACCATCATCTGCATGATGAAACAACTGCGCTTGGTAATGAAGAGAGACCGAGAGAGGTTTGACTCTGAATAAAAAAGTAGTCTGCTCATCTTACAGCAGTTGGCAGTGAATGATCTGAAATTTTTGTTTTGTTTTTTTGCTGTCGTGATTTCACGATACAGAGCAGCACATACGCAGTCCCACTGACTACTGCTAACTACTTTTAGGAACGGAGATTAGAAACTACAGATATTTCCTTCCATCATGCCCGATGCCGTGCCCACTCAGTGAGTAGCAGAGCTACAAGCCTTCCAGTCTAGCGCAGCATTATAATCCTGCTGTCGCTTTAAGTCTTTTCTTTCTTTCTGTCCATCTAGTGAAGGAGAAGCACCGGTCTCCAAACCATTACAGGAATATCTTCTCATCTTAAATATATTCATATATATTTCTTGCATTGATTTGCATTGGGTTTTCATTGTTTCAGTGTCACAATACCTGCAGTCTCTGCCTTTTCAAGAGGCTGTGCGCTGAAATGCAGGTCCACTGAAAAACGATAACAATTAAAAAAGACTAAAAAATAGAAAATAAAAAAAAATGAACACAGTTTGTCTCCCCTGCGGATTAGTGGTCCATATTTTCTGGGTTGGGGGAGGGTGGGTGAAGCAAAGCAACTCCCACTGATGGTATGTTGTAGAATCAGACACAGCTCTCCCTGGTCTTGTTGTCTGTGAGTAAAGTGTTTAGCTGGGAAATGTCCACTACCACAGCGTCCAGTTTGTTCAGATGGGCCTCTTTCAAATGGTCCTCATCACTTTGGTCCTTGGCGAAATTTACAAACACCTGCGAGAAGGGAAACAAGACGAAGGAGAAATTAGACTCAGACTAAAGTCACAATCCAGTTATAGTGAGATCCTTGGGTGCACTTCCTTACTTGGTCTAAAGTTGTCTGTGAGACGGAGTAGTCCTCTATGCTGAGGGCCTCCTTGTTCTCTGAGAGCAGGGAGAAGATGCGGGCGAGGGAGGTGAGGGAGGAGGGCAGCTGGTACTGCAGCATGTTGCGGTGTTTCTCCTTCAGTGTGCTGCCAGGCAGCTCCCGCTCGATGAACTCCATCGCCGGCTGAAGGTCTGGGTCTGGGCCAGCCACCCGCAGGATGATGGTGTAGCCATCACCGAACCTGTTAAGAATGCAACGAAGCGCATTTCACTCAACTGAACTGTTTAAGTCAGGGTTCTTCAACAGGAGTCAATGCAGGGGGAGTCTCCAAATATTGTTAATGTTTGAAAGTTTCTAAAAATTTAAAAAGTCTTATCAAAGTCAACATATTATTAGTAAAAAGAAATCCCCACTGCTTACTGGCCTATAGTCAAGGTAGTCACTAAGGCCATCCACAGATGTGTGCCACATGTATGTTTAACATTATTTATTAAATCAACCCAACACTTATTTGAAAAGCTTAGTATTCTATGCAAAAAAGGTATTTATAAAGGCTTTAGGCCGCCCTACAAGTTATTGTAGGCCTAGTTTAAACTTCATTTTATAAAATATATGTAATAGAGGGGTCCCTTCTGCATCTCTCTTTCAGTTAAGTGGTCCTTGGCTTAAAACACGTTGAAGAGCCCTGGTTTAAGTGACAACCTAGGGGAAAACTGTTATTCTTTAATGTCTTATATGTGTGAGCTTTTGTGAAATACTATTCTGCCGTTGGGTTCCCACCTGTTTTTGAGGTGCTGCACACTGCCCAGACAGCGGAACCTGCCGTTGACCATGATGGCCATTCTGGTGCAAAGTGCTTCACACTCCTCCATGCTGAAAAAACACACAGGGACACACCAGGATGATATTAGTCGTGTTGAGGTAAATATGTAAATCAACAAAAAAAAAAAAACTGTATAGTTCAGTTAATTGAATAGATATAATTCAGATGCCAAGTCTAACCTGTGAGAGGTCAGGACTACAGATCGTCCCTCTTTGATGATGCTCAGGATGGCGTTCCACAGAGCGCGACGTGCTTTAGGATCCATGCCTGTGGTTGGCTCATCCTGTAAACAGGAAACAACAAATAATTAGCTGCTGCTACAAGGTACTGTTGAAAACACAGTCCACTGTCTTCAGGAACTTCTGGGTCACCCAATTCAGAAGTATTTTGTGTATGTTCGAAGATGTTCTACTGACCAGAAAGACTACAGGTGGTCCTCCTATGAGAGCGATGGCAGTGGACAGTTTCCTCATGTTTCCTCCACTGTAGCTGCCCGCTGACTTGTCCACATATTTGACCAAGCCCAGCTTCCGGATGCCCCACTCTGCCACCTAGTGGACAGGATACGGTTTTCATGAATGTCAACCATTTTCTTTTTCTTTTTGCACATACATAAAGACTGATAATGATATAGTCTATTTGTTTATTTGTATAAACCGATTTCCCAAATAACGCCTCAGAAGTCTGCTTTACATATTAAAATACCAATACAACAGGACCAATACAATATGTCATAGTAAATACAGTAGGCCCATGTACAGTATGTGTGTTCATGTATTTTGTCTGTTGCTGACCTCACAGACTTCCTTCTCAGGCACTCCTCTCAGGATGGCGTAAAACTCGAGGTGCTCTCTGCCGGTCAGCAGGTCGTTGATGGCATCAAACTGAGGACAGTAGCCCATGTTCTGATGCACCTCATGTATCTCTGTAGTTACACTGGAGTGAGATAAACATATAAAGAAGAGTATAATTAATTTGTATAGAAAGCAAAAAAAAACAATATTATTTTAAACAAAATGTTGCCTTGTATCAAATCTTTTCTCACAAAAGAAAGAAAGCTGATTTAATTCATAGTGCAAATCAGATTTTCGTTTAATTAGATCATTGATGCTAAGAATATGTTATTGTGACTACTATTTCTTGCCAGTTAGGCAGGCTAAATAAACTAGAGGAATAATAGAAAGATTAGATGTAGTGTATGTTTTGAGGTATGTCTTACCTCTTGCCAGCCAGGAAGGCCTCTCCACTGGTGACCATAGAGTCTCCTGTCAGCATTTTAAAGGTGCTGGTTTTCCCTGCGCCATTCACTCCCAGCAAACCAAAGCACTGCAGGAAAAGTGGGACAACGTCAACATCGGGACACAGTATGTTTATTTTTCACAGGAATACTACAGAGTCTTATCTTTATCTTGCACATCGGCTGATCATGCTGTATCATCCTCTTACAATTTGTTTTTTTATCTGTAGGCTACTGAAGAAAGCCTAGAATACATGTATGTGCATCTCGTCAGTATCGTACCTCTCCAGGGGGGATGCCAACACACAGCCGGTCCACTGCTGGCTTCTGTTTCCTCTTGTAAATCTTGGTGAGCTGTCTGAGCTCCAGGATGTCTGACTGTCCTCCTCCGCTCAGGATCCTCTGTCGCTCTCTGGCCACATCCTCATCTTCTTCCCCAATAGGCTTCAGATGACTGGTGGACGACCTGGAAGGGCCACAGGCAACACAGGGAGGAGGTCACATTCAATCCTTCACCCAGAAGGGAATTCAAATTGTTGTTTTTTTGTTTTGAAGTCTTAGTTATGGATACAGTGTTATAAGGACAACTCTGGAGGGTTGTTTTTTTAGTCTAATTTAAGTTGAACTTAGTGAGTTACATTCTGACAGATCATGTGTGTATTGAAGGTTTCACCCACCTGGCCTTGAAGAAGAAGTGGTACTGAATAAGGATGGTGATGCCGAAGAAGATTACACCCTCTATGGCCATTGCAAACAGGTTCTTTCCCACCATGTCCCAGGCCAGAGGGGAGCGGAATCGGTTTTCCCCTGCAGAGAGCCAACCAGAACTTACTTCCTTTGCCAAAAACAAATAAGGATACATTTGCGGTAGTTTGTAAAAGGTCTGCTGTAATTACCAAATCTCTCCAGAGCGTCGGCCATTGCCTGATTCTTCACCATGTCGATCAGTCCTCTGCCCAGACAGAAGTGAGGGAAGATGAGGAACACGTTCTTCAGGATGTCGTTGAGGCCACCGACTTCCTTAAATAGGAATAAAGTAAATATATGACAGTTAATATTCAATCGTGAGAGGTAAAGCATCCAATCTCTTCTTAGTTTGCATTCAAAAACCTCTCTTTCTTTTTCGAATCAACAATCAATCAATCTACTGCTACTCTTAACTATCTGAATCAATATGACTTGGAGACATTATTTACATTGCTTCCAAACAGCTCCAGGACAAATGTGGAGACGCTGCCGTTGATTCCTATCAGTATGTTGACGCTGGTCAGAACCACGTAGGCCGTGCTGGGAATCTTAAAGAAGAACGAGGCTGGGTACATCAGAGGGGTGATTGACCATCTGGAAAAGAGATACAACGATCATTTTAGATGAGAGGAGGTTAGAGAATTAGAAAAAATAAAGAAAAGTAGTGCCAAAACAACTTGAGTGTGTGTCAAATTTACCCGTAGAGCAGCAGCAGCAGTGCCAGCACAGGCAGATTGGTGGAGGAGACGTAGGCGTCTTGTTGGAAACAAATGAAGATAATGATGACCAGTGTGGCTGGGACGATGTAGTTGCACTGTGAGAAAGGAAGAGGGTGAAAAAAAGGCTCCAGTTAATTTGATCATGAAATTATGCATTATGTTCTTATGTTATTTGGACTTTGCTCTTGTGATATTTAATATAGTTTGAAGAGGAGCCAATGGGGCCAAAGGGTCCAGCTCGACTGAAATATCTTACCATATCCCAGACAAAGTTGGCCAGCCAATAGAGCAAAGGCTGCACTCCGCTGATGAACTGCAAGTGTTTAGCCTTGTTCACTCTCTCCTGGATGAGGAAAACAACAAAACTGGCAGGGACAAAGGACATGGCGAAGATCACGCAGATGGAAACCAGCACATCTACTGATGTCGTCATCCTGAGAGAGGGAGAACACAGCGGCAGAAGAAGTGAGAATGACAAGTGATGTGTCTTAGAAGATCAAAGAGATGTTCACTCATTTTTTAACTGTACCCTTGTATTAACAGTAATACTCACAATGCGACCTGTGACAGCTGCTCCTTGGTGAGGTTGAGTGGATGATTGGAGGCAGTAATGCCAAACTTTGTAGGGTCTTGGCCAGCTTGCAGACTTGCCCGCAAGATGCCATTGTTCATGACATTGAGAAAAGAACCGATGCTGTGCCAGCCCTTGTTGTTGAACCAGATCTGGAAATAGAGAGAAAGACAAATGATACAAATGAAGAGCATACATAGTATATGTGATTCATGAATAGAACAACAACAACAAAAACAAAGGGGCAAGAAGTTTATCAGCAGTGTGGAGTTAAAGCTGTGCATCTTATAATCTGCCACAAAGCATAAATCAATTAGTATGCAATCAAAGCCCACAATATGTATAGAGTGAATGAAGCATATTGTGTCTATGTTGAAGAATTTGGCGAGGGAAGCTTGAAGGAAACCTACAGAGCCACGTGTTGTTGTATAACCACTGGTGTGTGTGTGTGTGTGTGTGTGTGTGTGTGCGCGCGTGTGTGTGCGTGCGTGTGTGTGTATGTGTGCTAACCTTGACGTTATTCTTGGTGTCCAATCCTTGGATAAAATTGGAGAGACTGTGAAAGAAACGATCCGCTGCAGTTCCCTGGAGGGTGGGAGAGGCAGAGAGAGAGAAAGAGAGAGAAGATGGGAGAAGGAGAACATCTTCTTTAGCACACGGGTAATCTGAAACTGTTCAAACCGGCAGTAATACAAGTCTATCCAGTCTAGCTCCACTACAGCTGTAATTACTAAAAAAACATAAACATGTGGAAATGAGTCGCTGTATACAGCAGTTAGTGTCTTACTGAACCCACAGTAGTAAGATTTACCACATTAGTGTTTTCTTGCGCATTAGTTTAGTGCAGTTTGTAAAACAATACTGTAAGGGAATAGCTTACTCTCTCAAGATGGAAACGTCTCCTCAGTTGAATGATCGCTTCATCAATTTCATCTGTGTGGGACATAAGATGAGAACTCCTGGCGCCCAACGAGAAGCCACCGTATCTGTTTAGAGCATGAAAAAATCATTTTAGGCCAGGCAGCTTTATTTCTATAGCACATTTCAGCAACAATTCAAAGTGATTTACATAAAACATTAAAGAGCAGTTAAAAACATCTGTTAAAGAGAATATAAACACAGCTAACGTAGAATAAGACGGGTATGAAATACAAGAGTACAAGTTACAGTGCAGTGTAAGAAATGAACAATTACTTCAAAGTCTTCAGCATTGATTTTTTTTGTTTGTTTATATCAGCGAAGGACACAGCAGAAAGGCACTCAGGTCAATATTATATCGACAAATAAGCTCATGTCTGATTATGTACCTGAATTCGTTGACCAAAATCTTGTTCTTCAGACTGAAAGCGAAAAAGAAAACAAAGTCAGTAAAAGATAACAATGAAGCAAGAATTAGAACTCATTTAAGTGTGTCACACAAATGTAAGGCGAGTGTTACCTCTTGCCAATGATCTGAGCGTAGGTTTTAACAAGATAGTCTGAGATGTTTCTGCCAGTCAAATTCTGAAGAGTGCCTTGGTCACTGATCTTCATCTACACAGACAAAACATTTAATCAACATTATTTTGTGCGCGCATTTGGTCTTTACCTTTGTAATTTTTGGATTGATTAACACTTTAGTTTTGACTTTCTAATTGTTTGGTGTCACCAACCTGTGGTGGTTGTAGTCCCCCAGCGCCAGCAGGACACTCCGGAAGCATCCTCTTGCGTCCTCCGCAGCTGCACTCACACATGGGAGACGGATTCTCCATGGACCAGTTGCCTTTGTCGAACATGTCCTTCACACTTTGAGAGACTTCCGGGACCGACCACTCATCTTCAACTGCTGTGCAGGGAGTGTCCCTGGAGCACAGAAATAGACACGTTTTTATTTAACTCCAAATCTCCATTTCACGTGCATGTGCAGACTACCATATTTGTGTTTTTACTAAAACTGCATGCAGAGCTACTGTAGATCTACAGTTTGTATTTTTATATTGCTAAATGTATGTTCACTTTTCTTCTCAAAACTCACTGTATGGGTTGTCCTTCCATGCAGTGTGTTCCAAATCCTGGCTTTTCTGTCAGAGCTCCCAGTAGCTTGTTGACCTGAGGGTCCTCGGGCATGTCATTACTACAAAGACACAGAAGACCCATTGCCTTTAATATGACATAGATTGACATTTAAAATTGCTTTATCATCAATTTATGACACCACAACTCTGTATTTGGAGTTTTACAGTTACTTCACAATAGTTATGGATAAAATAAACTTCCTTACAACTGTGTTCAATGCAGATTTATTTAGAAAATGTCCGTTTTTTGTTTCTTTTGAAAGAGAATGCTTTGATTAAGGTGAATTGAGGATTAAAAGTGCTTTAACGGAATGAGCAGAAATATCTTTTTTTGTACAAGAGCTATTAGAGCTATATTGATGACAAGGAGAAAAATGCAATTTTTCCAGACATAAAGAACAATATCTCACCTGATGAAGGTAAACTGTTCTCCATACATGCTGTGATCCAGAACCAGACTTGGGTACTTTCCAAACGGAGGAACAATCAGACTGAACACCAGGGCAATACACACAAACACAGCCGGAAGAACAATCTGAAAAATAACAATATGATGATTTATTATAACAAACAAGCATGAAAACTGACACACCTCAGAACTATTGATTCCTTCTAAGAGGCATGGTTGATGCAACGGAGAAAGATCTATTTACTTATCTATTTATTTATCTATTTACAGTACGTGAATGTGAAAATGGCATCATTGTACCTGAGCAAAGAAGCCTTTCCTGGAGCGCCGAGCGTAGAGGAACCGTTTCCAGAGTAGCGCAACAAACTGCTGTCTCTTCAGACTCCAGCCTTTGACCTGGTATGAGCCTTTGCCATCTGTTCCACTGAGCCAGTCGGTCTCACGGGATTCTGGACACAGACAATCCGATACACATGAGCAAACTTGTCTGTGTCCTGGTTTAGTAATATTCCTAATAAGTTGTTAGTAAGAACGTTGCAACATAAATGTAGTTCTTTAAACAAGGAGAAACTTATGTTTCCTAATTTTTCTATGTGTCAAAATACAACTTGGTGCAAAGACAACAAAGAGCAAAAGCAATGATAGCAATAAAACTATTGCTATCATTGCACTGCATGCTGGGTAGTGCAGTTCTACCTGGGTCACCTTCAGAGTCGTTGAAATCAAAGTCGTCCTCAGTGAAGGGCTTCAGACAACTCTGGTGGTCTCCAAATGCATGATGGCGACGAATCCTGGTCGGCACGACTCCATCTGCAGCCACACGAGGGTCATCATGTTTATTTAAACTATTTGAAGTTCAAGTCTTCAGTTTTGTTTAAAGATCACTCCCGCAATTTTCCAATAACCTAAAAGCAATTACTGATTCTACTGTCTACTGATATATGTCCAAAACATGGGCCTGTCAATGTTTTTAATGCACATGTTAGGTGTGGGAATGCAGTGAATCTTCAAAATGCATCATGAATCTCACCTGACAGCTCAACAGCATCCACTCCACTGTCCTCAGCCACTTTCAAGAATATCTGCAGAGTTGGGAGACACGCGATTAAAACATTGACAGAAGCAGAGTTTTATTCTCCTTTTTATAGTGTTTACTATGAAAGGCCAACTAAGACGCAACAAAAAGGTGTGTAAGCTCTTTCTGCTCCTTACCTCCTCCAGGGTGGTGTCAGATATTCCATAGCTAGATATTCCCAGGTCGGTGAGTCGGTCATCTAGCTCGTGGAAGAGTTCTACAAAGGCTCCATCTTTAGCTGACTGGTAGGGCAAGACATAGGTGATTTCGTGGCCGAGGTCCTCAACCAGGCGAGCCTCGTGGACGTGCTTGAATATCAAGTTGGAGATGAGGGACACATCTGTGGGGAAGAAATCGGTAGAAAGAGGTTGGGGTGAGAGGGAATGATAAACATTAACATCTTGCCTTGCAAAGTTAATTTTAAAGGAATAGATGTGTCACCCTTTAAAGTAGCCTATTCCGTTCTTACCAATAGTGGTGGTTTCACTCTCTGGTTCACTACCAAGACCGGCATCTGAACTGCTCTCTGATACACTGTCCTCCTGAACCGAAGACAAAGAGGGTAAACAGTTAAGTATATATATTTTTTTAATCTCTTTAACAACACTGTGAGTGAGACTACATATCTTGTATCTGTTAAGAACACATGTTCTCTGTAACAGCTCTCTTACCTTCCCGGCCTTCTTGCTGTAGGAGACGGTGCTGGCAGAATTCCTGCAGGACTGAAGTGTCAAGTCGTAGTCTCTCTTGACCAGGGTCAGGTAGTAGCCCGTGCCCAGATGGGTCTTCAGGAAGAGCGAGGAGCCTACGCAGCACAGCTTGCCGTGGGAAATGATGGCGATGCGGTCACCCAGGATGTCAGCCTCGTCCATGTGATGAGTGGAAAGGATGATGGTGCGGCCTGACAGAGGAACAGAGGGACAAACGCATTAAGCTTACAAACTACAGAATTACATATAAAGTCATCGAACATTTTATTTGAATTTAATCTTTATTTGACAGGGACAGTGCATATGAATAAACATGTCTGTAAATATGCCAGAATTAGCCAAAAGGCTAGTTTTCATCTGCAGTCCCTGGCCAGATGTTACAATAGGCTCCCTAAAAAGCAATGATAGGCATCCTAACATGAGCACAACATTAAAAATACAAATATAAATACACGTGCACTAGATAAAATCACATTCTTGTTTTCTTGTCTTGTATACAACTAAAATCACATTTCAGTGTAGTTTAAAAAAAAACACCAACATCAACATAATTAGATACATCTATATAGCCTATATAAACCAGACATACAAAATTTATATAAAAAATAATATTAATTATTTAAAAGAATGAATAACTACTGTTACTGACTAAGCACCAACAATCAGCTGTATTTACCTGGTCGGTATTTAAGCAGCAGGTCCCAGATGCCCCTGCGTGCGTATGGATCGACCCCGGCAGTAGGTTCATCCAGGATCACAACCTTGGAGCCCCCAACAAAAGCCAGGGCCACTGACAGCTTCCTCTGCATCCCTCCTACAAAGACAACATGAAGAAAAAGTCAGTATGACTAATGTAAAACATGTCTGATATTACTTGTGAATAGACTAAAAGGTAAAACAAACCAAAATGTAAATAACTGACCAGACAGCGTGCTGGTGAGAGACTTTCGTTTGTGAGGCAGTCCGACATCGTTCAAAATTTGTTCCGTCTCAGCCTTCACCTTCTCCTCCGGCAGCCCCTTCAGGCGGGCGTAGAACCAGATGTGCTCCTCCACCGTCAGCCTGGATTACAGCAAACCGAGAAATCACACAATTACCAAAACAACAAGAGGGCAAGTGTGCAAATAATTCAGTTCTTGGTGCTGAATACGTACATGCTGAAAAGTACGTTGTGCTGGGGACAGACGCCCAGATTCTGCCGGACAGCGCTTAGTTCACTGCGGATGTCCTTGCCGTGGATATAGGCTGTGCCAGATGTGGGTGGAAACAGTCCCGTCAGTATTGACCTATCAGAAAGCAGGCAGGAACACAACAGTCACCATCAATTGCCATCTCAACTGAGTAGATTTAAAAAATCTTTTAACTAGTTTCAGATGCTCAGCTCGGTTAAATTTAGGATTATTGTAGAATCCCTGCAGATAACATGTATCATCTTACATAGTTGTGGTCTTGCCAGCTCCATTGTGACCGAGGAAGGAGGTTATCTGTCCCTTATAGAACCTCAGGGACAGTCCGTCTACAGCCAGCTTTTTTCCATGGCTGTAGACCTTCACCAAATTCTCGATGTAAACACCGGGCTCGATGTGGCTCGGCTCCTCCTCAATACACACAGCTGAGGACGAGGACAAAAGTGTTTTAGCAATAACATAAACGGAGGTTTGAAAAGATACATAGAGGTAGGGATCATTCATCTGCACTTTAAAGACTTCTTCCGAGAAAATATTTTGCTAAAGCGACAATTCTGCAATATTGAACCTCATCTCTATCTACCTGAATGAGGGACATGGTGTTACAGTTCTTTACAATGTTATCTGTGCCTCTGGGGCTCAGCTGGCCACAGCTGCAAAATCTGAGTGCTTTGTTGAGATAAATTTTGTTTCTTTTCCGTTTAAATAATGTGTGCTTTATGATTAATAAACAGGGTAATTATTCTAGTCTTGCTTCATGAAAGAGACAAGAGAATTTGCATTCTTAGTCAATATAGCACACACTCTGGATTTGTTTTCTCAATGGATTACATATACCATAAGTACGGATTGGACATCCAAATTAAAGGTGGCACATTTTCCCTTAATGGTTTATAAAAACGGAAACTTCCTCCCTAAACAAACTATAAAAAAAATAGTGATAATAATGCTTATGATTTGTACCTTCAGCGTTGCCCTTCTTTGACAGAGGGGTGGAGATGTTATTATTCTCTTTCTCTCCACACCAGTACGACTTAGTGAAAGGGAAATACCAAGGCCTGGGAATCCCATACTGACCTGGAAAAGAGTGAATTGTTTTGTTATTACTACTGTCCGCCAAAACAAACCTAACTATTATAATGTACATCACTGATTTAACACTTTACGGGGACAAAATACTACAATTGTAAACCATATCCGTGACTCACCAGGGAACACATTTTCGATGTACCAGGTCATTATTCCGTAGAGCACAGCGTCAAACAGCATGAGGCTGATAGAGGTGGTCAGGTTGTAACTGTCTTCCTCCAGAGGGCTGGCCAGCAGGTTCGACCACTGGATACCCACTCCTTGCTCCTCAAACAGGGCAAAGTACTCACAGCCAAAGCCAAAAGCCACCGGAGACAGCAGACTCTGTGAGAAGAATAGAAAAGCCAGAGTTTAGCTCTCAAAACAAAACATTGAGTATTCATGTCTGTATTCAAATGTGTATTATTCAATTTTTTCCACACACCACTACAAGTTTTGCTCCAAAGCCCACGTAGTCTTGCCAGGCGACACACAGCACATAGGGCAGATAGAGCGTGAAGTATATAATGCCACCGCAGGCGGCTGCCAAGTTGGCACGAGAGAACAGGGTACTGATGAGGAAACACTGCATGATGGTTACAATGCCGAAGGATCCAAGGAAAAGAAACACCACGCCTGGGTCACTGTATGGCAGCAGGCTTCCCATCTGAGAAGTGTAGAAAGGGGGGGGGGGAGAAGAGATAGAAAATTAAATAGTTTCCTGGTTACAGCAGTATGATATAACTTGTTTTCCACAATTTGATGACATTTCTAGACAATGAAGTCCTTGTGATCATGGAAAAACAGAGTGACTATCAAGTTAAATGTTGAGTATAAACATGATGAATGTGAGTATGTTCACTTGTTTTCTACAATTTGATGACATTCCTACATGATGACAAAGTGTATTTAATGCGTGTGTGTGTGTGTGTGTCTGTGGCAACACCAACCTTCAACAACATCACCAACAAGCCGGCGCTGATCAGGAGCGGGATTAGACTGCTGATGAACCAGCTGAGCCACAGAGTGCCGTTGTTCAGTCCCATGATCCTCATGGTCTCTCTGAGCCGGGCCTCCTTCTCGTACACCACGCCCTTGATGATGATGGCTACTGAGTACATCCATGCCAGGGTCATGAAGAGAGGCATTGACCGACTCATCACCCGCAGGAAACTGGAAAAAGTGAAAAAATTAGTTACACGCATTTTAGACTAACTGTACAGTTAAACATGCAAAAGGCGTTATTACTTTGGTCACTTACATGTCATCAACATAGCAGGGGTAGGGCATCTGCTGAATGTAGATGCCTGTCTTCTCTTTGGTGCCAGTGATGGCTCTGATGATTCCTTGCTCAATGATGTCCTGCAGGTAAGAAAATCCGCCCCAGACGTACCGAAGGTCCTCAAAGGGGTCTGCCCTGGGACCGGGGTCCCAATAGCTGCAAAGCAAGATGAAAATCAGTAAAGCTCATAAAAAACATAGGAATTTGCAAATGGTTCTGCAATTAAATAACAGTTGGGGCCGCAGCTTCTTACCCATCTTTAATCTTGTTTGTCCTCTCCACATTATCAATGTCCATGCGGATCTTATAGTTTACGTTGGGAGGCAAGTCAGCGCTGCTGCTATGGGTGATGTCAGGAAACACGATTCCAGCCCAGAACTTCTGGTTGTTCAGAAGACCCATGGACTTGTTGACCAGCCTCTCCTCATTAGCTACTGGCTCCAGCTTGTCCAGGTTCACACACTGAAAAGGAAAAGAGAGGGGTTATGACATATTTTACTACGACAGTTTGACTAGGAATGAAGATGCATTTGCATGAGGTGTTTTTGGGTCTAAATGGTGTATGAAGGTCTGTGTCACCTAGTTAAAGAAGGATGGAACAAAAAAAAAACATGCCTGAAATCACAGCTTTACAGCAGAAGTAAAGAGTCTCACGATTTATCTCTAACAGCTGAATGTCCTATTTGCAAGTTGTTCTAATGAAGAGCATCTCCCAAGTACGTAAAATGTTAATGTCAAATTGTCTTAATGGTCAGCTTCTGGTTATAATAATCAGAACCCTACCAGGGTGTCAGACTTTTCACAGCTCCAAACAAACTAATCCACAAAAAAATCATAAAGATTCCTGCTTACAAAATGACATGCTTTCCTCACAAACACCACTGACAAGCTGATAATTACAATGAACTCTATACCCTATTACTCAAACTCATATGCCTCGGCTGGACGCTGAGTAACCACACCAGAGTTGTGAATGGGAAACATCATTACTTATTTAGCTCATCCTAACATTATATATCAGAGGTACATCACAAGGCTATTAGTTCACATTTACCACTGAACCTTGATGTTTAATTTTATAGGCATCCAGCTGAAGAACTATGCAGTGATATCGTTTCACACTTCTGCAGACTGGACTTGTACTTGAATGTAGTTGCATGTGTTGGGGTGATGCATACTGCGCTAACACACAAACCTCCATGAAGCGTGAGATGGTCTGTATGGCATGGTCAGTTTCGTTGAAGACGTCTCTCCAGGTATAGGCCGAGCCTGCGGGTCGTTGGTCCTCTGAGACCTTAGACAGGAAGGCTGACACATCTGACACACGCCACTCAGTCCCACTGAGCTGGGCATTGAAGAACGCGGCACTGGCGTTATTCTGGAGCAGGGTCTGGAAAAAGGAAGGTTTAAATCGTTTATTATAGAGAGTCAATGTACAATTACTGGCTACAAAAACCTAAAATAATAAAGAGGATACAGATCAATATTTATAGGCGGCTCAGAGTCTTCCTGTCATAAGACTTTCATTATTAAGCTAATTCTTCTTGCGCCGTAAAATTGTATGTCAAACAACAGATACATTTTTTTTTTCCTTTTTCCCAGACAGAGAAATCTATTGCCTGACAAACAAAGGCTAAAAAAGCAGAGACAGCCATCTGATGAAATTCGATACGATAAGTGTCAAGTGTGTACAAGAATCACCATTCGCCACTAGGTGGAAGTGGTGCTTATGCAATTTACATAGGAAGAGTGGAGTTTGGGCAAAAAACTGTGAGAAAAGACAAAAACATTTCTAGCCAGGAAGAGCCATGTTATAAACTATATTCCATCTGACGGTAAATGTATTATTTCAGTAGAGTGACTGTAATTTCATACCCATTGATCTATACAGATCAAGTAGTCCTGTGTGCAAGAAAACCAACACTTGGTGCGCTTGTCCCAAGTCTTGCTTGGCTTTTTCTGCTTTGGTTTTAGACCCTGTTAGGGTAATTATTTATCAAAGAATCACCAGAGTTCTCTCAAAGTTCGTTTTTAGTCAGAACTAAACAGAGCGAAGCAGCGTTCACTTTTTATGCTCCACATATCTGGAACAAACTCCCAGAACACTGCAGGTCCGCCGCAGGTCTTTTTGATGTTGTCTTTCTTTAAATAATTGTTCATTTCGTATACTGAAGTTGCATTGTTGAAACTGTATGACAATCTGCATAAGCATATAAAGAGAATTAAAAAGCAAGACCGGTGGGACCGGCCCGTTCTGGGAAACGGCAAGGATTGCAGGTGGATTACGTGTATAGAGCAACGGCTTATACATTGTCCCATACTAGCAGCATAAAATCTTGTATTTTATCTGCTTTTATATTTTTAACTGTTTTTAACTGCTCTTTAATGTTTAATTTATTATACTGCACTGTAACTTTTATTCTTGTATTTTATCTGTTTTTAATTTTTTCATTGTTTTAATGTAAAGCACTCTGAATTGCCCTGTTGCTGAAATGTGCTATACAAATAAAGCTGCCTTGTCTTGCCTAGAGTCCGTTTTACAGCACTTCAGCGCAAGTACAGTAAAATGACTGAAGATTGTTCACAACAGTGTCTTTTTAAAGGAGTTGGGAGTCAAGTTAGTTATTCGGTTCATGCAATCAGTAGATTTCTTCTTATCTCTGGTCAGGCCCGGCATCTCCTCCACATTATGCGCTCTGCCCTCAGGGATACATCCTGTGCTCTTTGCAAGGTCTCTCAGCTTTCATGATTAACACATGAAAGACAGAAATACTAAAACAGCAGTTCGGATGCAAATGGTTTAACAAAGAAACTGAAGGAAATCCGTCACAGACCCGTATTTTAATACCACACTGAAAATGCCTTTATGCTTTGTTTCTGGTTGGATGCAAACTGCATTTCGCTGTCTTTGTACTTGTACACTGCACAATGACAATAAAGTTAAATCTATCTAATCTATCTATTTTAAATTAATCAAGTTTTATGGTGGACCTTAACTCGCTGGCCCTTTCGGGTGAATTCTCTATCTGTATATTAGTCTCTCATTTTTGTCGCTCTTACGTTTACCCAAAAGACACCAGCCAGTATGAAAAATTAACGTCTCTTTGCCTCAACCCACAAGAGGTGGAGGATAAACAAATTGTATAACATTCAGAGTCAGTCAGATATTCTATATTCTATATAATATAGTCATTGGATGCATCCATACTACAGCTGTCTGGGTGGTGATGTCTACAGAAGTTTCAGAAGTTCTATGCTCCTTCCTTTGCAAGTCACGTCGGACACATAATTATGATTACGTCACAAAGCCGCACAGATTTCTATCTTTAAACCCCTCATGTAAACAGGAAGAAGACTTAGAACAAGCAACAGATATCTACAACAGACAAGTTTTGGGGAAGGCACGGCTGATCTTAGCCATCCCCGACCAACCACTCTTGGAGGAATTTGTTCTTCTCCCTTCTAGGTGGAGATACAGCTTTCAAAGGGTAAAAAGCAATCGCTTTAAATTTTCCTTTGTTCCAAATGCAATAATAACGCCTCATTTGCACTGAACCTTCACTGCCCTGCTCAGCAGCACCTAATCTTGGCCTCCATTTAAATGGTTTGAAACTTTAAACGAAAAGATGCATACTTTTCTGTAATTGTTGTGATGTCCTCCTGTATGTTGTGTTTGTGGTTTTGCCCTCTACTGCAAATCAAATTTCCCCTTGTGGGACAATAAAGTTCTGAACTGAACGCAGCTTTAATGTGTGTATGTGTCGGCAGTGTATCCAACTTACCCTGATCATGTCCATTTCCTCGCCATTCTCCATAAAGTTCCAAACTTTGGGCCTCATTTCCTCCCACATGCCTCCGATGTCCCTCAGCACGCCAAACTCCTGGAAGGTCTTATTAACCTGCAACACAAACACACACACACACACACACACACACACACACACAAACATGCTCAGTCTCATTCAGTGGGGCTTCATTCATTATTCTGATGAGGGTTTCCAAATATGAGGGGCCTATTCATACCTCTTGGATGATTCTCTGTGTGGCTGGAGTATCTGGGGTGTACAGGATCTTCCCCATGAGCAGAGGCTTCAGAGCTCTCCAGATCATCCTGGAAATGGGGCTGGACTCCAGGCTCCGCATCATGTTGTTACAATAGGGGGCTGGAAAATAAACACAGAGACATTTGGAGTCTTGAACCTGGTCTGTCCATGAAAAAGAAATCTGAAAAAGGTAAAAAAAAAAAAAAAAAAGAAGAAGAAGAAAGAAGTTGTTTCAGGTATCTTTAGACACTTACTGGAAGAGTTGTCGTAAGCTGAGAAAGGTTCACTCTCGTTGTCGTTGCCATGGTTTCCAAACAGGGCCTTGTAGTTGTTGTCTTCATACCAGTTGAGAGACTTGATTTTGAGGCCGCCTCCCTCGGGGTGTCCGCAGACGATACGTGAGACAGCCTGGTACATCTGGTTTGGAGAGTCTGTGGCATTTACAGTTAGATACAGGATCTCCTTACGCATGTCGTTCAAACTCTTCATACTGGCAAACTGGAGGGAGAGACATAGACAGAAATATTAGCATGATGATGGCTGTAAGTACATGTATCATTCCAAAATCAAATGTTGATAAGCTGGAGGATACAAATACAGACATACTGTGTGTTGTAGACCCATAAAGCATATTTGAGATGACAAATATTGCCCTTAAAGAGCCTGTTCTCGATATTAAGAGTAATACATGAAGAGACAAGATTAATAAAGCAGCAAACAAATAATTTCTACGTAAACATATAGTGGAGGAACGGCATCCTGAGTAGAAAATGGAGTCACACTCCTGTGTGTGTTGTAATCCGAGATTCCGAGAAAAATTTAACTTTGTAACAAAGGAGAACTCTGCAGAACATGAGTTTAGTCTGGGAATTCACAGGGAACCATGTCTCAGCTTCTAGTAACAGAACAAGGGGAATCTATAACGTTCATGAGTTTGAGATGTGTCACCACATCTGCGTTCAAGCTTGATGTGTACATGCTTCTTGCTTCCAATCTCACACGTCTCATATACTGTAACTCAGTGTGAAAAGTGAAATTAATATGTCTACATCTACATTCGAAAGGGCATCATCTGTCACAACAGAAGCAGCTTATATGAACCCTGTGTGTGAGGTGCTGTAGGTTTGAAGTTATTAAAGGTTTTCATCTGCACTATGGGTGGTATTCCAGACAGGGAAGTCAAGTGCTGCACTGCAGGGTGGAGACACTTAGCACCTAGCCGTCTGCCAGGCTAAGATAAAAATAACTGCTGTTCCCAATCCTATCTTTCTCCCTCTGTGTGTGTGTGTATTTGCATTTCTCTCCAGGAGAGAGGGCAGATAGCATATAACACAATGTTACTTACATGTTTTCACATAGTTTCTTATATAAAAAGCAACTATGTTGCTCTATGTTTTTGGAGTTTCTTTAAGTATGTATGGATTGTCCTGTATTCACTGGTGTCAATAGGTTAACGTCTCCAGTGTGCAGCTGCTTCGTTGTCAAATAAATTCTCAATGTTGAATGCTTGGGGGCAGTGCAGTACTGTTCCCTTGTTATCACAGTACAAAAATACTTTTTACTTATAATATTATAATTATAGTTCAGTATTGTTGGTCATTTCAGAAACAGGATAAAAACCTGAGCATTTAGTTTTTAATGAATTAAACCTAAACTATTAAGTCTCCACTGAATATTTTTGATGAAGTAATCATCAAAAAGGTTTCAATATTATTCTTCCTCATTAATGCAAAAAGTATGATTGATTTAGGGTAAATCATTTCGTCAGTTAAAACAATACACACGTTTCTCTCCTTTTTTTTTGCTGTTCAGTAATTCCTTATTCTATCTACCCAGTTAAGTGTAAACAGACCTAATATTTGTTTCATTTTCTTGTGACAAATGCTAGACATTGGCACAAAAATGATAATATATACAAAAGATGAAATGATGTGGCCATACTAATCATAACAACAGAACATATTCCTCTAGTCCCCAGAGAAACTGTCCTTGATCGTCTATCAACATGATCTATCAAGTCAGCGTGACGTCTGGCTGAAGGGAGCAGGGAGTTCATTTCCATTCACACGGGAGGTTACTTCAGGTCAAGAGACAAGTCGCCACAAGTTCCCTGTTAATGTCTCCAAACTGGTCAAGTGCACATGCAATTATGTCACCAACTCGTGATAGGGAAGGAATGAAAGGAGGGGTTTTGTGTTTTCCGTGCAAGTAAAACATAGAAAGGGCAGAAGAAGAGGGGAGCTTTTGTTTCCCAACAGTGAAGGTTACTTGGGCTTACAATAGGCTTGGGCTCTGTGTGTGAGGAGTGGAGGCTGAGGAAATCACACCTTTCCTGAGGTTAATATGGGAGGAGGTCAGAGATAGGTGACAGAAATGAGACTGAGAAAGAAAGAAAGAAAGAAAGAAAGAAAGAAAGATTATAGGAGTTTGCAGCAGAGCAGGAGGTGGAAACGAGAGCAGAAAAAGCGAGAACGAAGAGAGGTTACTATCTGTCATTCTCCAAATAGGAAAACCTCCTCAAGCTCCACAAGTAGAGCACTATTATACTGACAATTGTTACTAAGGACAGACTCACTAACATAAAAACACGCCATGCAAGGCTGTTTCATGACAAATAACACTGTTTTCTGTTTCTAATAAACTGTTCAGTCTACAGAATGTAATTCTTATTCTGCCCGTCAACAAGATATTTAACACTGTCTTCCAACAAAGCGAAAGACTGACAAACACACACTCACACACACACACACACACACACACACACACACACACACACACACACACACACACACACACACACACACACACACACACACACACACTCCCTGAGCTCATTGTAAATGTGCAGCCACATCAAACCTTCCTTCCTGCTCTTTCACACGCAAAGAACTTGGTGTAATAGTGTGTGTGTGTGTGTGTGTGTGTGTGTGTTGTGTTGGACTGGGTGCATATCTCAATCTTTCTGTGTGGCTGTCTATGTGTATTTATGCATTATATATGGCTTGCGGTGTGCATTTGCACAAATTACATATGTACATGTAAATATATGTCTTCATATCTTCACTGCCAGAGGCTACAGTAGCTGCAAAAAGAGAGCGAGCAAGCAAGAGAGAGAGAGAGAGAGAGAGAGAGAGAGAGAGAGAGAGAGAGAGAGGTGACTTACAGAAACCTCAGCCATATTTTGTTCTTCCTGTTCTCACACACACATACACACACACACACACACACACACACACACACACACACACACACACACACACACACACACACACACACACACACACACACACACACACACACACACACACACACACAGCCAGTTTGGCTACTGTGTGTTTATGTGCAACCAACTGTGTCTACCAAAAATTTGTGTTGATCTGTGTCAGTGAGTATTAATTTGCCTGTGCTGAAAACGCTTTTGTGTGAGTGAGATATGTGTCATTTCCCCTCGAGGGATGATGCCTATGTTGCAGTAACTTAAGTGAGAAACACATACACACACAGACAGGCAGCAGAAGAGGATTGTCCCAGAGTTACCTCGTAGCACAGCCTGTATGAGGTTACTTAAGTTCAAATTTCCACTCCAGAACACAGCTATTTAGACCAGAGCAGCTCAGGGGCCAATCATAAATGAATTGTTGACATGAAATGAAACATTTTAACTCTCTACACCAGTTGTGACCTGAATATTACAAGACTTTAGAGTAGGCTTAGTTTGTCTTAAGATAGCTAGGGTCCACTACTGTTCTATCTAACAATGTAAATGTAGTAAAACAAAAAAATAACAATACACAGCTTACTGTGAAGCAGTAAACAAAAAAAAATCTAAATATTTATAATTAACATCTGTGTAAAGCCTTACGTAATATGACATATCTTTGTATTCTTAACTTTTTCTTAGGGGGGTGGCAGTAGCTCAGTCCATAGGGAGTTGGGTTAGGAACCAGAGGGTCTCTGGTTCAAGTACCCGTACGGACAAAAGTATGGTGGGCACTGTCAAAGTGCTCTTGAGCAAGACACCAAACCCCCAACTGCTCTGGGCGCCTGTCTATGGATAGCTGCAGCCCCTTCACTCTGACATCTCTCCATTAGTGCATGTGGAGATACTGAGCATGTGTGTGTGTAATTCAGGCCTATGTGTAATGTGTATTCTAACAACAGAGTGAAAACATTGTAATTTCGCTTGCGGGATTAATAAAAAATTATAAATTATTATTATTAAAATCTCTAAGGCAGTGATCAGGTTTTGGAACACAGAGGTTACTAGAGTTTAGTTTGTTCAAACACTCTACCACTTAGCTAGGCAGCCACCTAAGCTACTTAGGGCAAACAATACAAAGACACCAATGTTTCCGAAAAGCATTTTGAATACATTTATCTAATGAGTTTGCATTTGTTAGGCTTAATTACAGTGTTTCCTTAATTACCATCACTCATGATGAAGGGTTTAGTAAAAATTGTTGTAGATTATTATTAGGGGTATAAATCTCCGCACTGCCAGCCTTGTGAGCTAAACAAAATAATCTACTTACAAACAGAGAAAAGGGTTAAGGAGAAAAAATTAACTAATTAGCATTTATCGGCAATAAATCAAGAGCATGGATGGCTGCTGAGCACTATTGATGAGGAAAAGGACTAAAATCTGACACGTTTTCACGTGCAACTACACTTGTTTCAGACTTTCTTGGAGCAACATTTCCTTGGAACTAGTACTGTAGATAAATGCTGGTTTATTTAGGAACATTCCAAAAACAGCTCTGTTGGCAGGACATTAATGTTGCTTGTCACGTGAATGAAAGGACATTTTTAAAATAAGTTATATAGTTGTTTTTTGCCATCCAACAGTGATAAGCCCTGGATTTAAACACAGGCTGCAGATGATTACTGGTTAGGAAGTAGAGGTTACTTGAGTTTATATCTCTATTCGGCCGCTTACCTCAAATCCATATAATCTTCTTTAAACTAAATAATACACACTGAAGAGGAGTGATTTCTGTGAGCAACAAAATAATCAGTGATTAAATTGATGCTCTTTCAGTAAATATGCCACAGCAGCCTAAAATAATCACAATGTCTCCACAGGAGTATAAAAGATCAACAAGAGCTGGTTCAGACTAGAGCCAATATTATCGGCCGATGTTAGGCATTGGCCGATAAATAATATTTACGATTTACGGCCAAAACACCCTTCAACCATGTTACTCTTTGATTTTTGTTGTTGTTATTGTGTTTTTGTTCAAAGGATTTTAAGTTTCATATCTTAAGTTTTTATACATTTTATTTATCAGAACTTTAATATATTTTGATGCACCTCTGTTCTGTTGTGACAATAAAACAAACAAGTTTATTTTTAAACTGCATTATCGTATTATTTTAGTGAGGACTCATAAATAACTACAAATGACTAATGTTAGGGAAATCTGTTAATGTTTTGCTACGCATTTCTGGACTTAAAAAAAAATTCATATCGGCCGATATATTGGAATATCGGATCCATCACCAAATATTTGTATCGATATCGGCCTTAAAAATCCTTCATCGGTCGGGCTCTAGTCCAGACAAATAAAAACATGGTAAAACACGGGAGGAAGTTGTGCAAGAAAGATTTTGGTTAACAGTCCACTTTTGTCTTTTACATTCTTCATGAGTTAGTGTATGCTAATCATTGCCCTCTCATGCAGTGACAAGTAAAAAAGAACTTGATGTGGTGGGGAAAGGTGATAAAAAAGGATTGGTGAAGGTTGCAACATTATTACTTTAAGACTGAAGAAAGGTCACTGATGTTCTTGCAGCTGCTAAGACTGCAAGCGCCATCACACGCGCAAATGTACACACACACACACACACACACACACACACACATACACACACACACAAAATGGTGCACACCCAGTTGGGTCTTTATGTTTTGCCAACTCAGCAAAGCAGGAGCCTGAGAGAAAGGGGTTTATGTTTGCACCACTGCAGCTCCTCTCTCTTCGTACTACATTCCAGCAGCTCCGACTGGGTTACATGAGCTTAGGTCTGGCATGTGTGTGCACTGCATGTAATGCTATACTGTGTGCGTATGCAAGACAGTGAAGACAGTGCACCTGGTTGCTGGCTAAGCAAGGCTCTCGTGCCACCGCCTTCAAAACCATTTTGCACAGCTTATTCTTGTTTAAACTTGAAAAAGATAATTTTGTAGACCTTTTATGAGTCAGAGATGATTTAGATGTTGTGTAATCTGTATGCAGAAAAGTAATTTTAGGTGAAATCTAGCTTAGAAAAAAGAGGAATGGGAGCCACAGAAAATCAAAGCCTTGATTAATATGGCTATATGTTGAAGTGCTAGACCCATATCGACACATAATGGCTGAGTGTACAGTTAATATGCGTCAGTGTTGTTTATAATCATGTAATCATGTTAGCAGCTTTTCTAAAAAGTATATATATATATATATATATATATATATATATATTACAATGAAGCAGTGTGTTCTGCCCCAACTTGTACTACTACATTAGCCCTTAGCCGATTCTTGGGAAGAATTGATTTTAAACAGTACTACTGAAGACTGAACTTTGGAAGTAAATATTTCAGTAGTCCTGTTTGTAAGTGTTATAACATGTGTGGGTTGTTTTGTGTGTGTGTGTGTGTGTGTGTGTGTGTGTGTGTGTGTGTGGTGTAAATACCTCCACGGCCAGTGCTCCCAGGCTCTCTAGAAGATTGTCGGTTGCAGCTGAGACATCCTGAACGACTTTGGGGTCCGACTTCACATCCTTCTGTTAGAGAGAAAGGGCATCTTCACTATGCTGCAGAGATTTTACACTGTATTTTTGGTTTCTGGGCGCAATAAATACATCCTGAAAAAAGACATTCATTGAAACATAAAATGAAACTAAATTGATGTGCAGATTTATTATTCATAAATTAGTTAATTTCAAAGGATCTTAATTATGTAGTTATTTGTTATGTATTATTGTATTTACATCTAAACTAGCTTTCATTTTGTATCTGTTTATTGACTTTAGTATTAAATATGAGGTGAGGAGGGGAGAAACAAAAGCTGTGGTAAAGGAGAAAGAAGAGGAACAACATTGGGTTCAAAGGTGATGGAAGAGGGGAACCCAGAGAGAAAAACATGTCAGCAGAGCTTTGACCTGTTCCCGTCCGTCAAACTGTGTGTGTGTGTGTGTGTGTGTGTGTGTGTGTGTGTGTGTGTGTGTGTGTGTGTGTGTGTGTGTGTGTGTGTGTGTGTGTGTGTTTTCTCATCTATCAGACTAAGCTGTCAGCTGCTGAAATGCCTGACACTCGATAAAGCTTAGATGTAGCTGAAGACAGAACAGCCATCTAGGAAGACAGAAAGATACTGTAGCTTTCTCCTGTTTCTCTCTCTCTCTCTCTCTCTCACACCATTTTGTCCCACTTTTTGTCTTGTTTTTTTTTTCTTCTCAAATTTCTATTCATCTCTCTTACACACACACACACAGCAAATAATGGGATATCGTAGAGTTCTCGACCTCACGTTTGCACAGTCGTGTTACTTTTGGAAAGGAATTTCCATTCTTGCATCAACATGTGGACACTGAGTTCATATAAACAAGAATAAGAGAACATTCTGTTTTTGGGTAAATCAGGTCCACAGTGAGTCAGGTAATGATTTCATTCCCATATCAAGAGACAAGAAAGCAGCATTTCTTATCTTTTCAACAGCACAGCAAACAGCAGAATTGCTGACATGACTTATTTCTGAAACCGGGACAATACTCTGGCTCTCTTCCTTTGTCTGTTTCTCTCTCTGAAGATCAGTACAGAACACAATGGGGGAGGAGGGGGGGGGGGGGGGGGGGGGGGGGTTCCACCTCTTGCCACACTTCACCATTGTGACTCACATTTGGGTCACGGGTTTTATGGGAAAGGGGAAGGCTGTTCAGGAAGAAACAGGCAGAGGAGAGGTGACGCTGGACAGGGAAGGGCAGAGGGAGGATGAGAAGCGGAGGGATAACAAGCTGAGAAAACAAGGGAATACAGAAAGCACAAAGTCTCATAGTAAGCAGAAAAGACGAGGGATGAGGGATTTACATGTCATGGATGAATACGGGGGTCTGGTGATTTCATGCCAGACCTATACAAACAGCTCCCATTTAGCAGTCACAGTAAAGATGCATGGCCCTAACTGTGACAGTAGGATCCATGTTGTTGAGAACATTTTTTATCATCTTTCGGTTTTTATTGTGATGTTAAAATTCGAATTCACTGTAAAACTACAACTGGTTGATGTGTTTGACTCGACGAATAAACTCACCCGAATAGGTTTGAGGAAGTCCAAGTTGGACAGAAAGTGGCTCTGGGCCTTGTTTAGCCAATCACTGGAGGAATTGCAGATAATTTCTTGAGTGAGACGGGAAACGTTGCGATCGGCAATGTGGACAAACTCCTCCAGGGGCGTGGTGTTACAGAGGTCTCTGAGATGAAAGCCGAAACCTTTAGTCAGCACCTGGACAGAGAAAAAAGAGCACATTGGTTCAGAAAGAGTAGAGGATTGTGATATCACATGTGTGCTAGATACTATGAGAGGACATATAGGGAAATATATCCAACAAATAAATATCCATAAAAATATGTCAAATGTTAACGTGACAACATGGTGGCATACAAGACTGATCTCCTTCAAGTTGGAATTATTATAAGTCCACTCTTCAGTATTTTAACTGAGGAGTGGACTTATAATAATTCCAAGAAAGAGAAAAGGAGCCGAGTGTCCTGCCAATAAATATTTAGACATGATCGAGTCAATTTCTATTTCCCTTACAGGAGCATAAAAAACTCTTAAACAAAGCAAATGCAAATATATATACGTAGAGGAGTATTTGCACATAATGCTTGGGTCTCTTTGCCATCACAAGTAATACTGAATTAATATGTGATATGAGTAACACTGTTTGTGTTTCAACACAGAGTACCCTTAGTGGTTAGTCCTGACTCTTTAAAGATCGTTATGAATCAGTCTAAAAACGTTACATTCTTAAAACCTGACCACAAGAACAAAACTATGACACTCATAGAAAGACATCGCTGAGCAACCATGAGGGGGAAAAAAAAATCTTATGAATGTCAATGCTGGAACTTGCCAAGGACTTTTTAACAAGAAACCTCATCCAAATAAGACTCATCTGGTGATCCGAAAAATGCCATATTCTTTTTTCTTTTTCTCTACATAAACCATCTTTGTCAAATGCTTCTCTTCCTTTATTTTTCAAAAACGATCTAACACATTATTTGGAAGAGAAAAAAACGTTACTGGACAGAGGCTGTTTTCTCTGACAGAGTCAAGATGTTCGGAGTGTGTGTCTTTGTATGTGAGTGAGTGAGAGAGACAGAGAGAGAGAGAGAGCAAGTGGGGAGCACACTGACTTATCATCTAGATGTCCTTGCCCAGTCTGTGCTATGCCATGGTGTCTATCAGACTATAAACTGGTCGCACACACAATCGCAGCTGGTAATCTTTTCATTGGAAAAACATCAGGGCTTACAGCAGTTTGGAGGAGTGGGAATCTAATACTAATTGTCCAATACAGAATTCAAAACATATATTTCCCTCAAGAAATTTCTATGATCATCTACAGTATTTATGTCTTTGCTCTTGTGCATTTTATTGCTGTTCCAACAAGTCGTTAAATATACACACAGAAATAATAAGCTTTCCTCAATTTCCACTCCACTCCTTAAATAATGTTCCTAATGACTTTCATAGACTAATGCATCTGATCAATAGATGTCTGGAAGAAAGGGATGGGTAGAAGACAATCAGATTGTGTAACGTGAGTTTGTCTTTGAGCCTTTGTCTGTGCACGTGAGGAGAAATGGGGGGGGGGGGGGGGGAGGGAAGAGGGCAGAGGAGCAGTCTTGTGACACCAGCCCTCCAATTGCAAAGCGGGGATGATGTGGTAGGCTGGGTGTGGGGCTGTTGTTGAGGTGGACCCTTACAGTCTATGGGTGGATCTATGTAGTGGAACCTGTCCATGTATGTGCGCGATGCTGGGTTATACAAATAATTTTGATTTGAATGGGAGGTGGTGTGTGTGTGTGTGTGTGTGTGTGTGTGTGTGTGTGTGTGTGTGTGTGTGTGTGTGTGTGTGTGTGGTCATAGTTCACCATGTCAGCTAAAAAAAAGGGAATTAGATTTTCTTTTTGTGGGAAAATAAGGAAGAGACAGAACTGAGGGGGGTGCCCAACAGCCTCTTCACCCAACCACCCGTCACTAGAGAGCTGTGCAATATATCGATATTATATCGATATCGTGATATGAGACTAGATAGCGTCTTAGATTTTGGATATAGTAATATCGTAATATGGCATAAGTGTTGTCTTTTGCTGGTTTTAAAGGCTGCATTACAGTAAAGTGATGTCATTTTCTGAACTTACTAGATTTGCCTGTACCCACTTAGTCATTATATCCACATTAATGATGATTATTTATCAAAAATCTCATTGTGTAAATATTTTGTGAAAGCACCAATAGTCAACACTACAATATCGTTGCGGTATCAATATTGAGGTATTTGGTCAAAAATATGGTGATATTTGATTTTCTCCATATCGCACAGCCCTACCCCTCACCATCAGTGATTTTTCTGCTGGGTATTTAGGGCTTAACTGTGCCACAGCAGAGTCCTGTGGACCAACAGATGGTCTCAAGGGAAGGTCATTGGATTCATGCACGTGCACTGTGACCAGGGGGTGGGGATGGGGGTCGGGGTATGATTACCTTTTTATGTGAAAAAAACTAAACAAAAGGCTGTACAAAATAATGCATTTGTTATCTGCAATAGGTAATATGGGCCGCTAATATTTGTGGAGAGGCCTGTAATATTTAACAATCTTCAATGTGGTTTAATCATTTCATCTACAACAATCCACTATTTTTGTGTTAGAAAATAAATCTCAAACCAATAAGTAAACTATTAGCATTCACTGAAGAGGAAATGTTGAAGGATGGGATAGGAGGGTTTATTATTAAATGTTGGAATATGTGGGTTTGAGAAGGGTATTGCAGTACTTTTCAACCTTAATAAAAAGTAATAATAAAATAATAATCTTATTTGTACCTTCTCCAGATTGACGTCAGCCTCCACTATTTGCTTCAGCGCGTGATGAGGAAGTGAGGCGTTGTGGTGCAGGAAGTGGGAAAGGGTCTCATCATCTCGCAAAAAGTCCTTCAGCTTGAAACCTAGAAAAAAAAAAAACATTGAAGCAGTGAGTCAACTAACATTTTGGTGGTTGATAGTGCGAGGACTCACAGCAGTGTTCCCAGCATGATATATAATACAACTCATCCATTTATCCATCCCTTTAATTTCCACTAAAGCTGCAAAGCACTTTCTCATTCAATGACCGTGTGAAACAAGTTATTAAATGCATCCTTGCGTATACTTGTAAAGTGACTACTATAAAATTCCTCAATAGTCTGATTTATCAAGAAAATCTACCAGATCCTCAGTATTTCCTTGTCCAAAGTATAACTCTTAAATTCCCTAACATTCCAGAAATGTAAGACTAGTGAAAACCCCAGTGCAAGAACTCCATGATATACTGCTCAATGATAACCACAATATGTAATACATCAATAATTAGTAGACTCAAACTGAAAACATAAAAAACATCACTGAATTCAACTCCAAATGACTCCAAATCAAATGGTATATTTGAATACTCATAACTTTACAAACACAGAGCCACACTGTCCTCTGAACTCTGAGAGCTTTTTGTTCTTTTGCTGCATTCCAAAGAAGTTAAACCATTTCTGAAACTGGCCTGAGTCAGCTGTGTGGTTGCACGTGCTCGCTCGCTCTCACACACAGACACACACAGACACACACAGACACACACACACACACACACACACACACACACACACACACTCTCTTCTCAGTTTTTGTACACCGGGGTTACTACAGGGCGTTCCACTTTGGTCCAGATACTACCTACCAGTCTTCCCGTCTCTCCCTCTCTCTTACACTCTTCCTTCCTAAATGTCTCTGTCTATACCTTTCACCTACTTTTCTGTACCCTGAGCCACATCTTAACCATTTTCTCTCCATCCACCTTCTACTTCTACCAGAACTTGTCCTAGACTTTGGGTGATGCTTTAAGAGGAATCATGCAGAGAGAACAGGAATAGCTCCTGCAGCCCGAAGGCTGTTATTTTGGTTACTAAGTGTGCGGTCTCGATCTGTTGTGTAACTGCAAACTTTTATGATTGCGCGGCTTAATGCTTTAAACTTAAGTTTTTTTTTATAGTCGTGCGTAGATTCGACGGCGCAGGGTCTGGTGTAGACGCAGAAGGGTCTGCATTTACGCCAGACCCTACACCGTAGCCTGACGTGCACCTTTCAAATGTAACTACGCGTCGTAGCGATGCACGTCGCTCGGCCGTGGCTTGGTAGCGTTGCATTTCCCCAGACTCATTTCCTGGTTCTCCTTCACCATACACAACATGAAATCAAGGAGAGGGTTAAGATTTCCCACCGTGGTCAGAAAGAACAGGGGAGACACTTTGTTTCTCTCACTATGACTCTAGAGTCGCTACTCACTCCGGAGCTAATCGCCGTCACTCTCTCACTTCCTCCTCGCTCTAAAACACACTCCCCACACACAGACACACACATGCCGGCTCGACGCACACACTAGCGCACAAGTATAAACATCAGGCCACGGCGTAGGCTACGGCGAAAGCTCTGCGTGGAGCCTCCGCACAACTGTAAAAAGGCCTTTAACTGATTGTTTTTCACCCTAAAGAGGTTTACGCATCTTTTACTGCCTTGGATTATCAATATGAATACATTTAACAAAGAATGAATGCTTACTGCTCTGCTCTCGTCTAGTCTGTTCACAACTTAATAATGCTGAATTGAATAACTGAACTGCTTATTTTAAAATGTCTTCCTATCCCCCCCCCCCACCCTCGTCATCTTTTCCCTTTATCTCCAGTAAATCTTGTTCTGCTTTCTTTCTTTTGAAGCTATCAGATGTCTGACACACACACACACACACACACACACACACACACACACACACACACACACACACACACAAAGAGGAAACACTTTGCTTCTACTGAATTGAACTTCCCCTGGGAGGAAGTGAAAGAGAACAGTTTGTTTCTGTGTGTTCAGGAGGCACATGTGTGCCGTCACTCTCCCTTACTGCCTCCATGGCTGTGCACCAGGATGTGTGCTATTTGAGTTTGAGGTGAGTGTGTGTTACACATACATCCTTACCATCCCTGCTCTCCATGGGCCTCTGTGCATGTGTGTGTGTGTGTGTGTGTGTGTGTGTGTGTGTGTGTAATCATGCACCGGTGTCTGCAGTGTGTGACCTCAACTCTCAGGGGTGAACAACCAGGGAGTGCTAATATGGTCTAATCAGTGTCCCAGTAGGAAGTCGCAGCTCCCGTGGTGCATTGCATCCAAAGGCCCTTGAGGACAGACCAGACTGGATGCAAAGTCGGGCAGTACTTTGAGCAGTCAGCAAAGGTGCTTACATGTTTGTATTAAATTTCCTTGTTTTATCTTATCTGTGTGTGTTTGTCTTAGTGTGGGCTGCCTAAGTGCTTTAAACCCCTGAGTTAGCAGGAGCACAGAGGGTTTCTAAAGTAAGAAAACACAAGTAAGCAGATAAGTAAGAAGTAAGTTTGTTTTTCCTCTGTTGGAGCCAGCTGTATACAAGGGCGAGCCCTACATTAACATTCAAGTTTGTGCTTGCTCCTGGCGCTGCCTACTCTTATTTGAAAATACTGTGACTCACTTAAAAACCAGTTGACAGTGGTCAAACCGGTCCATAAACTGGCTGGGACAAAATTATTCCCCAAATCTACCGCAGCTTGGCTAACAAGCATGAAGTAGCAATCCTGAAGTGACTTTGAAGTCTGATCAAGAAAAGATGGATGGATCAAATTCTGACAGAGAATCAACACACAAAATGGTTGGAGAAGCAATAACTTGTTGGATTGTATCTAAGCTCTGTGTGAGAGCCTATTGGAGTTTTAGATGTCCTAAATCAGAAAGGTTCTGTGAGGTGATGTTATCTCTCACTTTCCCAAGGAGCTAGGGCCTGGTTTCATCACTCAGGTAGATCAATTAGGTTAAAGGTTAAAGTGAGGGTTGACCTATAGACATGTTGGACTGATGTTTATGGTTAAGGATTTTAAAAGATCAGGCTCAGACACATCAAGCCTTTGAATCAAATGGAGGCCGCCAGATACAATATGAAGCTGATTAAAGTCTAAAAACGGAAGATACATTAAATTAAAGTAAGCAAGTACATTTTTAAGTAAAATGTTTCAGCTTCACTTTTGTGAAGACAGATAGGGAAGATAAGAAAAAAATGCTGTGGCGTTTGAAAAGCTCAACATTGACTATCAGACCATACTTATCTCTCTATCATTTATCTATTTGGTATTAAGAACATCTAAAAAAAATTGTTGCACGTCTATGTTCTTTAAATGCTAAAATGTCTGTTGATTTTCTCCATTCCATCCATCTGTCATGTCATTCTGTACTATCTCATGAAGCAGGAATGCATTAAACCTCATGAAGAAAAGTATGTTCTGTGTGATTTATCTAGTTATCCTACGGGGAGAAAGCGTATCCCTCTTCCTGATCCTTTACAGGGCTCCTTCCCTGTCAGTGTAAATCTTACTCGCTGACACCCGTCGGTTGCTGAATTATTAACCTGCATGTGAGGGTCTCCACTCCCTGCTCTTTAATCATGCTGTTATTCCTATAGCATCACTCTGCAGGTGCAGTGCTCAGTTTACTTTTTCCTGCATCATACATGACTGTCCCTGCGCTATGTCGGTGCATTCCCTCACATGGATTAAAGACAAATACCGAGCGGAATATGGGATTAAGCACAATGCTGTGCATTTAGAAATCAGTTGTGATAAAGTGCACAGATGCGCTGTTAAAATGATGAATTAAAACAAAAATCCAATTAAAATGTAGTGACCCACAGAAAAGATGAAGATCTATTACTGGGCTCTAATGTATACTGCTTACAAGATGGAAAGGAAAGACACAAAAAGAGATGAGGACATCCCAAATGAGAAATTAGCAAACTTGGGAATTTGTTAATGAATACAAATGATTTTCTTTTCATTTACTCTGATTTAATCTCTCCATTTTTTCAGGCCATGCTATGCTTTGTAGGGCCATTGCATAACAAAGTGCACCTTTGGGCTAGTAAAGCAGACTGTAGCCAAAACAACAAGAACCTAGATCGTTCTGCTTTGTTGCATAATTTCTGATGGTACACTCTGCTCAATTTACCCTTACATTGGTGTCTGATGAGAAACCAAGCTAATACGTCTTTATTTATAGAAACTAACAGAGTATCACAGAAATATTGCTGTAGTAAAGCATCGCTAATGAAACAAACAAAGACTCCCACGCCCAATTAGACTCCCTCATTTCACGTTAGCAATAAACTGAGGTCAGTACTTACATCACTGCTGTTTACTGTTCTTGCACTCTGTCCTGTAATGCCCTTTGTTGTGTTATCATCCTTCATTTTATACAGTGTTTATGTGTTTTTTTCATCATCACTTTTCATCACTGGAAAAAATCAATACTGAATTCAAACGAAAATATCTTTTTCACTGACTGAGTGAATGTGTTTGTATGACTTCTACGCAAGTGAAGTAAAGTAAGTGCAGATTCAACACAGCCAGCTTTCCTATGTGCTTTCTCTGCTTCAAGAGGTAATGATAACCTCTTCTTCAAAAAGCACGCATTTTTAAAATGTTATTCTACAAACTTTGAGCACTGACATTTAGGATTAGGAAGTCAGTAAAACTGACAGCAGAGATAGCAGAATCACGTCTGTGACCACTCCTCGTAGACAGGAAGCAGCGACATTCCAGTCAGAACAACTCGACATTTACTACCAGATCTGTGCAGGGATTGTATAATGATTGTCAGGGTGGTGCGCATGTTTTTCCTGACTTACACCACCACTGGCACGTACAGTAATAACTTAGAAGTGCAACACCCAATGGATTCCGGGAGAAGGGCCCACCGCGGCTGGCAGGCAGTGATAAGGAAGGGACACGTGTCACTCTGAACACTGCTCCGAAGACTTTGAGCTAACATCAGCTCAGTCAGCTGCTGCACTGTAAAGTGACAAATGACGGTATCTAATCCTAAGCGATTGATAATGTCATTGAATATTTCAACATAAGTGTGTGTGTGTGTAGTGTAGAAAGCACATAGGACCCTTATTTTCAGACCACCATTTCAGGTAGTTGAATGGTTAGTAGACTGAACAAACTACAATCTACTTTGTTTTCAAAATAAGGAAAAGATAATCATCAAGATAAAATATCTTGACAAAAACTACTTCTTGCTACTTTGGGAAACGATACGTTTTCATGAACCTGAATATTTCCCCCGAGCTGAAGCTCAATACCATCACCAGCAATGTGTGAATAAACTGAAGGTGTGAGTTACCGACCGTTGGATCATATCTACATGGGCAGTTGTGTAAGAGTTTCCTTTTCTGTTTAAATGAGCATACAGGCAAGAAGAAAATGATGAATGGGTGATCAATGTGTATGGGTGGGTGACTAAAGGGATCAATCAGCATTAAAACAACAGAAAATGAGCACAAAATCAAAGGGATGTACTTACGAGCACTGTTCTTCTGCAGCTTCTTGAGGGCCCTCAGCAGTCCCTTGTAGCCCTCGTAGCTTTTATCATTCTGTGAGTAGAGCAGGATCTTCTTGGCATCAATGAACAATCGGGAGATTCTAGTGAGGTTGGCAGAAAGAGACAAAATCAGACACACTGTTTGACATCTCTTAAGAATTCAAAGCCTGAGACGATCTTTTCTCAATTTTCTAAAAGAATATACTTTGTGGCTTAATCCAAATGATATGAATATGAATAATATGTTGATAAAAAGATTGAAAATTATAAAACAAAATGACACAAAACTCATATTTCGTTGCACTAAGTGAATACTTTGAATCAGCCCAAGCAATGCATTGATTTAACAATGAATCAGCAAGAGGGCCGTGCTACTCACATAGAATCATTGAAGTTTCCCACCACCCCGGGACTCTCGCCAGGGGTAGGATTACGAAAGCACGGGTTGTTGGCGTTACAGATGATGCCTTGCACCCAGGGCAGGGACCCCGCTGATGGCATGGCCTTGTTCGGGAAATGGCCTGAAAAGGAAAGGGACACAATACATTTTTTTATAATTAGTTTTCAATTTGGAATATCAGTGAAACAGAAAATCATCTCAATTTACAGACATCATTCAGCCTCACACAAGAACATTGTTAACCAGTATTGTCATTCTTGCAAATCAGGTGAATTCTTCCGTATTAAGTGTCTCAGTAACTAATTATTCCATTTTATTCTCCACCAATCAAACCTAAACTCCGAAAAAAAGTATTCCACTGTGTGTCAATAATTACCCAGCTGTCTTTAGCATTGACATTATCTTTACAATTGTTTGTACTCTTATCAGCTATCTTCACTGCTACTGCTCTACTGCTGCAATTTACTGAGGTTAACTAGCTATTATACTGAAAAGATAAGTGTGGAGGGCACAAAGGAAAAGTTGGAGTTCACTGGGTTAACTGTTTTCCTTCTCATAAATTGAGAACAATAATATGAAATGTTTGTGTGCTTTTTACCAGTGATTTGAAACATGGTCAAGGTTGTGAAACCACCTTTTCCAGGAGCTAAAGGTCCTATCACACTTTCACACAGTGCAAACAAAAGTTGACAAATCTGAGCGATATAACATGGAAACCTTGGGTAACTAACATATTGATCGTACCAAGAACCAAGAGGCAAAACATAAGACAGACGTCTTAGAACAGTTGAATAACAGACTACCGGTAATACTGTGTATACTTTTATTATTTTGAAGAATTTAACTCTCAACTTGTAATACTACATCTTTACTTTTTTTTCTTTCTTTCTTTTTTTCAAATATCAGATGGTTAAAAAAAAAAGTTGAAAAAATATTCATATATTAGATGTGAATGAAGTGAAAAATAATTTAGTACCACCCCGTCCCTGTCTGCTTACATTCATGTTGCTCGTAGGGTGGATAATGTATTCGGACTGAGATTAGGATGAAGAAGATAAACAGGGGCCAGATGATCTCAATCAGCAGCTGGATCTAAGAAAGGAAGACAAAAAGGATGATTAAAGAAGTTAATCAAGTAAATAAAAGTGCTTCACACTCTTGGGAAACAAAAACTTGGGAAACAAATGAGTTAATCATCCCAAAAAAGGGGTTTCCTTTGCGCTTTGCAGTTTTTGTGTAATTGCAGTTCAACTAAGGTAATTTCTGCTGCTTTAGAAGAAGAAGAAAAAATCATGAGTTGTGTGTGTGTGTGTGCGTGTGTGCGTGCGTGAAGGGAGCTGTCAACTGTTGTCCTTTGTAAACAGTAATCCCCAACATGAGTCTGAGTAAAGCATGTGGGTTAAGGGGAGACAGAGTGCGACAGAGTGAGAGGTCTGTGGGGTTTAGAGGACTTTGTCCATCTGTTCCATATGGCCCTTCTGCTTCAGCTGCCTGTGTCTCAGCCTTAACCAGCATGGCAGACATGCAGCGCGGGGGAAAAGAATAAAGGTTGTTTTAGAAAACGCGCTGTTATCCCTTTGTTGGAAATAATTTGATTTAATGTCAAGCAACCACAGCCATCACTTTGAGGAGGAGTTTCTGCTTGATGGTCAAATGGCTTAATTGTATGCAGATGAGCCTCCTCACATATAAAGAACAACAATGCTATTGGAACAGAATTTGATTTACACAACTTTGAGTGTGTGGGCATCAACCAGCAGAAGATGGTAACTGGACAATGGATTTGACATTATGTGTCATCATCACATCTTCGACTGACTCATAGAAATCTGTAAACTGTAATGCTTTTCAATCCGAGTGGCTTGGAGGAGAATTACATCATTTCCATTGTTGTGGGCTGTGTACACATTGTAATATGTATATTATTTATGAGGAAGACATAAACTTTATAATTCCCTTATGACTAGTCATGTGATATTGGAAAATCATCTCTGATTTAAAGTCGGTCCATTGAAAATGTGGCTGAGACAAAGCATTCAGGGGAAATTATACAAAAGAACAGATGCCCCTGCATTTAGCTTTTTAGTCTTATTTTATGGATTGACCTGCACATGTGCTTCATCGCATTATTAGCACAGCTAACTTCAAACAAGAGGTCAATGCAACGGAAGATAATGATTCTGACTGGCAGCATAAAAATACTGTATGTGATACTCAAGATTTTTTTTCTTAGTGGAGCATTAAATAAAATCAAATACACAAAAATAACCCAGCATTGATAAGTGAAAACCTCTGTTTTAAGAAACAATCATAAGGAATGGAATATTTATATTTTGAAATTAATAAAAAAAAAAAAAAAAATATTTAAAACAAATGACCAAATAAATGAGTGTGTTCTCATCCAGTCCACTGTTCCTACTTACAGTCTGTCTCCGTCGGTAGGTAAAGTTCTTCCAAAGCAGTAAACCCAGTTGAGTGGAGACTGCCATGTTGACGTCTTCCCTACCTCACCGAGCACGCTCCAGCTCCTCACTGTGAACCCAAAAAGACAAAGAGAGAGAGTCAACCACTGCCATTTTGTACATGTAATACAGGCAAAACAACAAGTTTACTAGTGCTCAACAAAAAACACTTTCCTCACTATGAAAGGGCCACAGATAAAACATAGTCAGCTGACTAGGCCTAACACTTTACAGTCCAGCTTTGTTCCTTTGGAAAAAGACGTGGTCTATATGGTCCACAACAAAAAAATTGTAAATCCCACATACGCTGACGCACAAAACTGATGTGAAAACAGAACAGAAAGTCTTTTCATCAGCAAACCATAACCATGTGCATGCAACTGTACCAAATATGGCTGTAACGCCAAATTGATCGTGTCACAATAAGGCATGAAAAGCAATTCAGAGTCAGAAAGAGAACTTTCATAAAATAAAAAGCATTACAAAAATCATCAAGGAAAAAACAAACAAACAGCAACACAACAAAAATTAACTGGCTGCTTATTATTATTATTATTATTATATTCTAAAAAAGTTGAAAAAAGTAAAATGCATTAAATTGCCATCAGATCAAACAATCACGACAACGGATTCACCTATTGAACAAAACTGTTCTGAAACGCAGGCCAGCCAAAAGTACAGCAACACTCAGCAAAGGATGTCGCCTGATGACTGAGGAAGGCTGCTAACAACTGCAGATTCAAGTCTGCTTGATGTCGACTCATCTGTCCAAAGGTCAAGCGACAGTTGAACTGGGAGGATGAGTGGGTTGTGGGCAGTTTCCACGTGGCAAAACGTTTTGGTAATCCCTTTTAGGGCTGTGCAATTAATCACATTTTAATCGCAATAATGATTTTGGCTCCTAAGGATCACAAAAACAATGTAATCAAGAAAAAAATGATTTCCCACATTACGTTTTGAAAGTAAACTCATTTTGCCTTGTGTTCTGAATGAAAAAGTTCAAACAGGAAAAGTATCAAGGGACATTTCACAGTTCAAGGTGTTTTCGCTGCTGATTTGTTGAACTGTTTCACTGTTTTTTTAAGTTCAATAAATGCAACATCTTTCCGAAAGTCAATAAATAACTGCGTTAAATAATCGAGATTTCGATATTGACCAAAATAATAGGGATTGTGATTTTTTTCCATAATAAAGCAGCCCTAATCGCTTTATCATCAAAATTTTCACACTGTTAACACCTCAGTATCACACGCAAAAGTACATTTAAAGTAGGTTAAATGTGACAAGAAAAAATCCCTTGGCCCTATGTTCAATCTAACCCAAACAACCACATATCAAACAGCATTAGTGAGTTTATCCAAAGTAATGTAATAAGCAGATACACTTTTTTACGCAATTTTTTTTGCTAGGCAAATGTGATTCATACTTTCTAGGGCACCCACTTTTTCATGCCCATTTGTTTAATCTATTTGCAGATTCGAAAGACCTTGTATTTGTGACTCCAGGAAGAAAACTAAAACACACAAAATATATATTTCAGTTTTGTTATTTTGTTTGTCATTTTGTCCAAAGAAGAATAACTTTGTTATCTGGATGCTAAGTAGGCCAAAAACCCATAAATCAGAAACATGGAGTTATCCAGCTAATTGTGTAATCCTGTTTTTGGCAGACAGACACCTGGCCATCAGGGGCTACAATTAGCTCAGCAACCTAAGACTGACCTTAACTCCTTTATTAGGGTCATCATGCCTTACAGCACATGAGGAAAATATAGCTCAGGTCTTAAATGTGTATGTAATCTAAAGAAGATACCTTGTATTATGGTGACCATTTCAAATCTAGCTATGAAATTGATCACAGCTCCCACTATAATTCTTATATTCACAAAAAGCTAATCAAGACATTTCATCACCTTTTAAAGTCCATATAATATCTTACACCAAGAATTACTATTATTAAAGTTGTTGCCTAGTTTTTCTGGCTGTTTCTTCAAGTTTGGTGGCTAACTTGGAGTTGCAATGTGGAATCTTCAGACAAAAAAATCTAAGTTTATTATACTGAATTCCCTTTACAGAATAAAGCTGACTGGATGTCATAGAGATCGGAACGACAGCACAACCATGTCAAGGACACAGTGATGTTCAAATATTACGCTCTCCGCTGATCCTCTGCTTGTGGGTGAGGCCCTGCCCCAATCAAATCATTAATCCAGACTTCTATGGCTTTACACCACATTTTCTCTAACGCAATCATAATGGCACCATCTAACCACTTCCCCGGCAGTCTCCACTTACTTGCAGGGTGAAACTAATTTATAACACCACTGCCAGAATATATGCCTTGTAGCATTAAGTGATTGCCAGTGGGATGGGCAAAAAGACGGGAGGTATAAAAAGAAAACCAAATACAATACAGCTGGCAACATTTTAGTTTTCATAACTCAAATGCATTGCACAAATTTTCCAGTTACATGCAATTGGCTGTAAATCCCCTGGAATGCATGATATGTCACAATGAAAAACCAACAGGACCTTTGGGATGAACAAACACAGTGATCCAATATCTGCTGTACCAGTACATCTGTTTTCTCTATGAGTCACTTCATTAAATAGCAGTAGTCATGGCACAGCGGGCACACAATGTAAAATACCTACTGAAAGCCAAACACAAACTAATAATCACCAAATACACATCTGGCCATTTGATAATAAAGGACTGCAAAAGCTGATCATGTGATTTAACAAGGGCACAATATGAAGCTATTGAACTACCCTAGAAACAACGTTAATGCTTACATTGCTGTTGGCTTAAAGACAAAAACATCATCGGCACAGGCCTTGTCCTTAGTCGCAAATTAACATTTTCTCTTTCAATAGATGTTGAATTTTTCCAGCGAATATGCCAATAAATACCAAACAAATCACATGAAATGAATATGGGAAACAACACCACCTACGTTGCCATATTGTGGTCTGCATATGTTGCTGTATGTGTAGGTGGACAACAATTTTCCACATTTGGATTGGATTCTGCCCCCTCCTAATTATATCCCAAATTCACTATCAATTTTGATTACTGAAATACATAGTGTCTCTAAAACTCTTCCACCTTCATTTGGGGATTTATATCTTAACATAACATTGTGTTTACATGTTCATTACCCACTGAAAGACCTGATTTTCATCGAACTTGCATCAACTTGATTCAGCTGATGTTTTCTGTACTAGGCCTATCTGAAGTCTGAACTGTTTTTGGCGAGTTCACCCTGCATGAATTGTCGGATTTTGGTAAACACTGAGGTGAAAACACATCGTATGCAGAGATAACAGGTACTGTGCTGAGTGTTCAACAGCACAAATGGTGCAGAGCCAGGGCGCCTCTAGTGGTAAACAGAAAAATCTTCTTCTTTTTTTTATACTTGTTTACCATCAATCCTCACTCACGTGCTGTATCGCACTTATAGGATTTTGTTTTCAACTCCATTGTCTTCACTGTTTCAGAACATAGGCCTAATTGAAAGATCATTTAAAATGGAAAACGAATCAAAAGGACAGTTCACTTTTCCCATGACAAAGAAGACGATAAAAGACAGTCGATTCTTTGTATGAAAGAGACAGTTTTGCTTCTTCAAACCACGAATGTAAACAGAAAGCAAATGTATGTCGTCGACGTTGCACCATCACTGCAGACATGCACATGAATAAAAGCACTGAAATCAATAAGTTAAATTACTGCGCTGACCCAGAACACATTGTGAAAAAATATATTTTAACATGAAATGAAGGAAAAACAGGTTAACACTGTTAATTGTCACAAAGAGGCATATTTTTCACTGCGCCTAAATATCAACATTATGACAGAATGTCAAGATTCATCATCTGACTGACTGACTTATAGCATAAATGCTACTTGTGTTACTTGTATTTCATTGTTCTATTAAATGAGGTTACTGTCGGTCATTCAGTTTCGCGATGCTGACCCAAAGCAGCGTCAAGTCAGCCAAAATGAGACTACAAGTAAGGTGAATGTGCTTCCAGCATTTAGGCCGTAACAAATGTGACTTAAAAAAATACTTGCAATTGGGTACGGATATGCCCTTCTGTAATCTTAAAAATAATTTAGATGTGGCTTTGAATTGCATAACATTACGAGGGAATGTGAGCATTTGCTTTGCACTTCTCACTTTATTCATTAATGTTTATATTTCTATCAAATAAGGACGTTGCCACAAGGAGGCTTTTATTTTTGGAATAGCTAACCGGAAACCTTGTGTTTGACTGTAGCTAACTTGACACTGGTCCAGCTCACAGACACGGTCGAAGAGGATGATAAAAGAGCAAAAACCAGCAAGGACAATACTTGTCATTTTACCCAAACAACGACATTGTCTTGAACATAAAACGTCCATTCAGCACATGGCAGTTCTTGTTTAACTTTGCGACCTTAAAATGAAGGGGGGGAAAAAAACTGCTATTAACGTTATCATCATTCAATACCAAAATAGGTTTTTGTTTTTAACGTTCAATTTGCCTACTCAAAGCCAAAAACAGAACATATGAGATGACAATATATGAAGTGATATGAAAATATGTTTTTACTGTAACACGGTGGCATATAGCCTACATCTCTTTGTTGACCCAACAAAGAAAGTCATAAACCCCCCAAAATTCCCAACCCCCCAAAAAAACTCCAAACTCACCGACCTTGATCCTGAACCGTGTTAATATCCACTGTCTCTCTTTTCATAAATTAAAATCCTTCGTCCAGAAAAAAACTTGTAAATGGTCAATGTGAAGTACTCCTCTTCCGTTGCTCAGTGTCTCAGTGTCTTGACAAAACTGTTCTTTTCTCCTCCGGCAGGGTTTTATAGCGCTGCTCGATGCGGAGCAGAGCAGAGCAGAGCAGCAGCAGAGGTAACTAACGGTCACCGTTTGATGCTGCTCCCATAAAAGGCAAGCACGTGTGGAGTCAAAACATCTCTTAAAGGGCCAGCGACACCTCAACACCTCATCAATGAACTGTGGGGCTTTTCAACGAATATTAAAATACTACTTATAATTCTAGGCTAGACTAGAACTACTAGGCCTACTACTAATATAGGAATCATCATCATCATCATCATCATCATCATCATAATAATAAACCTATAACAACTTAAATATTCACAAAATCACAACAGGAGATGATTTCAGGATTTACAAAAAATAGAGTATTATTATTATTATTATTATTATTATTATACATAATTTGATATATAGATACATGGATAAATGGATTACTTTATTAATTTAAAGGGGAAATTGCAGCGTCACAGAAGTCATATCACATACAACAATAAAGAGAAAGGTACTATAAATATAGGCCTATAACTGAAATAGAAGATGGGAATAAAAGAACTGACCATCATCTTTAACTCTAACATATAGTTGTAATTGAATTGGTTGCTAGCAATGTCCTCACCATTGATTTTTTTTTTTAAATATGAATAAATAAATGATTATAGTCAAAAAATGGATAAGGAACATTGGATATAAAACATATAGCAATAATAACAATTTAATAATATGGATGATAGAAGTAGAACAAATTTGATTCATGTATGTATCAATGATTTTTTTCCCAACGATTTTTTAAAATATTTTTTATCATGATTCACCTAAATATTTTCTGTTTATACGGTAGCCAACCGTCAACGGCAACTACATCATATCCGTTTCCAGCAAAACAAACCGAAAGCAGAAAATGCATGTTATGTACTTTTTTTAATAATAAATAAATGTCAGACTCAATATGTAATGTGCATTCCTTTTAGAAAACAATTAGTTTTTAGAAATGTCTAATGATGTATTGTCTCTAGAAGTGTATTATGCAACTTTTGTTTTTATTAAAGAAGGAAAAAAAATCGCAATCGCAGTACTTCTAGAATCGCATTAAATGAAAATCACAACACAAGTCGAATCCGCATGTGAAAGAATCAGTTTGGGATTAAAGCATATTGTTCCAGCCCTAATGGATAAAGAATAACAGGATATAAACTGTAATGTATTGTAAAGTTGCTCTGAAAATTATGTAAGCATATACAAGAGAGCACTGTACTGCAAAGTTCAATAAATATACTTGAATATACCTCTTTCTTCTTTTTTGAAAAGCATTCCTCTAGGTGAGTGTGAATTTGGTTGTCTGTTTGTATACAGTATGTGTGTAAGTCTTGAGACGGACTGGCAACCTCGGTGTAGCCTCTCGCCCAGTGTCTGCTGGGATACGCTCCAGCCCTGCGTGACCCTGAACAGGATAAGCATCTTAGAAAATGGATGGATGGATGTTAACTTGCCATTGCTTCATTTGCACTTGCTGCTTTCATCCATCAAACCTGGACTGAGATCACAGCCGGGCAAATACACCAGGCTTACTTCCAGTGATGCTTGCAGCAAAGCACAATATACGAGCAGTACTGTATTGTTTTCTTTTACAGTTGTTGCAATATAACCCAGTTTATGATTCTGAGTTGCTGCACTCGGAGATACACATTTTCCACTTGACATCTCTCTGCAAGGTTCTTAGCAAGTTGAAAATTTGTGTCCGTTTTTTTCTTGAGAGATTTCACATAGCTAGGTTATTTGATTTCAGTTTTCCACAATATTTTTCAGCGTAAGTAAATAGACCCCCAAAAGATTCTGTCTCAGGAATGAACACATTTATCAGATGTTTTGTTTGTGACTGTGTCTTCACTGGTAAAAATAAAATAAGCAGTGTGACTATAAAACTGAAACATCTGGTTAGAACAAGCACTGATATTTTTTAACCCTCGTCGCGCCATGTTGCACCGTGATCTTGCGGCTGCTGTGACTCTGTTGCTGTAATACTAATGTTTTGTGTGCTCTTCTGTTGATTGACTGATTCATTAAACAACTAATTCTAATTTTAAATGGAATAATACATCTTTAACTTAAATTAACTTTAAGTCAATACAACTCAGTAGATCATTAGAAGTTGGACATTATGACCCTGCACTGCATATTGTAAGGAGAAAACTAAAATAAATAAAGATCAACCACAGCTGACCCCATGCTACCACGATTAGACGCTTTTTGACCGCCCTGTTGACCACTCCTTAGAATAAACAGCAGCATTTCCCTTTAACACTAATCCTGTTTGTTTGCTGGCTCTCTTTTGTAGATGTCTGAGAAAAGCTGCAGGAGCCTGCTGTACAGTCCAGGCTAACTAATGTACAAAGAACATGGCAACCATCTGGCAGTGATTATCTGGCCTAGTGTGCCTCCACTGTCTTTTATTCTGTGCTTAAGGGAGCAATAGCACAGTGTCTTCCAGTGGCATGCTGGACATCAACATTCCCCTGCTTTGTATTTCCTCAGGAAAGTTGAATTGTATTTATTTTCTCAAACAACCTCAGTCGAACATTGTCAGACTTTCCTGAAAGTCAGATTTTATCTAAAATGAGTGATGACGATTTACATTCAGGGCTGGCAGTAGCTCAGTCTGTAGGGATTTTTGTTGGGAACTGGAGGGTCGCGGTTCAAGTCCCCATATGGACCTAAGGACTGGTAGCTGGAGAGGTGCCCTCCTGGGCATTGCCAAGGTGCTCTTAAGCAAGGCCCAGCTGCTTGGGGCACCTGTCCATCGACAACTGCAGCCACCTCACTCTGACATCTCTCCATTAGTGCATGTATAGCTACTACACGTGTGTGTGTGTGTGTGTGTGTGTGTGTTTTAACGACAGAGTAAAAACATTGTAATTTCCCTTAATAAAGTATAAATTATTATTAATCAAAACTAGCCAGTGCAAAGAAATTATTATTTGTATATTATATTATATACAAATATCTTATAATAATTTTCTGCAACAAGTGTTGACTGCAGAATCCATTACATACATTACCCTTTGATCTTTCACATTTCGGCTGATTTAAAAAATAAATTGCCATGACAACAACTGGGTTTGGTCCAAGTCCTGCCAGGCTCTGGCAGCTGAAACAAGATGAAATAAAGTGTAGGAAAAGGTAAATGTGTGTCATTTATAAACCTTTCTTTTCCTCCACTTGCGTGTACAGTGAGGTCTCCCAGTATGGGGTCTCATTAAAAGAGGATCCTTAATCAGAAGGATTAGTCATTAAATCAATCAGAGAAGCTCAGGAACTGTCTGTATGGATGAAGATGGGTGCTTGACTCAGTCATCACATTGAATGATGATTTAAGATGACTGAGTTATACAATAGCTCTTTTTTTGTCTCTGAAGAATTCAGGGTAACTAAGGAATATTGAAGTTGTTTGAAAAGAGTGCTGATGTAGAAATGGCTACATATTACAGTGAGTGCCATTTAAATGTATTCTACTATGAAGACCAAAAGTCACAAAGTGGTTGAGGTATGAGGTTTCGTGGTGATTCTAAAATAATAGTATTATTCATTAAGGGCGAGACTATTTTATACAAACCTTGGAGTTTCTTAGTATAATTAAAGACCTCCTCAGTTAATCTAATCAGCTGGTGAATGGGTTCATTTTACAAATCCATTTAGATAGACTGATTACATTAGCTCTTAAATAATACTATTAAAAAGAGTATAAAGTGTACCTGAATAAATGAATGAATTTCAAAGGGATTATTAAAAGTAAAATCAGAACAATGCATATATTGCCACCTCCTGTACTTTTCAAAAGGTCAGAGGTCACTGTCAGCTTGGAGCTTGTCTATAGCCACGATGTTCCACTCCCGGGATCGCTCCACTGACAACGGATTCCGCCGGATGTCACTCTTATCGGCCGGATGTCCGTCACCTTCTGCTTTGTGTTGGAATTTTAAACTCCGGTGGATTTCTGAGGACTATGGTTAACTGCTCCTCAGATCTCTGCAGGGTAAATCCAGACAGCTAGCTAGACTATCTGTCCAGTCTGAGTTTTCTGTTGCACGACTAAAACAACCTTTGAATGTACACGTTCCACCAAAACAAGTTCCTTCCCAAGGCTATTTTGCAGCAGCACCGCGGCTCTGTCCGGCGCCGCCCATGAAGATTGTGATTGGTTTAAAGAAATGCTAATACACCAGAGCACGTTTTCTCCCATCCCAGAATGTTGTGTGGACTAACCACACCCTCCCCCGCAGCACTGTGGAGGAAGGTCTGGCAAAGTGAGACTAGCTTGGAGCTAACAGGCAAGCATTCTCTTGTTCCAGGACATTTGAGGACACTAAACTGCAAGAATGAAATTTGCCCCCTCAAAAAATCACTCAATGGTTTTCAAATACTGTGCACAAGTACAAGGTGTTCCCCCTCTGGCCAGTCCAGTACAAAAGTTGGAAATGGAGATTGAAGGCAACAATAGTCAATTTTCCTCCTTATTACACAGGAGGGAGAAATATGTGTGGCTATGAAGCCAGTTGTGTTGAAATGGACAAACCTCAAAATCTCTCTCTTTCTTGTGGAAAGCTCAGCAGTTCATATCTCATTTATTGTGATTATGTGTAGTAAGCTGTCAGGTGCAGTTATTCCCACTGAGTGGAGAACCATGGTTTGTTATGGCTGGCACAGCGTGAGGTAGCTTCTACACTCAGGACTGATAGGATCACTGGACTATAACCCACTTAGGATGTTAAAACGCTCTTGGGACGTTATGGAGTTGTAGATGCAAAGGTAAGACAATTAGGACAAAATCTTTGCTTCTTTGTTGGTACACGTGTATCAGCACAAAGTTAGACAATGTTCAACCAGCTGGGCTGTATGTCTCTTAGAGAGACACAACTGCTTACATATTAAGAAACTATAAAGAAAAATGCATACAACTAGTATTGAGACTGCCTAAAGGAGGATTATTTCAGTAGTGTAACAGTATGAGCGTGATTGTTGTCTTTCAGTAATAAAGCAGTTGTCCACTCATGTTATGTATAAGTCTCCGAAGAAGGTCATTCAACATGTAGAAAGATCAACACACTTGTGATCACATTTAAAGGTTAAAAGGGAAATTCTTTCATTGAGGTAAAATGTGTGCTAGTTATTAATACATCATCAACCATTAATCTTGAGATAACAAATTACAATTGTGTATCTGTTTATCACAAGATAGAACAATCTAACAATATTGTCATGTGTTATGTGGTCATTTTGGGAGCTTTAATATTGTGTTCTTGTAATCCAAATTGGATTGTCCCAGTTGCGTTGCTTACGAGTTTATCCAAGTCGGCTTAACCTGAAAGAACTGACCGAGTCAGCAGACAATCAAAGTTTACACTGAAAAGTAGCCAGAATACAATGTTTTAGTTCACTCAAAAAACACATGAATTGATCTCTGTATTATGAAATATGTGATCATATGGAAACATACAAACTTACAAACCACGGTTGCTCACAGCTTCTGCAGAAAAACGTGCGGCTTTCGTCAGGAGCTACAAACCATGCAGGAGAAAAGACAGTGCTTGATTGCAGTGTTTGAGTATGCTGCCTTCAGTACTGACTGAGTTGGTACTGTGATTTGAAAAGTAGACATGCAACAAAAGGGCCATGTTGGTTCTTACTTCTACCAGACACACTTTATATTTGAACCTAGCCACATATCCGGCTGAGACCTGTTCAACAGCTCTCGACCTGTTGTGCACTGAAATGTAACAGCCTGTTGATTCACTTGTCTCATTCAGTTTGACATAATGATCACTCCATCCTTTATTTTTTTGGCGAAGGGCAGCATTTGTGACTTGATTTGAATTGTTGAATTATTTTTCATTCAAATAACTGTATCAGCCTTCTCACTTTACATTTGACCGACAGTAACCCGAGATAGACCTGCAGCTGAGAATATCTACCGGTGTTCTTTGTAGGAATAACTTAAACTGCAACGTGTCTCAGCTTCCTCCGTGTGATTTCCGTTGGCGACCTCGTAAATATGCGTGCTGCATAAACATAATCACCCTTTCTGTGCTAAATGAACAAAACAAAATGGCCTATGAAGGCATGACTGCATGATGCGGGTGCAGACAAGCAGGATGAGGGGAAAGAAGACGAGGCGGATGGCAGGTTTGTCCGATAGTAACCCCAGCACAGAGAATGAAGGAGCAGAGGAGTTTTGTCCGATAGTAACCCCAGCACAGAGTATGATGAAGGGAAGCAGAATAAGAGGGGGGTGGTGCAGCGGAGTGCCTATATTTATCTATGCACAGCTAAAATGTGTCACATCTGCTTGATATAGCCAACTGAAAAAAGACTGATTGCCCTAAAAATGCATCTGGTTTTTGTTTTTGTTTTTTTAAACCAATGCAACATCAGCCATTTGACTTTGACACAAAGCCGTATGCGGAAAGAAGTGCGCGAGACAAATCTGTTAATGTTGCAACAAAAACATCGAATGAAACGAATAAACGATGGGAAACATTTCCCGAAAATGCCATGATACTGATACACGACACGCACAAAAACGACCTCGCTCTCGGCTGCAGGAATTCTGTGTTGGATAAACATTGTTTTGGGTTTCTCCTCCTGCTTGCAACGTCGGCAAGCATGTGGCCTTCAGGTGCTGTCGGACATATGGGGAATAGCACATGAACGACCATTGATCAATTAAAAAAGGGAATTAATCATCAGCCATATATTGAGCGGGTTACACAGGTCTTCATTACAGTAGCGTTATGTTAGTTAAACTCACTGGCCCATAGGCTAGGTCTGTCTGTTAATTGTGTGGTATTTCATGTTGACTATTGATGATCACTTTTTGACTTTTAGTTGTCGGGGAGTTTTTTTAATTTATTTAGTAAATGTGATTAATACAATTCATGTTTGTAGAATTTTCGTAAACTGTAGCTACTTTTTAGCTGACTAACACCCACAAATTAAAAGATAAATGCTGGCTTTCTCAAGACATCATTCATTTGTTTAGGCCTATAACTTTTGTGGTTGCACATGGAATCAATTTTTTTTTTCATCTATACACCACTGTCCAACTCACTTAACCCTCATCTTGTCTTCCCGTCAGCCATCAAAATTGAAAATTTAACTTTTTTTGGCGCTTTTTTTCCTGCAACGTTTTTGGCGCTTTTTCCGATGTTTCTAACACTTTTTTAAATTCATGGTCAATAAACCTAATTTATATGACATTATATATAATTTTTGAGTTGAAAAAAGCAGAAATTATGAATTATTTTGACTAATAGTTAAGATCAGGGGACATTGAGTGGATCACAGACTGGCTTATCTGTCACTTTAGTCAGGAAACTGTTTTGAAACCATTAAAACATTTTTCTTCTTCAAATGCTGTCAAATTGAACAAAACACCCAAAGTTCAATGAATGTAATCATTAATTTGACCTGCGAAGCGCATCCGTGCATCCATGTTAGCCGATCTTTGGGCAATTTGGTTGAAAGAAACCTATATTTCTGATGTAAAAAACAACAACGTTTTAACGGGTCAAATTTGACCCAAGGACAACACAAGGGTTAAGACCTCTCTCTGTGTGACATTTCTTTTTGTGCCAGTTATTTTCATTATTTATTCTGACAAAATCAGTTCAATTCTCTTACATGTCTTACCCTGACAATTTGGATGTACGAACTTTGGAAGAGCGTGTGAATGCATCGTGATTTGACCGATAGTTACCTCGTGCTGCAGCCGTCAGAGAACTGGGTGAAAGGGGAATGATGTCACTGCCTGGCTGAGGAGAACAATTGAAGACTCCGCAGCTACTGGAAGTGGTTACTGGGCAGACAATTGGCAGTGAAGAAGCTGATTATTGTGGGTTTATACTAAGAAATGTGTCTGGACGACAACATGTCTATGGATCTTTAACGTTAAAGTGTTACAGTAAGTTAAAGGATGCAATAGTGTAGGCCTACCATATAGTTTTAAAATAACATTATTTCTGAATCTCCTAAATCACCATAAAAACAATGAAATTCGTTTTTTAGTAATCCAAAGTGATTTTTAATATAGGGGAAGGCAGTATATTTATAGATCATATGGTTAACTACAGTGTTGGGCAAGTTACTTCCAAAATCTAATATTATTATTATTATTTTATTTATTTCAGACACATCAATAATGGTCCATAGTACAGAATGAATATTTAAAAAAAAAAAAAACAAAAAAAAAAAAACACACAAACACACAAGAACAATACATTTATCTCCTGGATAGGCTCATAAGCCAGTGAGTCCAAATACCAGAGGAGTATCGCACCGAGCTTAGTCCAGGATTGGTCAATGCAGTGATGATACTGTTCGCCGAGCTCGAAAGCCTGCACATGCACCTGTACATAAGATTTCGTAGTACAGCAGGGCAATTTGGCAGACCCACGTTCACAAACATTTGGCTTGCACTACTCCAGCGTGGGACCCTCAGTAACATCCGCAAGGCATCATTATACGCTACGGTTAGCTTTCGCATACTACTCTTTTTGTAGCGTCTCCACAAGTGTGCAGTATACATGGTAGTGCAATACGCCTTGAAGAGTCTGATTTTTACAGGTATTGAGCACATTCCAAACCGGCGGATCAGCATGTTAGCCTGTCCATAAAGCATGCCACACTGTCTGTGAATGTCTCTGTCATCAGACAAGTCTGCAGTCACATAGTGCCCCAAATATTTACATTCATTAGTGACCTTAAGTCTGTTACCTGACAAGAAGAAATCAGGGAATGTCATTTTGGAGTCCTCCCTGCTCCGTGCTATCATAATATTACTTTTCTTTGAGTTGTATTTTATATCAAAATTTATTCCATACTGAGAGCACACGTGCAACAGCTCTTGTAGCCCTGCGCTATACGGACTAAAAATAACGAGGTCATCAGCGTACATTAGGTGGTTAATGGTACTGTTGCCAACCCTACAGCCCGTTCCACATTCATTTAAAAACCTTGACAATTCGTCCATATAAACATTAAATAAAAACGGAGACAAGATGCTGCCCTGTCTTACACAAAAAGATGGAGATGAGCAATTTCCCCATTTAACAGACATTAACTGATGGCCATACCAAAAAACAAGAATTCTCACAAGACATTTTGGAGCACCTTTCTTATACAGCTTAGAGAATAATTTTTCATGGTTTACATAGTCAAAGGCCTTTGAGGCATCAATAAAACACATAAAAATGGTTGTATTTTGTCTATTGTACAGATCCAAAATTTCTTTCAGTTATATTGAATTTCATTTCATATTCACCTAAATTTCATTATAGATGACTAGTTACTGCCATTTGAGAGTAATTAGTTATATTACACTATTACTGTCTCTGAATTGTAATGCTTTACACTACTTTTGCATTACTTTTGAGTTACTTTCACCAAATAACAGCAGAAGTTTGACTTGACAGGTATTGTGAATTTCACCACCTCTCTTTATCCACTTTAATAGCCTATATACGTGTGTTTGTGCATCACTTATGTGACCTATGGGCTCATATAAAATAATGATACTGTGCAGCTGCAATGGAACTCTTTAACTCCTCTAGAAAGTGTCCTGATTATTTGGTGAATGAGGCCATTGTCGCAGCACTGGGTTACTGGACATACAGTATTTGTCTGTGTATTGCTTGAAAAGAATTCGTAGGTCATGACCCTAAGTAATTTCAGAACTGTTATGTGTGCACTGTGTACTATTTCGGTTTTCTTTTCTAAATAGGACTTTTGTATATTAAATGCTTCAGTGTTTGTTGAGTGAGTTCAAACACACACACACACACACACACACACACACACACACACACACACACACACACACACACACACACACACACACACACACACACACACACACACACACACACAAAACAGTTTTTTGTTGTGTAGGTTTTTAATATTACATTTGTGTTTACACTTTGTCAGAGATTTCTCTAATTGAAGCTGTAGGCCCCAGGTTTTGTAAAGGAAGAAGAATGCAACTGTGTGATCTGTGTTATCTATGTGATTCCAAAAACATTTACTGTAAAGAGACAAGAAATTGAAAATATAAAGGCTCATGTCTCTCATGACTCCCTCTTTCATGCATTCTTCATTTCATGGGTGACTTTGAAGATAATACCAGATCAGCATATCAGATCACCCAGGCCTGTAAAACAATCTTGTTCGACATATCGTCAGGGGAAATGGCCACACTCTTTTACAGACACACTGAATTTGACATTTGATTACATTAAATTACGGTAATGCATCAGTTCTGTTTCTGACAGCGCTTTGATGTGACCTACTGTGCTCTGCACACTTCACCGTCATCGTTAACAAGGTCAAAGCACAGAGGACACAAAGAACCATGTGGAAATGTAACTGCTATGAGCTGTTCCTTATGACCCGCCAGCCCCCAAAAGCACACTTCACAGATGTCATAATACAGGTTAAGCAGCAGTTTAGCGTGATCTGTGAACACAGTTCAAAGTTGTGGCCAGCAATTTGTTTCAGATTTTTGTAGACACTAAAAAAAAACACTCTTCCTCCAACACACACTCACACGTGGCTCTCTCTTGCCTGCATCTGGCAACAGGTATAACTCATGAGTGTGTGTGTGTGTGTGTGCATTTGACTATATGTGTGTATATGTGCATTTCATGCTGGTTAAGAGAATCTCCAAGGTGTCACCCGCAGGCTGTGTTGACATCAGCAAATCACAGTTCTCATTCTTTCAAAAATATGTGTCAAAGTTCAAAGTCTCTGAGACAAATTCTCTGAGGCGTTAATGCTGAATTCCCTTTCGTGGCATCAGCTGTGCCTTTTATAGATTTTCTAAGAAAAGGTCTGAAAGAGGATAATCCTTTAAAATAGCTAAATATAGCAAAACTCAAAAACTCAAAAAATAGCAAAACTCAAAAATCTATAATAGGATTGGATCAGTTAAAGGGGCTGTACTCAAAATACTGAAAAAAAGCAGATAGGATTGCCTCCACGCGGCTCTCACAGACTGTTCCCCAACTCATCAAATGCACATGCACACGTTGCTGGACCGGCTATCAAAACAAAGAACAGAGGGACACACACACACACACACACACACACACACACACACACACACACACACACACACACACACACACACACACACACACACACACACACACACACACACACACACACACACACACACACACACACACACACACACACACAGAGGGAGCGTGACTTCATTCTCCCTTCAGGACGCCATTACTCCACTATATCTTTACATGGCAAATATGTGTTTAATGCTATATTAATGTACTGAATGTCGAGTACAGAACCTTTAAAACATTAGACCATTTTAACAGAAGACATTTTGACCCAGGTGGAACTAAAGTCATTAAGGACAGCTCTGTTCCATATGTGCCCCAATTAAGCCGTAGCAGAGTCTTCACGCACACTAGCCCTGAAACTGAAAAGACTAAATGGGATGCAGCCCTCGTTAATGTTATCACTGTAATTACCTGTGCTTTTCCTACTGTGACATGTCAAGATTATCTCCTGTGTAAAGGCTGTTAATCCCTGCTGGAGGTTATTCCCTGCAATGGCACGACACAGAAAAGAAATCGGGATTTTGATAAGAATAGAGGGATTTACACAAGTAATGCAATTGACAATTATTAATATTAAAGACACATATTTGATGTGATTCGTTAAATTATGTGATTTATTATTTAGACATTTCTCATTGTTGAGTAGAAGTTTCTATTGTGGCTCGTTTGTGCCTTTTTTATTGCCACATTGTCACTCCAGACTTAAAAAGAAAAGGCTGACCTCAGTGCATTGATGAGTCAGTGTAGCGGAATGTTTAATGGTGTTGATGTAATCTTGGATGGATTATGTCAGATGGGAAAGGGTGCTTCAAAGTTGGAAATCATAATGATGGATGGGGTCATGTAATGTCAAAATTGCCAGCCAGTAGAGAACTAACAGCCCACAGCTCATCAGTGGCCAGCATTAAAGGACTGTGTTTGTACTGGTCAGTTAAATGTGAAGCCGGCTGGTGCTAACAACATTGTAACATTCTCTGGATTTAGGAAGCATTCAAAAGTAACATATTGAGTTGTGTATTTACTAAAATGGAATTATTATGTCTGTATCATATTATAGGATAGCATGACCCTGCATACCCTGTGTTTAGCTCTAAAGATAAACATTACCAAACAGGTTAAACACGTGTGCTACAGTTTACTTCAATTAAATTCACATAAAGACTCAAGGGAACAAGGAACAAGTGTTGCATATAATATAGAGTTCAGAGAAAGTGAAGTTGTTTGTTGAATGCTGTGTGTTGCATAGTGCGTTCATACTGTACTGTCAGTGGGCGGCCATCGTGGACTTTTAACTGACCCGACCACCATGTGTGTGTTTGTGTTGTGTGTGTATAGGCTATCGGGTTGTATCTTATCTTTTTGTATCTGAGTGCATTTAATGTTTAGTGTGTTTACGTCAACTCATATCTTTGAGTGTGCGTGTGAGTTGATGTTTCAGAGTGCTTTGAGTGTGATTTAATCAGATGTTGGTTAAGTATGTTGTTTTTTAACATCCTCTGATATAAATTACTTTTTACTATGATAAAACCTCACTCATCTGTTTAGATACGCAGGAATCACTCTACATGTTCTGTTTTTGTTTCGTCTCCATCTTTAAATCTGTCTTTGCTGAAGAGGGGCTTTTTGTTTTTGTTTTTTTGTTTTAGTTTTTCAGGGATCATGCTTAGGGTCCAATGGTGTGTGCGTGGATTTTCTGTTGATGAAATTCCACTGCTTATGCTCCACCCAACATCCAAACAAATCACACAAAAAAAAAGTGCATTCGAGAATTTTACCTATTAGACCTACCAGACCTTGAGTAATGCAAACGTGAAAACATGTAAAATGTAAACATATAAAGTTTATACATAATTAATTAAGGCTGTTAGCTGTAATGATAAGTCAAACAGACATTTATTTACATTAAAGTGACTATATGTAACTTTTAAATCTTTCTGAAACTGTAACAGAAAACGAGATAACAGTGAAAAGAATGCTATTTGTATGTAGTTTTTATTAATGCCTCTGCCCGGGTCCGATTGTTCCTACGAAGTCACAACATGATTTACGACAGGTAGACGGCGCTACAGAGCACTCACTCTGACGGGTCACAGATTCCGGCTTAACACCGGAAAAGCCTGTCATTGGATCCAGTCAGGTAAAGGTAGCAGGAGATTTCTTTATATATGCCTAAGTGTATTTTTATTTAATTTTAGAAGTTGTCTGCTGTAGTTATGGCTGATACTGGGGCAGGGCCATCACAGGAAAGAAGGAAATGAAACGAAGAACAACTAAAAGCTAAAAGGGAAAGTGACAGATGACGGGCGAAATCAGAGTCACAGTCAGTGGGCTTTCAACAGATGGAGACAATTAGGGGATTGTAAATGATTCAAAAATGTCCCCGAATTGGCCCTCAGGTATGTAATTATGTCTATTTCATTCATAAAATAACTTTACAATGCACAATGTGGTTGTATGCCAGTAGCCAACGTTAAACTACGTCCCCTTCCATTTAGCGTGGACGTTTTATTCCTTTTAGTCCGTGTTTGTGTTGTCCTACTATTTTCTTTTTCCTTGTCCCCCTGTAACGTTACTTGTGTAAAGCGTCCGTGGGTTTCATGAAATGCGCTATATGAATCTAAGTTATTACGTTGGTTGCTACAACAAACTCGTATTGCTTTGGCTCATGACACAGTGACAGTGATACCCTTAAGCTTAAGATACATCCGGAGTGGGCTAAGTTACCGTATGCAACACTTGAAATGCAACGATGCATCGTATTCTCTTATTGTAAATGAATGATTTTCTGTCTCAGCAAAACATTCATCACAACTATAATATATATATATATATTTACGACAGCAGGTGTGGTACCGCTTTTGTCCAGAGGGGCCGCTGAAATCAACACAAACTGAAAGTTGCATATAGCCACTTTAAATGTCAGTGATTTGTATTTTAAATGTCCTTACCCCGTCTCCAGATTGCCACTACACTTCCATTCTATGCTAAAACTAATTTAAACAAGTACTTACAAATGATTACATGTCAACCATCAGATTGTTTTTCATATGAGTGTTCTCTCTGTACTCTGTGTGTGTGTGTGTGTGTGTGTGTGTGTGTGTGTGTGTGTGTGTCAGTGTGCTGACTAACCATCTGCTGCCCTCTGTTCTATATAATGATCTATTCATGTGTAACAGCTGGCGGCCACACTGACCCCTGTCTGTCTGTCTGTCTGTCTGCTGCTCCTTTCTCAGTCTGATTATTCAGATCTCCCACTGCATTTGGAATCCCTGGAATATCATGATTATCAACAGTTTTTTGGACTTCAATTCTTTGGGGATTTCAAAAGAATATCACAGTGGTCATGTACAGTTTAACTGTACAGGAAACATGACTTTAGAAAACATGTTCACAGGTCAGCCACATATATTGTACTATGATGATCACTTTATATAAAAACACGTTCACAAATTTTATTTTCTGCTTAAAAACTAATCTGTGTATCATAAATACACAAGCAAATTCATAAAGCATCTTCACCAATTTGACAACACATAGCTGCAAATAAAGAAAACTATCTAATACAAAAATGTGCAAAAGGGTCATATGTAGTTTCTTCTAAGCCAAATGTAGAACATCAAAATACATTAACATAAGTATTTATAACTCATACGTACATATACCTTGCTATTTCATTAAACAGAACTAGATATATCTTCAGTCTGCCATTTCTTTGTGTATTACACATACAGTACAGTCATGTGTTTTTTTTAGCCATCTAAAGACAAGAGAAGCCGCATTAAACCAAAGTGAAACAATGTAGGGATGATCAGTTGCTGCATGCTATGCTATACTATTTGGGACCAATTCTGATCCTGAATGGCACAAGAGCATTGAACTGATCATCTTTATAGTCATTAACATGTTGTCACTGTCAATGATATTAGTAGGTTTTTCATTAAAAAAGGTTTATGCATGTTTTTGTGGAGTCTGAAAAGAGTAAAAAATTGATCGGGACATTAAATGATGGAGAGAAGAAATCCAGTCTTTATCTCTCCAAAATCTCTTTCTCAGGTCATTTGTCTGTGCTACTCTTTGTCTGTTTCTCTGTATTTGTGTCTTTTTGTGTCTCCTGTAATTTGTTTCTCTCTCTTTAGTTAATTTGTAACCAGTCCGTCCACTTTCAGCCATTTTAGGAATCTATGTCCTTTGTTCGTCTGTGTTTGGAGAGGGGTAACGCTGTGTTATTGTGTTTGTCCAATTACTCTCTCTCTCTCTCTCTCTCTCTCTCTCTCTCTCTCTCTCTCTGTTTCTCTGTTTCTCTACCTCTCACACCACCATCTGGAATAGTTGTCCCATATTTGTCTTTCTCTCTTTCTGCTGCCGTCGTTGTTTTCTCCTGTCAGGGCCCCTGTCTGACTTTGCTGATTAAGCAACATTTTATGTCCCATGCAAGTTAGTTAGTTAGTAGTACACACACACACACACACACACACACACACACACACACACACACACACACACACACACACACACACACACACACACACACACACACACACACACACACACACCGCGCGAGAGAGCATTTAGGTAATCTGAATGTGATGAAATGAATCACTCAGCTCTGAAATGTCTTTTGCAGTCAGAGAAACTCTGCTGGCAGTTGTTTCTCTCTTGACCTCAAAGGATTAATGAAACTAGAGCGCTGGGCTCTCAACTTGAGAGGAATCAAGCAGGTTGAACAACACATTACATGACATTAATGAATAAAACGTGCACATATGTACATGCTAATGAATAACAGCTTTGTCTTTGTAGGAATGAATTGTTCAACCCCCCCCCCCCCCCCCCCCCCCCCCACACACACACAGATTATTACAGTAAAGCTCTGCTGTAGTTCCCAAAGGAGAACCCATGGCTATTTTCGGCAGTGTGGAAGACTTAATACTCAATGAGAGAGAGAGAGAGAGTTTAGAGCAAAGGGATTGAATAGCATAGGCAATCTTCTCTAGACTGAAGGAGAGCCAGGATTATTGCTGGTATTCTTATTGGCATTATGACATGGCAAAACAAATTTTACAGGAATAGTTTGACATTTTGGGAAATACATTTATTTGCTTTTTTTTTGCAGAGTGGGCAAAGAAAGGGAAAATCAATACCACCCTCATGTCTGTTTACACATTTGTTTCTTCATCCTGCAGCTGATTGGCTTAAAGTGCATCAACAAAGCAAAGGAATACACCGCCCACAATTTCTATATATACTACAAAGCACTGTAGTGCTCATGAACATTTGACCCATTCTGGAAGAGAAAATCAATTAAATTGTTCAAAGTCTACTTCCCTGCTCCCAGTTGGCTTACTGTAAGAGATCCTGGTAATCATTATGGAGACAGTGTCCAACCGTCAGAACCAAAGAATTCAGTTTTATTGTAGCCTGTACTTTCTCAAAATAATACGTTACAGCAGCTCCTGCAATGTGCAAAAGGGCTTTCATTTTGTCCAGAAGCGCGCTGTGCAGCTGGATCTATTAGTGGACACTAGTGGTTAAGATGAGAAACCCATTTCATTCAGAGATGAAAGGAAGCTCTGGCAACGACAGCACTGCAAGAGCGTTCACACACACAACGACAAAGATGTTGGAGCTTCCTGTCAGTGATCTTGAAGGCAACAAAAAGAAACGAAGATAAGACAAAGAAAAATGACGAAGAACAGCAGAGAAAAAGAGGAGAGCTAGAGACCCTCAGGGCAGCGAAGGGAGATAGCAAAAGATAAAACAAATGGGGTCCAAAAAGAGAGAAACCCAAAAGAAAAGCGTGGAAAAATAAGGAAAGGAAAGATCGGAGGTTCATAGAACAGGTGAGAAGGGAGGAAAGACAGAGTGGAAAGCAAAGCAGCGCAGCTGCTCCAGTAGGGAACAGATGAGCCTATTTTTGCGTTTCCCCTCATGCTGCTCTCCCCTCATCCACGTGAGAGAAGGGGAAGGAGGAAAGAGGCAGGCAAGTTGGGAGAGGGCAAGGGAAGAGGATCAGAACTGATCAGAACACCGCTGCATGGCAATCCTGCTCCATCCTTTGGCCAAAAATCCAATTTCACCAGTTGTGTGGTTGAATAGTTAGTTGTAAAAAAAATATTTTTCTTACGTAAAAGCAAGTGACAAAATAGGCAGCAGGAGCTGAAAAACTTGCTATTGTGATTATTATTAATAATTTTACGAGTCTTAACCATCATTTAAACATTTAGAATAGAGAAAAAAAAGTTTAAAAACCAATACCATTTGGAAATACCATTAGTATTGTAGACAAACAAGACATTTATCAAGTAATTGATAATGGGAAAGCAAAAAACTAGCAAGTCTAACATCAAATAAAATTCTATCTATCTCTGAAATTTGTCTGTCTTGTTTCTTGAAATATACTTTGCCTCAAAAAGAAGAGAGAATAAATCAATATTTAGGAGATCAGCTATGTGTAATGAGGGTTGCAGATATATATGAACATACACACAAACACGTGTTTGGTCTCAGAGTAAGCTGGTTTGGTGATGGTCTAACTGGGGAGAGGAATAAATCTGTTATGAAACGGTTTTGGCTGAGATGTTGTGGAAATCGACTACAGGGTTCATACTTCATACTTATCTTATACTATAAAAGGACGGGAATGTGGATGGAATTTAACATATTGACTATCCAGACCAAAAGGAAACATTTTGCTAAAGTAAAGTCAAAATATTTTTATATAAGAATGTGACCCAGACTGAATCCACAAAGCAGCAGTCTTACAATCACTCATAACCTTCATGCAAGCACTTATTTTGTGGGTGTGTAGGCCTTTTATTTAAAGAAGGGGTCATTGCCTCATTTTGAAACCTTTAGAGACCAGCCAATTTTTCTGAAAATGTAAGAAATCCCAGTCATTCAAGTATTCCATTTTAGTTTGGCTGTGAGCCCAGATATGAATCAGCATCTTCTTAGAACGAGCTGCTTGTCTACTTCTCTAAGAAGAAGAAGAATTAAGAATTGCCTCCAGTTTCGTTGTCCATACAATTAAAAAAGATGAAACTACAAAGCTCTTTCAAAAGGCCTTTTCACAGAGGACAGTTTGACATGCCACAGAAAAAAAGCACAGGTGTAAATAATAAAATTAAGGATGGCTGAATTCTATTTAGCTGCTTTGATTTCAGGGTCCAAGCGTCGTGCATACTGGCTCATTGTCACGCACTTGAACAGAACACAGCTATTGTTAGTGTTATTAGTAACACATGTGCTTTTCCTTCTAAAAAAGGAAAAACAAAAAAGGTATACTTGAACTTTCTGGTGTTGCTTGAACCAGTTCAATAGCCTCATTTCAGAGTTTTTTATCTTTGAATTTGACATGCAAATTCAGTATTTGGTTATTATTAACATTGCCTTTGCTTAAGCTCTAAAAACCTAATCCCTGTATTATTTGAATTATGTTTGACAGCGTATGTACATCCTTTGTTTGCCATATGTTTTTAATTTCATCTAACTGGCACAGGTGTTACTAATTACATTACCGATGACCGGTGACAGTGAGCCAGCATAGACAATACCAGGACCCTAAAACTGAAGCAGCTGAATGGAATTTAGCCGTCGTTAATTTTATACCTCTGATTATACTGTGACATGTCAAAATATCGTCCGTGAGGCAGGCCTATATGTCCAACTCAACAGTGCTGTCAGTAGTTGTTGAGGCTGTTTTTCACTTCCCCTGATGATGATGATGATGATGACTCACTGTTGCATTTTATTACATCAACATACCAGAAGGATGATCAACCATTTCTAATGCAAATCAAGTTGTTTCAAGAAATGTCTTGCATTCTCTTGCTATAATCTGTCTCTTCTGCATGAATTGTAAGATTGCAAGACGTTGACTCTCTTGTTTCTAACACAATCATTGACACAAGTGAAACTTCACAGCAACTGAACTATGACTCATATGAGTCTAATTTGAAGGATTTCTTACAGAACAATCTCAACATGTTCTCTTTCTCCTTTTGTATCTCTCACAACTTCTACATCTCTCTTTCTCTTTCTGCACTGCTCATCTTAACAGTGTCTTATTCCCAGCAATGTGGTGCAGCGTTTCCCATAATTCCTGTTAATGTATGAAGGCCACAGTATCGTCTAATCGGACCGTTTGAGCAATTTCGGTCTCAGAGGGACAGTACGTCCTCTCTCTGTGAAGAACAATGCTACAGTGCAAAAGTGCATAGGACTTTGCATGTGTTTTCATGTGTTCTTTCATGTGAACAAGGCTTCTGTCTTTTTTATTTTTATATTTGTGGGTGTACCAAATTATATATGTGTGTTTGTGTATGCCAGCAGTGTCCATGCTTATTATATAATCCCAGTCACCAGAAGGTATGTAACTGTGACAGCAGCAGCAGAAAAGGTGGACTCCACTGCCATCTACTGTACTGCCTGTGGAAGAGCACTTCTACCAAACACCAAAACAACATCTGTGTGTGTTTCTTTTTTGGGAGGGTAATGTTACCTATATTGTGTAGTTTACTTGCTTTTTCCATATTATTTATTTATTGTTTTCTATTCATTTGTGTGGTGTGTGTGTGTGTGTGTGTGTTTATAGCTGCATTATGTCTCCCTATATACAGTACCTTAAGGAATGAGTGGACAGTTGTTATTCAGGGTCCTGGATTAAAAGATGACTTTGCATTTTCAAGATTTAATACTTTATTGCCTTGCTAGGAATTTGGTGCACTGTCATTACAAAAAACAAAAACAAACCAGAAAGCGTTCATAGTCAATACCCATTAAAAACACATAAAGACACATATAGCTCATGTCATTTTACCACTATACCAATGTTTTAGATAATAGTCAGTTGCTCAAGTGGACATGAGCTGAGCTGAGGTGTTGCATGGTGGTGGTGGTGAAAACGTTTTTTCCCCCCCAGAATATACAGTATACCACCACTATATAACATATATATTTTATATATGTTTTGCTTAGATTTTAACTCAAGTTTCTTTAAATGCATGCAAATGTCACATACTGTAGACAGATATATTGTTGCAACACATAATAAAAGCTATTGGTGCTCACACTAAGTGAAATATTTAAATCCATCATCATCATTTGTTGTGGCTGCACCATCACATCTGCTGTAAATATATCTTGTGCAGCATTGTGTTGCTATGTTTATTTAGGCTGACATTGTTAGGCAATGGTAAACCCAGCACACAGAGAAAACAGACACGACAAGGGAGTGGAAAAATTAAATAAAAATTCTTTTAATATCGACTCAATTGTCTTAGTCCAAAATAAAACAGAAGAACAGGAACAGAGTGGCTCGTCTGCTCCGGAGGTAGGAGAGGTTGAGGCAGGCAGGCAGACAGGCTGGTAGGCAGGGCAGGCACACAGGCTGGTAGGCAGGCAGGCAGGCAGACAGGATGGGAGGTAAATCAAAACTAAAGGTAGAACAAATGACAGGTTAGGAGGAGTTACGAGCCAGGCAAAAGACAAAATACGAAACTCTACTGGTGAGCCAAGTTACCGCTCAAGTTTGTATAACGATCTGGCGTCGGTGGAGAGTCATGCCCAGGTATAAGTAGTGCAGGTTTGATGAGCGAATAAGATGCAGCTGTGAAGGCAGGAATCACGGGAACAACCCGCAGCTGCACAGGTGAGGCAGATCCTGAGCACGCCCCCTGATCCACTCTGGACACACACCGACAGACAAACATACATAAAGGGGACAAACATAAAAACAGATACAACAGACAAAGAGGGGACAAAACAAGAAGGAAGGGAAACAGAAAAGGGAGACACAAGCTGCCCACATAACAGACATATTGCGTTATACTTATTCTTTTTGTAAACATTTAGAATACTCAGTAAGAGCTTAGTTTGACAGTGTTTAATAATGCCTGGTCACCCTGCTGGAGTTTGTGAAGACAGACCCTCCATGAGGTCTAAACAGAGTTTGAGAGATTAAAGAAAACAAATGTGTGTTATAAACACAGTCTCCCGTGTATTAGGTGCACAATCAATCCTAATGCAGTCCAATAAAGCACAAGCCACAAAAAGAGGTGTGGAAAGCTTTCTTTTGTCCAATGTAAATACAGTTTCAATAATGACAAAAGAAATTATGAATAACTATGCAACATTATATTCTTGAATCTAGACTGACAAGTCTTTAAATCGAATACACCATCAGTATTACATTATGCCAAGCAAAGACAGATTGGAGGTAGGACGGTAATATGAAGGAGAAGAACATGAGCAGTCTACAATTTTCAGGGTTTTTCAGATAAAATAGTCAAGTTCATAAACATATGTTATGCTCAGGAGTGCAACAGTGAAACCAACAGCCTGACAAAAGAGGAGTTATCTTTACTGCCGCCAGATAGCAGCAATGAACAAGCTTGCGGTCTGATTTTGTTTTTGGAACGTGTTTGTAGCCTGGTTACACTGCAAAAAAATGCCAAATTAATTTATGGTTGGACTGTGCAACTGCTTTTAAGTGTAATACAAATTCAGTTGGCAGACTTCCATGTCATAGTCTGAGTGAAAGGTGAGGAGGACAGAAAGGAGTTCTTTGTTGAAAAGGGGATGCACACATTTGATTGCATTTACAATAAAAGGTACAGTTGTTCACTACATGTATAAAAACTTATTTAATCTATCATTCATGCTTTTAAAAAAAAATAATTTTGGGGGGGCATTTCTGTGCCTTTAATGGATAGGACAGCTGAGCTATGAAAGGGGAGAGAGACATGCAGGAAAACTGTCACAGGTCGGACTTGAACCCTGGACCTCTGCGTCGAGGAATAAACCTTGAAAATAAACCGCTCTACCAACTGAGCAAATCCCGCCACAATCAGTCAAATCATGTTTTAACTGGATTTCTAGGTGCCACTGGTTGTACTGTAACACATTTGAAACTGCAGCTCTGCACTGGTTGATATTAGCTGGTTTCAGGTGCTTCACATCAGTGACACTTGTGTGTTCTTGTGAATCTCATCACTCTCAAATGTATTCAGCTCTTGTCTCTCATGCATCTCATCACATGTTAATGATATTCCTCACATGTCCCCACAGCTTAGTGACCCACAGGTTAACCCCCAAGTCTGTCAAATATTGTATTTCTGGGTTTAACATCTTTGGGCACAACTCCTCATAGGCTTTGTCTACATTTTCTTTCAAATTGTATCCTACGATTGACTTTTCTCCGATGGGCTGCCACGGCTGCATGGAAGCCTCATGAATACTTCCAGCCTCGACAGAGTGACCTCCCTCAATGCAGATCTCTACCAATTCTGCGTTCCTCCTCCTGAGCTCTGCGACATCATCTGCCATACGCTTTCTTCCATAAGCCTCCACTTTCTTCCAGAAGGTCAGGTTAAAATGTTTGTAAAGCTTCCAGTCAATGCCATTCCACTGCAGGGCCTTCGCCCTAAGCTCAGGAGTCAGTTTAGACACAGTGGATTCCTTACGGGAGTTGAGCTTGAAGAAGACAAGGTCATCCATCTCCCAACAGAGAGCATCCTTAAGCAGGATGAGTGATTCCTCAAAGTGCTCCACTAGCATAACTAAGTGAAAACGCTCAGCGATGACCATGATGCTCCCTTCTACACGTGGGTCGTCTGTATCCAGAGTGTTGTCCTGCCCAAAGTCAAAGAACATCATGTTCTTCAGAAAGAAGGAGTTAAATCCATCTGGGCTGAAGTATTGTTTAGGATCACGCAGGAACTCAGCCATCTTATCCTCCCCTGGTATGCTCCAGGTCAGAGGAACAACATGACCATAGTAATGAAAGGATGACTCAAAGAGCCCTGCCGGATCTCGCAATATTGTGCTGTAGAAAGTGTCTCTTGGCAGCACTTTGGCCACCTCAGGTGCATTGAATCGCATGTGGTTACACATAATGTTAAAACACATTCCGGATTTGTAGCCTTGAACATACGTGCGCTGAAAAGGTGAGGGGTAGAAGAAGTCGTTCCGGCTGTTCGGGAAGGCAAATTTGAGTTTGTGCTTCTCTCCAAAGCGGAACAGTATGTTGAGGAAGGTGCTGCTGGCAGTTTTATGGGTCTTCATAAACATGATATCTACTTTTGGAACACAAATGTTATTGTCATGTTGTGAGCTGTTTGTGGTTGGCTGGGTGCTGTGCTGGCCTGGTTGGGGAGGACAGGAGTGAGGCACTGGAAGCCTAGAAAAATGTAGCATGGGGAAATGATTAAGTGTCACCATAATTTATCATAGAACATTTACAGTTAAGCACTGAAAACTATGATTTGTACTGGTGTTCAAAAGATACAATGTGTACTACTTCTTTACATCTGATAATATTTCTTATCTTTTGTCAAAATGCCAAGTTTAAAATGTGTTGTGAAACCCATAAGCCATTTACGACGAGCATAGTGTCGCTCAAATCCACGGATTGATCTGTAGTTCTTGTTCTGCATATAAACACATGCTGCCCTTAAATGTAACTGAGCCAATTGTAATTGAGAATGGCTCAATTACTGAATGTAAAATCTTAAAATGCCAAGACATGCTGCTTTCACTGTTATTTAGCACTGCTTGTTTTGTCCAACTTTAAGGTACAATACACAACACATATACTACACATCGTATGGTAGCCAGTAAATGAATATACTACTCATACAGTCAAATATTCTCCTCTTTATTTGCATTTGCAATATTGGTGATTACTCAGCACAAGAAAGCAGTAAGATTGTTCTTCGAAATGCTTCAGGGCAACCTCATGTCCAACGCTACAGTATTGTATTGGACTTTGATTTTAAAGTTGAGCATTTATAACATGGTTAATTATGTATCATTAGCAATATGGTAAATGAGATATGATCTTTTATGGGCATTTCTTTGAAAGCCTAAATATTTTGGTTTGTTGTTTCAGAAAAAAAGCTGAAATTAAGCTGCACCAGCTATCTCATTGTGTGTTATTTTGGCAAACCCATTTCAGTAGCAATTCAAATATGAGTAGATATTGCTAAAATTAGAAAATGTGTGGTCAACTTTTAGGTGAGGTGACCTCTTCACATATGAACCTGGGGATGCTGCAAATTAGTCAGTTTACCAAATATAAAAAAGCTTCTCAATGAATTGTCCCCCTGGACAATTTGCACTACCCTACCCCACCTATACTGTTCTATGTATTTATCTACAAATGCACATACTGTAATTACACCTATACATAGTCATATTCTACTGCTCTTCATACTATTCATCCTGTACATACACTTATTCTTACTACTCTTATGTTACCACTGCACATAGCTGTACATACTGTACTTATGTCTCTATGGTTCATTCAGAATATCCATATTTATTCTGTTTTTCTTAGTATATATTCTGCTAATACACTGCATATATTTATATTATCCTTACTACTATTATAATGTCACTGCTACTACATTGCACATATCTGTACATGTTGTTCATACATTGTTCATATTACATAGCCATATTTATTTTGCTCTTATAACACTGCAATATATTTCTTGTCCTGCCTATGCACCACCTGTCTATACTTTGTATATCACGTTGCACTTTTCTGCTTTTTTGCACTTCTGGTTGGACGCAAACTGCATTTCGTTGTCTTTGTACTTGTACTCTGCATGGTGACAATAAAGTTGAATCTAATCTAATCTAATCTAAATTCAAGCAAATTCAGGTCAGATTTAAAGACATTTTAAAGACAACTTTCCTCATATGAACGTTGGATGATATTGAAGAAAGTTCAGGCAGAGTAATGTTTAACAACAATGCTTGCTGGGAGTCATTAAATTCAAACTCTCAAGCAAATACATTGAATTATATACTTATATTCTTTTTGAATTTATTTTAATTCTATACAGTAATTTAGGCACTGACACTTTGACTTGAACACGTCATTTCCAGGAGCCAGAATTCTGTTATACATTTAGGCCCATACATGTTTTTATTATTATATATAGATAAAGACACCTATACATGATCATAAACAAGTATACAATTAGATTGTAAGGTGCTGAAGATAGAACATAAGGTCTATATTATCTATGTTATAGATGAAAGGTGAAAAAGTATGAGATTAGCAAAACGTTTCTAATTCATTTGCATGTTTTTCTTTTTTTTTACCTTTGCAACTTTTCTGCATTTGCTAACTGACCAGTATTAAATCTATTTCCTCATTTTAGTGCTGCCTTATCTTCCTAATAACTCAATATACTGTATTTTTCTAAGACTTTCACAGGTTTCTATGGGACCGTTATATTTGACATCTTGTCTAAAAGTCTTACTCTGGTTGGTTGAAGTTGAACTGTAATGTTGAAAGAACGTAGAGCAGAGTTTCAGTGATGAGGAGGCAACCCACAGTGACACATTTGACCAGGAGCTGCCACCACTGCCTCTCGTGTGTTTGGAACATGGTAACAGGAAACTGAAAAAAAAATCACCGCATGAGAAGAGGAAGTATAAAAAAAACAAAGGGAAGGACACACATGTGAGCCACACTTCCCTTTACAAACAACACACATTGACTTTTGTAGTTAATGGAAAGACTTCAAGTACCAAGTTGATGACGCTTCATAGGTGCCCTATCAAAAGTTAATTTTCAAAGCGACTCTAAAAAAACTAAAATAAAAGACAAGTTAAAAGGTAAGTGCCACTTTGACTTTAAATAAAGGAAGACATATAATGAAAAACTTGATCCAGGTTGGGAATTGTCTGCTGGTAAGCATGAAAAATATATAAAATAAATGGGGTCCAATCCAGAGAAAGGTGCCACATACAAGACAAGCAAACCAAAGACACATCAGCAAAGTACTATTTTTTCCCGTATTATCACTTATATTTTATTGACTACAGCAGTGTTTTCATTGCTTCAAATGAATAAACAGAAATGAATCACTGGAGCAGAATTGTAGGACTTGAATTGCTGTTGTTCTTAGATGGGCACATCAAGTCATAAAGATGATCTTTGAACTTAAAACCAGAGAGCAAACACTCATTTAACGATTACTGATAACTAATTACTGATAACTAATGCAGTCTGGCCAAAGTTAAGACATCCCAGGTGAATAGGAAAAAAAAAGACTCATACTTCCCCAGATGATTACTGACATTAAGACAAATATCTTTTGTATTACAAGTTTTTAGAATTTTATTTTTATTACCACAAGTCCGAAAGAGGACATGTTATGGAAGACAAATAGCCCAAAATATCAAAATTGTCAAAAATAAAGAACATGACGAATGGGTATTATCACTTTTTCATTTTTAAAGGGAGACATAATGTTGACCTTAATTTCCTTCATTATTTTTATCAGTAATACATTTCCTCTCTGGGAAATTACATTTGCAAAATGAATATTGAACATGTCAGTGTACTTCGAACCCAAAGAATACACAAGTGATTATTAGCATGCAGCCATCTTGTAAAAGTTTGAAATTCCTAAATTGTAAACACATTTTCTTTTCTTTTTTACTTTCCTCATTTAACTCTACTTGTCACATTTACTTCTATGGTTTTGCCGTTCATTTCTGAAGAGACATGTTACAAATGCAATATCTTTAAACTAAAGATCCACTGTAGATATCATGTTGTCACAGAAAACAGCACCGTCTATTGCATTAGCCATTATCTGTGCATTTGAACCAACTAACAAATCCATTGTAATCATTAAACACATTCATTGTGTTACTGTGCATTTAAGTCTCTATTTTAGTTTCATTTGTATGACTTAAACATATTAAAGCATGGAAAACAATTGAAGTAATGTGCTTTAGATTTGGAGAAGGAAAAGCGAACTTACATGGCATGTTAGTTCCTGCACTCTCACATCAAAGTTCTTCCTGCCATAGCGGGTATTTAATATCTTATCTTCTTATGGCCTTGTTTATCTTATTGTAGCCTGGATGATACTCTGAGCCCAAACTGTGGTATCTCCATAGTGACAAAAAAATCAGATCGGATACAAAAACCTGTCCTGGTATCAAGTGTTGAGTTCCAGGTGTGGAGGAGCAAAGAAAAGGCAGGGCCTTACTGCAGTATCCTTTCCTCTCAGCAGAGGCCCTCATTGCATTGCTCAACTGCGGAGATTTCACTCTCACTTAAAATAGAAATAGAAAGGATCTTTATTGTATGACCTCTTCTTAAAAAACACACCACAAGACATACCGGTCGCCAGTGGTTGAATGTAACCAAGCACATTTTCGCAAGCAATGTACTTATGTACAAATTTGAGGTACTTGCACTTTACTTGAGTCTTTTCTTTTCATGCCACTTTCTACTTCTACTCCACTACATTTCAGAGAGAAATATTGTACTTTTTACTCCACTACATTAATCTCACAGCTTTAGTTAATAGTTACTTTACAAATTAAGATTTTTGCAAACAAAACACATGCAGTTTATACAATACAATGTTTTATTATAATGTAAACTACCCAACAATGTGATGGCCTACAAGTCAAGCTGAAATGATTAGCCCATTAAACACTTATAAGTGACTGTCAGAACTGTTTTGATCGTTTCCAGTTTCTAAAATGTGAGGATGTTTCTGCATTGAGTGCTTTCACTTTTAATACTTTAAGTACATGTGCCTGATGATACTCACATACTTTTACTTAAGTAACATTTTCAATGCAGTACTTTTACTTGTGTAAAACATCTGAGTACTTATTCCGCCACTGCCGGTATAGTTACATTAATGGACGTTACAACCGAGACAACAATGTGACGACCAAGGTTTAGCCAAGACTGCTTTGCTGATCTGCACACTGCTTTTTTTCATATTTTGGAAGAAAGCCTTTATCTGCACCACTGCACTCAAACTGCACCTAAAGTAAATATATAAAATCCAGCGTTTTCACTGTTACATTTTGTTATATAGCATAGTTTACTACTGATGGGATCATTGAGGTGAGAGCGATGATCCCGTCGTATTTCAGACTACTGCATGTCTGACAATAACAAGTGATAGACAAAAGAAGAAAACCTTCCACACATTAGTCTGCATAGTTTATTTAATCATGGAGTCAGGGTAAAAAGAATGCACTTTGTTTTATATACATTACAGATCAGACTAAAGGGTATTGAAGCCCTGTGGCACGTGTGGACTTCAAAGATAAGTTTGACTATAAAATAACATCATTTACGGTCATCATTGCATGATTTCCTTTTTAAAAACTTTAGTTTACGACATGCAGCTGTTCATTTAAAAAAACTGGCCAGTTTCATTTTATGACACTGCAGATGCAAATATGATATGGTATTTTTTATGAAGTTCTTTGAATAATACAGCATAATAATACACACACCAAATAATGTGTCTCTTATGTGCATAAACTGCATGTGGCAGAAAACAACTTTGTTAGATTTTTGTTTTACTATTTTTCTAATTCAACAGAGAAAATATGTTCCATGTAATGCACCACAGACAGTGACCTCTAATGAAATAGTTGTGTAATATCTTTGTCATGGTCAAGTTACCAAGGGTGGTCATGAAACTTTAACATAAACAGTTTTGGAAAAGGTTGATGAGTAAATTAGGATTAGGATCAGAAAATGTAGTAGGAGTTACTCTGAGTAATGAGAGGCTTTGAGACTGAATACGTAGTAAAATGGAGGGCTAGTGTTGCTGTTCAACCTTTGGAAATGGTCACCGGCTACTGGTTTCACCAAGACACAGCTGTCCCAATTACTGTGCAGCATAAGGCTGAGCATGTTGTCCCATTTCAAATATGTCTCCAATTGCAGCCAACATTTTGCAGCTTTATTTTGCCTAAATTTGGAAAACACAAGTGGAAATTCACCAGTCAGAACGCCATTACCAGAGCCAAACATTGGGTTTGGGGAATTTGTTTGAGTGACACTGTCAGTACTGTTTTGGTTCCCTTAATGCCCGCTGTGCCAGCACTGTTGCTCATTAGTGAACTGTAAAAGAACGTGGTGTTCCAGTAAATATGAAACACCATATTTCTGAAAAAAATAAACAACCCTTCTCATCTTAACAACATACTGCTGGATAATTATCTGTTGCAGGCAGAAGCTGTTTAACGGCTGAAATATTCCCTATTTCTGAAAAAGGAACATAAAGATGGTATTTGTATGGTGTTTTTTATTACATTGAATTCAGTTTAATTTGATGTAGAAAATAAATTTGTCACAAACAACATTCATCTGTGGCAATATATATGTATGTCAATTCTGAGAAGATGTTGACATTTAGTTGTATAGTCATTTCACTGTTGACAGGGGAGTAAACAGCATGTGTCACTGTTTCATCTGACGGCTGTGTAACATCAAAAACATGCATTAACTGTGTTACACATTAGTCACCTGTGTCAGTCACCATGAAACTGTGTGCACACGCACAAACCAGCCCAGTCTCATGGCAGTTTGTGAAATGGTCACATTATTGAATCTATTAATTTGTGTACAAAACACGTTAATGTCGTTATTTTCGTGTGGTGAGCACGAATTTTAAAGTAATGTACTTTTCTCCCCGGAGACCAGGGATTGCGTCCTGCGTTTTGCAGGTCCTTTCCACAACCGTCCCGTTGTTTTCGACATCTCCTGCGTGTGATGGTTCCTTTCCCCGTTCTTCTTTTCCTAACCACAACCGTCCCGTTGTTGTGGACGCCGTGTGGCGTTTCATTTCCCTGTTGTGGCGTTTCATTTCCCCGTTGTTGCGTCCCCCAGAGCAGCCGGCGCGTGGCGTTTAATTTCCCCGTTGTGACGTTTCATTTCCCCGTTGTGTGTCATGGCAGTTTGTGAAATGGTCACGTTCGAAAATCGTGACCTGTACACAAAATAAACGAGAAAATCGTGACCTGTACACAAATCGATGTGACCAACTGGCGTAGGACCGGGTTGCACAAACCTGACAGCGACACTGTCTATAAATGGTATCCTTACACTGTTTGTCCAGACTCCAGACTTGCTCGTAAATCAGATACTGTGAGCCAGAATAGTCTGTGTTGTTTTAGTTGGGATGTTGGATAAGTAAAACATTCCAAGTCCTTGAAAGTCAATTAAGAAAAAGAACTTTCAGAGAGCCATTAGAGAACCTTCAGTTCCTGTTCCGAATGTTATCTTACATCTTTTAGAATTTATGATTATTTGGTTTATTTCTTTATATATTGAAACTAGATTTTGACACAAGGCCCCTCTACGAAGCTTCAGGATTATCTTAAAATCCAGAAGCCACCTCAAGGTCCTAACCATTTTAGCTAACAAAAAAACAAATTGCCAGACAGTATTTGCTGTGTTTGCATGCCATTTTGAGGGCAATGTTGTGGTTTGACTAAAGGACGGGGTCCTCATTCAATTGTCAAATAACCCTCTACATACTGTACAAGGTGACCTCCAGTATATTACAGCCATTCTTTCTTTTTTACAGCACCACAAAACATATTCAATTTCCATCAAATGTTTTCAAACAGCTTGTGCAGCATAAGCTGTGTTTTATGGAAAACAACTGCCCTGAGGGTCCAGCAGACCAATATTTACCTCAGTATCTCATGCACTCTGGTGGCCTGCAAACAAACAGCAGCAGGCATTCACCAGAGCACTGTATACATGTAAATTGAGATGAGGTCATGAGGATTAACACTGTTGTTGATCTCATAAACATTCAGTGTAGCTTTGACAGATATGGAGTTAAGAAGATAAAGATATTGAGATACTTTTGCTATAGGGTTTCCTGTATCTGTATCATGCTGTACGGAAAAAGAAAATATAGCATACAAGGTGCATGTGTTTGCTGATGTGATATGATCTGCATTGCAGCAGATTCCGCTGGATGCTGTGGGGAGGGAATGAGAAGATAGGACAGAGGGAGGATGGATGATAAACTCACCCCACTACGCAACAGAAAATGAAAAAGAATCTCCTACCAGCTAACCAAACACCAACTTTGCATATGAATAGTAAGAATATGAGAAATCATAACCATGGCTTTAACAATAACTACATCTGGAGCATAAATTATTCATGAGGTGTGCATCCCGCACAGTGGGGGCTGTGCGCGAGGGAACATAAACATTATGGCCTGCATGTGTTATCTCCTTGCCTCCTCTTCTTTTTTCTAATTAAGCAGATGAGTGAGGAACAATATTTAAATGTTTTAAAAGAGATATATTTTTGGCTACCACGGTTCTTAATAAAATGGGCTGTTGGAATGGTGCAGCAATAGTGATGACATTATGTGGGCCAATGTTTACTCATCTTGGGAATGAAAGACTCCTCTGACTTTGCAGAGGATTTCGAAGTTAGACAAGCATGTCCAAACACACACGCATTCGACAAATAAAGCCTTGTGACTCAATTCTTTCTCTCGCACTTCCCTGTCTCTCCCTCTGACACTTTCTCCTTAATTAGTTCGCCTCGCTTGTTCTTTCCAACTCTCTCTGCTAGTTTTGTTTATCCATTTTCCTGTTGCTTTCAAAGCAATATTTTACTTTGCAACAAATGAGATTTCACATGGTTTTAGTAGGAGACATTTGAGTGCTCAACTGGCTAAGAGGAGGAACAATTTGTGTGTTTTTTCTTCAAGCTGGAAAGAAACTTGTTTTCTACCCAGGTCCTGCATCACCTTGTCAGGTTTCAATTGGCTATGGAGAAGAAAAGAATGGCACCTGCATCCACTCTCCAAGTGGATGTCTGATCAGGCGAACTGACCTGACTTTTGACAATTTCGGGGCAGAAACCAAACGAGGCACTGGTGCTCTTATGACTGGTCACTTTCAACTCAATCTCACCCACACGGACCTCTTTGTACCTTGATTGACAGCTATTGCTACATGAATCCCCTGAGTTGGTGTACTGCCAGAAGAAGAAGAAGAAGAAGAAGAAGAAGAAGAAGAAGAAGAAGAAGAAGAAGAAGAAGAAGAAGAAGAAGAAGAAGAAGGTTTCTGTCTTTATGGACAACATAGCATAGTAAGTAAAGAATTGTATACATTGCTCTTGTCCGTTCTGTTGTTGGGATATGTGCAATGCTTTTCAGTAAAGTAATTTCTTATAGGCCTATTCTTGCCGATACAGAGCTAATTTTAGAGCTAGCTTTAGCTAACATGGCTATTGTTAGCATAGCCTCATTGCCTTTTTGTTTCTTTCCAGTAGCCTATAGACCCAATCACAATGTTTGTTTAGGCTACGATAACGTCCGGGTAGAAAACTCCTGCGTACATACAACATACAATTTAACAGCGCTGAGGCAGTCGCTGTAATTTCGTAGGATATCATACGAATTTTTGTGCATAAGTTTTCATACGAACCTGGTTATGAGAATGCGTTGCTATGAGTATGTAAAAAAAAAAGAAGGTGAACAGGTGTTTCCTTTTTTATATTCAAATAATAACTGGTAGAATCCTAAACATTTCTTCATTCCAAACAACTATTGATATACCATAGCTTTTTAACTACTTTTCAATACAAATATAGCCTGGTCTGGAACCACACAGCCTACATTTTTCTTCTGTTATAATCATTATTTTAAGTATGTGAGTAAGTAATCTCTCTTATTCCGTCAAAACCTTTGAGAAATTCCCAAAGAAATTGGAGCAAATGGAAAAAAATAATTAGAAGAGAATATATCACACAAATATCATCATCATCATCATCATGATTGTCATCATCATCATCATCATCATCATCATCGCCATCATCATTGACTTTCAGATCTGATTTGGTAGGATTTAAAATATTCATAGCATCCTCAACAGGTAATCAGAGCTGTAATCAGGTTATAGGCTGCACACACACACGCACACGCACACGCACACGCACACGCACACACACACACACACACACACACACACACACACACACACACACACACACACACACACACACACACACACACACACACACACACACAGTGCATGCAGGTTAGCAGCTGTTGAACACGGGACTGTTAAATATTTCAGTGGGTACACACCAGCCCCCCCCCCCCCCCCCCCCCCTGTCGGCATACTGGGAGGTGTTATGCCCAAAAAGCATGTCCATGACTTATTAATGCCACAGAGAAGGATGTCGAATGATGAATGATGGAAGGATATAATAAGAATTTGTGCTCATTATGAAGGGGAGACTTGTAAATGGTGAATTATGTGTGCATTTGTTCCAGTGCTCATTAAGACAGACTTTGTTTAAAAGTTTTTCAGGAGTTGACTCAGGTCCTCCAGTTTAACTTCACTCAGGATTTCAGGACTTCTTTCTTTTGTCAATTTCTACAGATGTTTTTTTGCTTCATTTTCCGTTTGTGTTTTTCCATTTGTGTGGGATAAACAAAGGAATGTTTGATTAAGAGGATTTCTTAGCATTGTTTTCTCTTACTGTAATTTATTTGTATCCATCTTTTCTCCACAGATCTGACTCCATCGGACATTTCAGAACTCTTTTAGACTCCATGATCATGGGATGATATTATTTCTGATGTGACGGTTCTAGGTTTAAATCGACGACCTTCTGGGTGCTCCAATCTACTTACACAGTCCAAAGACATGTGGTTGGCATCTTCAGATTCTCTGTAGATGTAACTGTGAGTGATTGTCTCTCCAGACCTACTTTTTTGTTTGTTCCTTGCAACTTTATTTTCCAGGAGCATCATGGGTAGGGTCCAGCTTAATGGGACTTTAGCTGTTTGGAGGCTTCCATATAAGAAAGAAACCATGGTGCTACTTACTTGCTGTAACATACAACTGACTAAAATTACCATTCAATACATTAATATTCAAGGAAGCTAAGCAGTGAATTTTAGTCGTTTTTCTGTTTATTCTTCCAATTTTTTTAAGGATTATTTTATGTGAGGCATTTTACCTCTAGTGGATTGTGACAGTAGAGATACAGCACAGACAGGAAACATGGGAGGAAGAGAGGGGAATAGAACTAGGGATGTTGCAATTATAGTCTATAACTTTTTGACAAATCCTGCCTTTAAAAACAACTCTATAGGGTCTGAGGCCCTTTGTATTGTTTTGCATTGCTGAAGGAGTGTGTCCCCCTCCACATTCTCAAGGGTTACGGGTGTATAGTTTACGACCAGAAGCGTGAAAGAATAAAGTTTGTGTCTTGTCAGCAGTATTCTTGTCACTCTAGTGAGGGTCAGGGCAGCAGTTAAGACACTTAAGCTGGCAATAAAACATATTGAATGTAGCTTTTGACAGAGGAGCGGCTGCTGGAGATGGGTAGTTATTACAGTGCCAGATCTGGGGGAGTAGGTTGCTATGGGAGTTGGTTCTTGCTCTATGTGATTTCTAAATTATTATTTTGTTTTTAATTAGGGTTTAAATGCCTTTGTGTAATACAGGCTACACAAATGTACTATACGTTTATGTCCCTGTAACAGCAACGTCTTCCATGTTTTCTGGTGGTAAGTGCAGTTGACCAAATTAAAGAGTTATAAGTTGAAGCAAAGTCTTAATGTATCCAGAATACACTTTTGTTTAATACTACATAAAGAGACAACACATTAAGAAGTGAATGAGGTAGTGGTGTTACACAACTTACATATGGGAATTTCTCTCCAAATATGACATATAAAGAATATATGCATATGTGGAAGTATGGATGAATGACCATTTTCTCTTCTTCTCTGTTCCTTACTCTTGTTCCTGCTCACATTTCCTCTCAGCATCCTTCTCTTGTTCCCTGCCCTTCTCTTTCATCTCCTTCTTTTCCCTTCCCTCCTTACCCCATCTTTACTTTTTTATTATGTCCTATTTCCTCTTGTCTTATTCCAACAGTATGCAGTACCTCTCTCCTCTTCTCCTCTCTCTCCTTCCTGTCTCTATCCTTCTCTTTAAACTCATTTACTCCAGTATCCCTATACCTTTCATCCCCTCATACACACTCCTCCAGCTTTATTTCCCTCATTCTTTCATTCTTTTGCTGTCTTGATCTTGCCCCTCCACTTCCTTGCTGTAACTCATTGTTCGTCCACAACCTTCTTCTGTCGTCTACCTCTCTTATGCTGATAATGGTATTTATGTCACTGTTTGTCTTGACATCTAGCAACTTGGTGACATCCAGGTTTTGTTTCGCCTTAAATAAATCTAAATAAAATAAATCCTAAGTGTTACCTACTAATAGAAAAACAGCAGCTCCATCTTGATAGCCCTGCCAGCTTTTCTTCTACTCCTTAGAAATCCTGATGAAGTAACCTGGATGATTGTGTGTGTGTGTGTGTGTGTGTGTGTGTGTGTGTGTGTGTGTGTGTGTGTGTTGGTGAAATAAGCTGAATTAGTAGTACCAGCACATACTGTAAAAAGAACTCTGCTTAACCTATTCATTTAAATAGAGCTAATTAGAGATACTGTCTAGGGAAAAGGCCCTCACTGGGCCTTTTGTTTGTGTGTGTGTGTGTGTGTGTGTGTAGCAGTTTTTCATAAGATAAATGAATGCTGCTTAACAGTGCAGTAAATACAGAGGTCTCACAAGGATATTACCACTTTTGCTCTCTTTATTTCCTGTGTAACTCTCTCTCTAACACACACACATACACACACACACACACACACACACACACACACACACACACACACACACACACACACACACACACGCACACACACACGCACACACACACACACATTTAGATTTGGTCTACCACACTCTCTCACTTATTAATCCTTTAACTCTTGCTTGCTCTCTTATTTTAGCGTGCCAGACAGAGATAGATTTAAGAACTGAAGTCCTTTTTAATACAAAACTAATTGCAGTGATTTCTCATTGAGTTAGCTGAAATTAAGAACGAGCACAATAAAAACACAGGACAACAGGAAATTAATTATTAGGAGTCCAATAGTATATATATTGATGCAACTACTGCTCCTTTTGTACCTGTTTTCTTTAAATCTAAGAGCAGTCACCAGGCACAAAAACACTGTTACTGCACAGTGGAAAAAATAAAAACACTGTACTTCAAAGAGGTAATACCTTTAAAAGCATAATGATGTATGGAAGTATCTTAGCACTTGCTTTATTTTAGGATCTGCACAGAGCCATTAATCTAAAATCATCATTTATCTTATCACAATATATCATCATCATCATCATCCATCTCTGTAGGTGGTGCTGGAAGTGAATTGTGACTGAGGCAAATACGCATGTTTCAAAAATATATAGTAATAGTGATTAAACAATATCAAGCATTATTGATGATGAAAACTTGGGTATTTATAAAGTAAGCGGAACTTTACCAACAGCACAAACAGAGAAATGAAGAGATTAATCAGTCAGGCGTGGTAAGTGCATGCATTCGTTTCAGTCTGTCACGTCAAAAGCTGCTGTGGTTGACAAAGGATTGTGTGGAAATAAACAGCAGAGTCAAGATAAGATGAATCTCCAAAGACAGGTGGAGTGAACATATAAAAAAGAGACGGCAAATGGGGAGAGGGAAATGTGATTTTATCCTTCAATCAAAGTGGCAGGCGGTTCGTTTTTTTTTATGCAGGGAACAATTTCAACTCAATTTAGTTTCCCATTAAAAATGTAATTGCGCCACAAGATGAGAGAGTGATTCAATCAAAACTTCAAAATCAAAAGTAAAATGATATGAAAGAAATTATAGCCTGTTCTTAGCAATAGAGTATGGAGAGTGGCTGGGTTTTTTATGCTCATCATTTTCATGCCTGTCCAGGTACCCTAACTCAGGCTCTCCAAGGTCCAATTTGTTACCTTTTCTTTGGCCAATCATTATTCTCATCATTATTGACTGACATTTTAAGTCATATCATATATAGTCTGTGAGAGCAAAATTGGTTGAACAGAAAGACATAGCTTTGGTAACCTTTACAAAAGAGGGTTTGTAAAGCACAGTTTACAGGTCCCAGTTGTTTCCTTGAGCTTGTTAAAAGTTACAGCGCTTGCTTTGTTTCAGAATGTTCACACCATGGGAAGTGCAATCACCACCAGTGGCAGCTCGGTACAATCAGCTCTACAGAAGTTGTTCAAGGAGAAGGTTACCCAATTTAAAGTGCAATCTGTAATATTCCTTTGCACACACTGTAAGGTGAGAGCTTGTTAGTGGCTGCTGAGATTTCAAGTTGCAAGCTGTCCGGCTGTTCATTTCCTAAATATACTAAAATCTTTCCTAAACTTAGCATTGGTGAGCTCTACACTTTGGTTAGTTTCTCCAAAACGTCAGTAAAAATGGCTGCAACATTTGGATGGTGAAGCGAGCTGCAGACCTTGAAAACACCACATCACATTAGAAATGCGTCATTACGTCATTATTAATCAGCACCGTTATCATACCTATGAAGAATGCTTCACTTCTAGCTCACTTCTCACTTTTGTTGTTTTCTGTGTGATTTGCCTTTATATTATGTTATCGCTGCTGGTTATGGTTGTTTTTTTTGCTCTGGTGTTTTTTTCCTGCCAAACAATTGAAAAAAGAAAAGAAAAATGAAATAACAAAATGTCTGATGTAGAAGTGGTATAAATGTAAAACTATTATCTATTGATCTTAGTTTCCATGGTTATATATCTTAATGAATGCATTTATATATTGATTTGTGTCACACAAAACAACCAAAGAATATTCTCCTCTCTTTTTTTTGGGGGGGGGGGGGACTAAATACAGGCTACATATAGTTGAGAAACTTTAATTTGCAGCAAATGGTTGTTTTTTTTTCAACCTAGATGGACAGATTTCTTTGATGACTCTGAAAATACCTTCAAAACAGCAGGAAAAGGATGCTTAGCTCTGTGACTTAAATGTAGCACATGAGAGAGGCTACCTATAATGTAGCTAATGTATGAGCTAGCTAGCTACTTTGTATGGCTTTATTGGACAGGGGCAGTAAAGAGATGACTTACATTGATGACACTTTCAATGTAAAGCATGCTTAGTTTAGTTGTAGTATGGCATTGCCTCACCTGAGTCAATACTCTTTCAGTTATCTAACAAGTGGTGAATTTTAATTTGTAAGTCTAACATGAAGAAGTGATGGAGGACATGTATCGGCAAGTGTTGTCGTAGTTCCCAACAGCTACCACTAGATGCTAGTGAAGAGCCATATTTTACTGACAGCACTTTTAACTTCCAACACCAACATCTTCTGAGCCTGGACTGTGATTCCAAATCGTGACTTTCACAACACAGGCCGGTACCAGACTACAAACAACCCAGTCTGAACCACAGGACGTGGATACATTTCGATACTAGAAGCCATGGTGCAGTGTATGCAAGTGGATTGATCGTAACAACATGAGACAGCTCAGAAAGTAAAGCAGACAGAGCCGGACAGCAGCATGCAGCAAACATTCCTTGAACCTTACTTTGATTTGATTCGGAGAATACAGGGAATCCAGCCACACTTATTTTTTACATTCATTACAGTTCAGTGTTGCTACACACAAACAAACAGAGAACAGAAATTGAGATTCAGTGAGCAACCATTTCTGTGATGCCAAAGTAGACTGTTATGTAAAAACACACTCATCTAATGAGCCTAAATCACGAAGTGGTGATGCACGCTAAAGTAAAACAGCACACTGAAGTAAAGCATCCCATTCTTGCTAATTGAGACACTGCAGAGTCAATCTGTTCAGCCATATGAAATTCTGATACAGAGCAGTTATTAACAAATACTTTTCTTTCACACAACAAATGATAAAATGACACACACTGTGACGAAGACATTTACAGTTTTTCTCAATTTTTTACACACAAATACTGGTACTTGAGATACAATGACCACAGCATGTAACTCATACACCAACCCCCTGAACCAATTCTGCTAAACTGCAAGCACAATCCCTGCTTTACACTCAAATTGCAGTTCTAAAACACACTTTTTTCAAACCACTACACACAATTCTCTGCATTTGGCACAATTTCTTCAATCTCTTGTTTTCACGAGGAACACACTGCCATTCAAATATGCACACTGACTCATCACATGGGCAAACACCTGTCACACAGTTTTACAATTAGCAATCAGAGGTTTAGCATAAAAGGGCAACAGGTGAGCTCTTCTGTGTTGTTTCTGCTTGGCCAGGGCAAACATTGCTTGTGATGTGGATGAGGTGCTGTGGCCGGACCCAAACAGAACAGAGGATGTAGCATAGTTTGTTCTTCAGATTTTATATTAGGCTGAGAAGAAGAGAGCAGGAGAGGGGAGGAAAAGGAAGGAAAGGAAGGATGCAAAGATCACCCTATACAGAAGAATGTTAAATGTACATCTGCCCATCACTCATCCCCTGCGGCGTGTGTGAAGGCCTGTGTGTCTCGTCTGTTAGTCACTGAGAGGTTCCTTAACGAGGCGCTCTTAATTGCCTAACTGTGCTGGGAGTCACTTTTCCCTCTCTATCACTGCCCCACTTCCCTCTCTCCTTCTCTTCTCTAACTGTAAAATTTTACTTTCTTTTGTTGTTATCTCTCTCCTGTCATTTATCTTTGTCTCAGATTTTGTTCATTTACAATCTTTGCTTTTTTTCTGCTTCCTGAGATTGTTGTCACCCTGTGCATTTTGTGTGTATGGATTTACAGCTGCACCAACCCACAGGAGGAGTGGATAATATATATCTGGTCTAATGTATGTGTGCATGTATATCAATATCCGTGTTGGGCTAACCCTAACCCGTAATGACACATTACAGTTATATGATATATTATAATTTGAAATTCAGTAATTACATTACAGTTACTAATCTCTGTAATGTAGTTTTTATGGGTTCATTAGAGATTCTGGTGTGGGACTTGTTAGCTTGTCGCAGGGTCTGAAGATGTTTAAAGGCACCTTTAATGGAGTCTAGCTATAAGTAACAAAAGTAAGCTAACGTAACAAGTAATGTAACCAATTCATTTTTGCTGTTGAGAAATAAACAGTAGTGGAATGTAACTAAGTACTGTACTTACGTACACATGTTAAGGTACTTGTACTTTACTTAAGTCTTGTATTTTCATGCAACTTTCTACTTCTACTCCACTACATTTCAGAGGGAAACATTGTACTTTTTACTCTATCCACTACTTACATAATTTTACTTAGGTTACATTTTCAATGCAGGGCTTTTATTTGTAATAGAGTATTTTTGCAGTGTAGTATTAGTACTTTCATATATATAAAGGTAAAAATAAATAAATTAGTACATATTTCAAGTGGCGTGCCCAACACTGATAAACATGTATGTCCTTGTTTGTCTCTTTTTTTCTGTATCCATGTTTCTTGTTGCAGGCAGATACACCAGGAGTGTGTGTACCATATGTGCGTGACTCACCTTCTCAACTAGCAAAAGCCATTGACTTCCTGTTTGCCGTGACAGCACTCCTATGTGCATTTCCATGCCATAAGTGTGAATGCTGGAGCATGACTGTGTGCACCTATGTGTGTGTGTGTGTGTGTGTGTGTGTGTGTGTGTGTGTGTGTGTGTGTGTGTGTGTGTGTGTGTGTGTGTGTGTGTGTGTGTGTGTGTGTGTCTGGGTGTCTGGGTGTCTGGGTGTAGTGAAAGTATATATGTCTACTTGGCAAGAATAAAAAAGCATGTCTCGGTGAGTCAGATGGCTACTTTGTGTCATAGGTCCGCCTGCTTGACATTCAGATTGCCCGGAGATATCTTGAAGCTGCTGCAGAGAAATGTAACCTGAGTCACTGTACAGGACCTGGATATGAAGTCGATTACGAGAGGGGGAGAGAGAGAGAGAGAGAGAGAGAGAGAGAGAGAGAGAGAGAGAGAGAGAGAGAGAGAGAGAGAGAGAGAGAGAGAGAGAGGGGTTGCCTTTGGTTGAGCTGTCAAAAGGACCTTTAAAGAAAAAGGTTTAGAATTTTAAAAAAATCTGGGCTTTTCTCACCACTCCTGTCTCCTCTCCTCTCCTGCAGCAATATGCAGGGCTGGTCCATCTGGCCTATCCTACCTTCACACTGCAATACTTTAGTAGGTAGTTACTGAGCAACACATTCTCACTCCCATCGTGTAAAATACAGACGCTTGGTCAGGTGCCTTTGGCGTTGTTATTGACACTACAAGTCTCCTTTAGCATCATATATAAACGCGCTTTATCTGAACACATTTGGTCGGGACAATTGGCGTCACTTTTGACGCACTTAGGCCTCACTTGCCATTGGGTTGTCATAAGCTATTCATTACAACACTGACAGAAGAAGTTTTTTTATACTACTTTTTTACTAGGGCGGAGTATAAAGCCTAAATACCTTTTGAGTACCAACCAAAATATTTCCATTACATTGAGTATTAAAAACTGGCGAGGAATGAAAACTGGCGTCAAATGATTAATGAAAATGTGAGTCTTCTTTACTTTGATCAGATATTTCCTAAATAAAACCCATTGTGGCTCCCATTTGTTTTCCTCAAAAAATCCACCATGACCTTCTTTTCACACGTAATTGTCTGAAGAAACATCCTGTATATATATATATCATTTTTGCACAAACTGAAACTTTTGTTGAAAGCATTTATTCTCCCCTTTTGGCTTCTCTTGCTTCAAGGTAATTTAAGTGACCCCTAACTTGACTTTTTACTTTCAATCCAATGCAGAAGTCTCATTCTTCCATATCTATCTTGCTCTGTCTCTTTCTGATGATGAAGAATACCAGCATTACTTTACTTATTTAATCATAATAAATGAGCAATGGTAGAAACTGAAAGTCCTTAAGTGCAGTTGTTTTGGAAAATAATTACAATTTTCCTCTCATTTGTCAGTAGCAGAAATGTGGTGGGAATAAAAATGCGGGTAAATCGTAATATTCAGTTGGGAATTCACAACAGAAGCCAAAAAAAGTTAAATGTGCTGTTTTTGCTGCTGTTTTTGCTCCTACCTATACATTTATATAATTACAAAAAAAAAAGGATTTCTGGCAGTCCTGTAAATCAAAGTCTGGAAGACCTATTTTAGTTCACCACCAATAACTGACTGGCCTGATCAGACAAATAAAGTAAAGTAACATGGTCAAATGTTTAGTAGCTTTGCAGCAATTTAAAATGCAGCCCACAATGCGCACATAATGTAGATAAACAACACAAAAGTAACACCTTCATTTTCATATTCACAGCCTGAGAATATTCTTTCTTTAATATGCATAGTTCCATGGCTCGAGAATACTCGAGTGGATGGAGAAGATGAGTCATAAGAAAAGACATGGGAAAACAGCATCATTATCCTTAGGACTTTATTTCTATTTCACCGTCTTCGTATTGTCATTTCTCTCTTTAATTATTTGTTATCACATTTCCATTGTCTGTACAGCACATTCAACATCAATTTGGATTTATGTAATATCCTTTCTCTTTCTGTCTGCACACCCTCCTTTGTTGCAGTTTTTTATTAAACCTGGTCACTTGGTCAGCTGTATAACACAAAACAATAGGGCACAAAAACATTGTACAGTAATATTATGAGAACAATAGTTGTAATTTTATTAAAAAGAAATATATGATCAGAAAATATCAACTCATTTTTTTTAATGGGACCCTAGCCCCTTTGAAAAAGCACGTTGCTGATAGACACAGACACCTAGACAAGATATAAACAGCACAGAGTTGAACTACAGTTCATTAAGCGTTGTTGGTAAAGTGGATGATGTGAAGAAGAAAGGGACTCATGGAGTTTTTATTAGCCATGTGGCATCTTTAAATGCATGACCGAGGGGAATGTCTCAAATAAAGACTGGAGTCGGAGTCTTCATTTGAGACATTTATTTATGATAGTGCATTATTCATGATTGTTTATATTTAGACAAAAAAAACTGTAACATTGCAACGCTCTCTTTGCTATGTATTTGCTAATGAAGGATGAGTTAACCTGATATTAGAAAAAACAATGGACAAGGCCACACAATTTCTTAAACTTATTTTTTCTTATTTTATCTCTGAGGCAACCTTAGGCAAGGCAAGGCACCTTTATATATATATATATATATATATATATATATATATATATATATATATATATATATATATATATATATATATATATATAGCACATTTCAGCAACAGGGCAATTCAAAGTGCTTTACATAAAAACGATTAAAATTAAAAACAGATAAAATACGAGAATACAAATTGCAGTGCAGTATAAGAAATGAAACATTAATAAGCAGTTAAAAACAGTTAACAATTATTTAAAGACATGCAACATTGAAAAGTCTGTAATGAACTAAAAAGTCACAAGTCACAAGTAGCGTTGCTGATGTTACTTGCAGTCAAATGCAGTATGTTATTCATGAGCATCAGGAAGAAAACATTTCCAGGGCATTTTTGTCTATGTTTTTTTCCAGATGTCCAAGACTGGAAAGCTGCATTTCAGAATTCCAGTTATCCAGTTTTGTGAAACCTAAAACATCTTTCCTTCACCCCTTTCTGAACCCTTGACCCTAAGGAGCATCTTTCTGTCTGCACACCCTCCTTTGTTGCAGTTTTTTATTAAACCTGGTCACTTGGTCAGCTGTATAACACAAAACAATAGGGCACAAAAACATTGTACAGTAATATTATGAGAACAATAGTTGTAATTTTATTAAAAAGAAATATATGATCAGAAAATATCAACTCATTTTTTTTAATGGGACCCTAGCCCCTTTGAAAAAGCACGTTGCTGATAGACACAGACACCTAGACAAGATATAAACAGCACAGAGTTGAACTACAGTTCATTAAGCGTTGTTGGTAAAGTGGATGATGTGAAGAAGAAAGGGACTCATGGAGTTTTTATTAGCCATGTGGCATCTTTAAATGCATGACCGAGGGGAATGTCTCAAATAAAGACTGGAGTCGGAGTCTTCATTTGAGACATTTATTTATGATAGTGCATTATTCATGATTGTTTATATTTAGACAAAAAAAACTGTAACATTGCAACGCTCTCTTTGCTATGTATTTGCTAATGAAGGATGAGTTAACCTGATATTAGAAAAAACAATGGACAAGGCCACACAATTTCTTAAACTTATTTTTTCTTATTTTATCTCTGAGGCAACCTTAGGCAAGGCAAGGCACCTTTATATATATATATATATATATATATATATATATATATATATATATATATATATATATATATATATATATATATATATAGCACATTTCAGCAACAGGGCAATTCAAAGTGCTTTACATAAAAACGATTAAAATTAAAAACAGATAAAATACGAGAATACAAATTGCAGTGCAGTATAAGAAATGAAACATTAATAAGCAGTTAAAAACAGTTAACAATTATTTAAAGACATGCAACATTGAAAAGTCTGTAATGAACTAAAAAGTCACAAGTCACAAGTAGCGTTGCTGATGTTACTTGCAGTCAAATGCAGTATGTTATTCATGAGCATCAGGAAGAAAACATTTCCAGGGCATTTTTGTCTATGTTTTTTTCCAGATGTCCAAGACTGGAAAGCTGCATTTCAGAATTCCAGTTATCCAGTTTTGTGAAACCTAAAACATCTTTCCTTCACCCCTTTCTGAACCCTTGACCCTAAGGAGCATGTTGTAGAATCTGAAACTTCTCTAACCTTGTGAGGCCATTTGGGGTATAAAGATACTACAAGTAAACACACACACACACACACGCACGCACGCACGCACGCACGCACGCACGCACGCACGCATGCACGCACGCCCACATACACACACACCTAATCTATCTCAGTCCCTTAATTGTTCCCCCCCCCACCCCCCGTACTCTCTCTTCTTCCAATCACTCTCTCACACTCTCCAGCACTACATCTACTTTAGGCAATTAGTGCTGACTGCTGCTCTGTAAAGAGTGGTCCAGTAAAACTCTGTTAGTGTGCACACACACAGGCAGGCAGGCACACACACACACACACACACACACACACACACACACACACACACACACACACACACACACACACACACACACACACACACACACACACACACACACACACACAAATGTATGCAGTGGGTGTTGGTGGGGTGCAGGCGGGAGGACACCAGCATCAGCTGTCAAGAGCCACAGTAAACTGCACCTCCCCTTCCGCACACTACATGTAGATAATTGCCACAGTCTACTATAATGAACTCCCCTCACTTTCTTCTCTTCCCCTTACCTCCTCCTCAAACTTTTCCTTTTTATTCTCTCTGTTCCATTCTCATCTGTCTCTTTGCCCCCTTTCTTTAACATTATCTCACTCCTGCCCCTTCATCTCACTTGTCTTCTCTTCTCCCCCTCTCCCTTATCCAACAAAGTTTTCCTTCATCAATTGTCTTTTCTATTAGGTCGGTTAGACATAAAAGACAGATATCTGTAGAGTATGCTTTTTGAAACCTAAGTTTATATAAGAGCTTATGTTTGCTTACATAGGACTTTTGATGCAACACTGAGGATAAATACAGGTCTGTAGTTGCATGGTTCAGATCTGCTCCTCTTTTGTATAGTGAAGTGATTTTAGCATGTTCCATGCCCCTAGGCAATCTACTTTACTGTAATGAAAAGTTAATGATATGGGTTATACAAGGAGAAATCTTTTAGGAGGCATCACACAGGAATCTAGCCAGGATATTATCCAGCCCTGTAGCTTTTGAGATCAGCTAGCATTTTATTTACCTTCCCTTCTGTCACATTAGCAAAGTGGAATGTTTTTTTACAGTAATATAAGCATCCCCATATGACTTTAAACTTGGAGCAAGTTTCAGCACTGATCTGCTAGCCACCGAAGAAAATAATGACTTAAATTTGCTTGCCACCTTGTCTTTATCAAAAGTAATATTACCATCTATATCCAGACCTATATTACTGGGTCTATTAGAGGTATTGTTTTTATTTTTATTTTCCTTAATCTGGTCAGTGATGTAATCTTTTTTGTAGATATCTTGATCTTTTTCTGTTTCTGACTATCTTGTAGGTTAGTGGTAGTGAGCTCCCTCGTGTGATTTACTGAATGAATGCATTGCCCCATTTCTTAATTTAATGGTTTCTAAAATCACATTATCTATCCAGGGACTAGAACCTTGTTTTACTCTTACCTGCTTAATAGGGGTTGGCTTAATTTATAACCTGCAGAAAAAAAAAAAACTTAAATGTTTTCCAGGACTCATCAACACATTTGTTGCTAAGCACTGGAGCCCAGTCCACCTTGGTAATCTGTTCCTTAAAGTTTAACTCTTGCCAAAATGCAACCTAGGGTCTTTTTGTGAATGTAGCAGAGTCAAACTTTAGTTTAAAAGCATAATTAGGACGGAAGCGCCACTTTTAAGATTTCCCGTATTCTCGTTTTTCGGTCAAATGGCCTTTTGAATGGGAGAGCTAGGGGCACTTTTATGCTAGCCTCAAAATAGAAGGCTCGACTCAACATGAAACTTTGCTCAAAGTATCACCAGGGGCTCTACACATTAACGCAAGCATTGAGAACATTGTTTGTGTACACAGATATTCTAAAAAGAAAGGTTTTGAACCACTTACTTTAGCAGTTGTTGTTTTCGGGTGCTACCATCTCCGAATGCAACGTAACAGGGAGGAGAGTAAAGATGGAAAGCTCCTAAAGCTTAGTTCCATATAAATGCACGGATAATTCATTGTTTTGTCGTTAGGGAAAACAATATTGACCTTGTAGTTGAAAAAGGAGCCTCATATAAGAATGATATTTCCTCCTATGGAGCATTCACATTCAGAGATCGACACTTTTTGACTGGTGAAATGGTAGGGGCCGGAAACAACAACTGCTAAAGTGAGTCGTTCAAAACCTTTCTTTTTAGTAAATCTGTGTACACAAAGAATGTTGTCAATGCTTGTGTTAATGTGTAGAGCCCCTGGTGATACTTAGAGCAAAGTTTCATGCTGTGTCGAGCCTTCTTAGGGTTTAAAAATAGCTATTTTGCTAGCAGGCTAGCATAAAAATGCCCCTAGCACTCCCATTCAAAAGGCCATTTGACCAAAAAACAAGAATACAGTAAATCTTAAAAGTGGCGCTTCCGTCCTAATTATGCTAAGTAAGCATAATATATATAGCTTTTTAAGTTTTATGTATTTTAGCGAGAGTTACGCTTTAAGGGACTCGATAGCAGTACTTCTTTAAAAAGTGGATGTGCACTGTTTTGTTCAAAAAGAAAGACTGTCTGTAAAGCTTCCTTGTCCAAAAAATTATGTAATGGTCACTGATGTCATAGGGAATAACTCCACTGTGTGACATGTTGGCTTAATCAGACACAAAAATTAGGTCAATTGTGCTTTTGGCAGTTTCACATATAATTTGATCCAACATTTAAATATTGATTAGCACAACTTTAACTTTTTCACAGAAAATATAAACATGCAAACAAACAGCCCCCCCCCAAAAGCCTGATCACCCAAAATCCCCAACCGAGGATATGAAAACCAGCACAGAAGTGATCATAGCAGGTGCTCGGGCACACACAGGTTTAAGTTTAACAGTTTCTGGGCTTTTATCAGTGTGGGCATCTTTCAGCCTATTGATTTGTTTTTATGGCAACAATTTCATTTTTTTGGTTCACTTGTACTGCTCACATCAACCCTGTTCCCAGCTGCATCATGTAGCACTCTTGAATAAAGACAAAAGTAAAGGGGCCAAATTGGCACTCCGGTAAAGAAAAAAGTAGGGTGTTATGTGACATAATTTTTGTGGAGTGAAATGACAATCAATAATTGATTTGGTTGCTAATTAGCTTTTTAAATTACCAACAAGATGCAAAAGGTGGTTAAGTGGAACTTTCAGTGGAGTGGTTTGACACTGTCCAGAGAGAAAAGGGAATTTGATAATTGTGTGTGTGTGTGTGTGTGTGTGTGTGTGTGTGTGGGGGGGGGGGGGGGGGGGGGGGCAGAACAAATGCAACTGTCCTACATTCAGGCATGGACACACACACACACACACGCACACACACACACACACACACACACACACACACACACACACACACACACACACACACACACACACACACACACACACACACACACACACACACACACACACATATATATATATCAGTACTTTGAGCTGAATCAGAACATCAGAGCTTTTTTTCCAAAATATCCAACTGTCTGCTTGATGAATTTCTATAAAAAGAAATGAAAATGAACTCTTCTGCCAATAGTCCCACGCAAACAGAGGCACACAAAAACACAGTGTGAAGGCAAAACTAATTATTAATTGGAGGCAGCAAACACATTTACATGGAGAACACACACACACACACACACACACACACACACACACACACACACACACACACACACACACACACACACACACACACACACACACACACACACACACACACACACACACACACATCTGTGGGCTGACATGGGGGTGTCGGTGGTTGGTTGTGAACAGTGAAAGAAGAACAGATATTGAAAAACAATTGAAATGACGATACTTTGACTGCAAGTTCTGAAGTTAGAATATTCCAGTTTCAAACACTGCAATCGTTTCAGGATCACAACAGCAGAGGTTTTGAGGGACTCAGCAAATATTCATCACACACAGCTAACATTGATCTCACTCGAGCAGCAGCCACAAAAAGCCCTTGTCAATTCACAACCTGTGTATTTGGGGGCAAAAGCTAGTCTGTCAATCATTTCAGACAGACCCTTTGATTATTTCTAAACATCAGTCAGCAGACTGTATGTAACTCTACTCCCCTTGGCAAAAAACGCAGAGTTTAACATGGATTGCAGAGTGCAATATGAAAAGTAGGTTTCTTCCTTGATCTCGTCCCATATGAATGCTGTCCATCACGGCCCAGTTTACAGCTGAGCTGCCTGTCCTTTTGTCCGGTGCTTTAAATCACACAGTCTCTTCTTCTTAGTGTTGACAACCCAGGCTAACTTACAGACCCCCTGACATTACATACATTTTAAATGTTCATTTCTTTCATAATATTCGTGTGTGGATGTTTGTTTTTCTTTTCCTTGCTGTTTATGTGGCTGTTGAATAGACGTGTCTGTCTAGAGATAAGAGAAAATTATCAAAACAAAGCGAACAAGAAGGTGAAGCACATTTTAAAGGGGTTCCTTTAAAGTTTGATTATCTCTGTGTCAACACTGCCAACAAAACTGTCACAGCAGAGATTGAATCGGCAGGAGACAGAAGTAGGCAGAAGTACAAATACATCTGTATTGAGAGTCAAAGTCACACTGAGTACATTGGACGCACAAGGACTTGGTAAGCCTAGTTCTCCTTCAAGATAACAAATTGCAGGCATGAAATAATTAAGGACTCAAAGGGCATGGAGCACCTGAGAGTCTAACCCCACTCTGATGGTCTATCCATCCAGTTTGCTTGGTGTGTGAGTGTGCGTGCATGCTGTTTTATGAACTGAACTGCAGGGGCATTAGCTGTCCCACCTTTAAGCTAAAAGACTGTGACTGCCCATTGATTATAAGTGTCTCTATGAGCCTAATCTTTAAAAAAAAATAATCAATGTGAAGATTTAGTTTAAAGTGCCCATATTATGAAAAGATCACTTTTTCTAGGATTTGGGGTGTTATTTTGTGTCTCTGGTGCTTCCACAAGCATACAAACTTTGAACAAAATCTATCCATGCTGTTTTGAGTGAGATACGGTTTCTGGATGTGCCCTGCCTTCAGTCTCTGGGTGAGCTGTTCAGAATCTGCACGGCTTTTTACGTAACTAGCCGAAACGATGGGCTAACCGCAACTGTTAGCATGCTAGCGTTAGCATGCTAGTTCGTTCTCAATGGCAAAGCACTGCTATAACACACACAAGTTCACCATAATCTACAAAAGAAGTACTTACATGTGCACCCTCATTTAGAAGAAGTCTCCCGGCTAATCTTGCTTTGTAACTGACCAAAGTTGGAGAAACAACCTTTCTTTTACTGTCTATGGAGCTAACTGACATGATCTACGATCTGAGCTACTGCGCATGTGCGAGTGCAGCCAAAGATAGTACAGAAGAAAAGATGATTCACTCTGTAGCTAAAACAGAGACCTGAACACAAGGTGAAAAGAGGAGCTGCAGCAGTGAGAGAGAGAGAGAGATGTGCAGTACAACAAAAATATGGTGTTTTTTGAAAATTAAACCATGTAAACCTATTCTGGTACAACCTTAAAATACAATTATGAACCTGAAAATGAGCATAATATGGCATCTTTAAAAAACATTTGTAGAGGAGGGAGCTGTTCCAGATGCAGAAATGAAAATCTCAAGTAACATAAAACTACGGAGAGACAGGAAGCATTAGTGGGTGCATGTCTTTTGATGTGCAGCATAGGAAGTTGGTTCTTCGCTGTAAGACATTTTCTCCATTATTGAGAGAAGTTAAGTGTTAAAAAATTGCAGCAATGGAAGAGAAATGTCAAAAGTGGAGCTTGAGTTAACAGTATGCAATTTTAGGCATCTGGATGAAATGTTCACAAATGGAGTGCCTGTATGATTGACGTCTTTATGAGGATTACGTCCTCATAAAGCATTCCCATCCAACTTTTATCTGTTTCATCAAAACAAAATATAATAGAGGAGTAACCGAGGTTTGCCATTATCTCTGATGGATCTCTTTTTAGCTCAGAGATAACCTAAAGAATGTAGCAGTGGAGGACATTGTGGAGGTAGAAAGTGAAGGAAGGCAAGTGAAAGTGTATTCGCGTTAACACCACAGTTCTTGTGATGCAGGCCAACGTGACATCAATTTAGTAAATGGCAAAACTGTCTACACCCAGCCCACATCCTTGATGGGTCCAGAATTAGTCTGCAGAGGCCATTGTTTCATTGAAGTCGGTGCTAGTGCTAAATTGTTCCACTCAGTCAGAGATGTGTGCTCATAGTTACTTCCCTTGGATGTTTGACCCTGAATGATGATATCAGAGTTTGACACTAAAAGGATGATTTCATATTCAGGTGCCGAGGGAATACGTTTCTCAGTACTCACTTATACTGGGTTAAGGCTCTGACACACCAACCCGACGGCAACCGTCAGCAGAAAAGTCAGTCGGACTGATCAGTCTCCCCGAGTTGGTCAAAAATGTGCCTCGGAACACATTGAAGCGACGCCGACTTGAGCATACGTTCTGCACGTGCGTGAGAGGTAATATGTGTCCATAACAGCAGGCGGCGCTAATCTGTATTGTTGCCCAAAAAATGACGTCTATTTACGAAAATAGTTCACCGAAACGTGTTTCTGAACAATCGAGAAATAGGCCGTGCAGCTGCTAAATCTGTCTTCATTTCAGATCAACAGAAGGTCAGTTTAAAAGATTTTCGTCAGATTTTGAGAGGCTGTTCGTTGTGCTCATCCCACTCGTCATTTCCAGGTTAGCACTCCACCAATCAGATTGGTCATTGAGTCCGACTGCCCGCCTTCCGATTCAACAAGTCAAATTGAGCCCAAATGAAGGCCGACGGCTCCTCCGACAGACTCGAGTCACTGACCTTGCCAGACTGTCCGACAGCCGATAATCGGGTTGGTGTGTCAGCACCTTTAAAGGCGTACAAGATGAGTTTAGAAGCAAATCATGACCCCATGCCCAAGTGTGATGTGGAAACTTGAGATCTCCAGTGCAGAATGAGTGTCCACCTGGAATTTTCAATGAGAAAGAAGTAGACGTGCTTTTAAAAATGGTTAACTAGTTACATAATTGAACTTTTTTGTGGACAACCATATCATACACAAACCATTATTCCAAGCAGACTATTCCGTATATTTTATAACATAATATAACGTGGAGGGAGGTCTAAACTGAACTAGGTTTAAGGGTGCTGTTAAACTGATTTCATGGCTTATATTTTAAATCTTTAATTATCCCAATGATTTTACCCCTTTGCAATTGACACAAATGAGGACAACTGGAATCCAAGAAGTCTAGCAGCTGTTAGAGTGCATCGATCCAAGTGTGTAATCATCCCAAAGATCTGTTGTATTTTCATGTTTTATTGTTATTTTTAAAGCAATATAAAGCAAGCACAAACCAGTTGAACTAAAAATCCAGTGGGTACAGTTTGGCCAGTTCACTTATACCCAACAACAACAATAGCAGTGCTTCTCTGCTCGACTGTCTTTGGGTGATGAGGTTGCTTGTTACTGTGTGTTATGAGCCCATTATTTTCTGTCCTCATTTTCAGTCACAAATAGCCCAAATGCCCGTGACGCATTTGCATTGTCATGTTGTTTTACCCCTCATGGCCATGAGGTGGCAACACAAACCCAGACATCAAGCATCTTATTATCAGGGCCGACCTCCCCCTGTCTTCCCATCTCCCTCATCTCCCTCTGTCACTGACTTCATGACGATTCATTTTTATTTTAGCAAAGTCCAATCCACTGTACTGGCATGTATGCAATATCAACAGTATTATCCTTACATGTAAGAACATCACATCAATAGTATGCTCCTTATTGAAATCACATAACACACAAACATACTCCATTATTAGCAGTCATATAATAATTTTAATTCAAAAAGTCACATATTGTTGATAGTTCATGTATTATAAAAATATTGCGTATGATAACACTTGTACTTGACCTTTGTGGCATCAGAGACAAAAGAGAATAAGACAAAATACAAAAGAAGTCAAAACACATGATATAGAGAGCATTCTGCCTCTGGCTTTTGCAGATGCCATTGCTGACGTGTTCAGTTTCATGTGACCACTGACACCAAATTTGCCAGGGCCATCCTGTCTTTGGAGCCGAATTTGCTAAAATATTTTGCCAGCTCAGTTGAGCAGCAGGGGAGATAATGGCACTGAAACGTTGTGCGAGCTGCAATGTCAGCTTTCCACTTGGTCTGTTAGACATCTGTCGAACACCACTGACAACTAGTGTATCAAATATGCAGTGAAGAAGAATAATTCTGCCCATATTGTTTGTTTCATAAGAAACATTTCAGTGCCTGAAGCTTTAATCTCAGTATGTAAATTTGAGGAATAGTTTGATTGGCATCTCTTTAGTGAATTACGCCTGCACAGTCCCACACGTGTTTTGCAAACAATCACACCTGACAAACCAAATATGTATTTTTCAAAGTTGTATGGACGCTGAATAAAAAGTAACTTCTACCCGAGCAGGCTTCGAGGCATAATTAATGTCTTGTATGTATGATATTAAACTAACCTAGACGCAAAACACAGATCTGCCTTACCAAACAAGACATGTTTTTACATTCTCGCTGCACTGGGAGAATCCATTCGACTTTCAAAAGACTAAAATAAAATCCAAGTAGAACAGTGCGCTGCATGCTTTATCCATAGCCTCAGTATATATGGATATCCATAGTTGTTTTACTATTTCAACATGGACATTTTTCAGACTGTTTGTCAGAGAACTGCATCCTCTTACTGCACAGCAAGAGCTGATATATGGCGCAGGTAGCAGGGGGAACTGGTAAACCAGCGTGGAAAATTACTCATTATGTATGACTACATAAAATAAAATGGCTGTTTGAACAAGTCGGCTATAAGAGAGGGTGCTGGGGGAACACATTTGCATAAAGGTAGTATAAACTAGGTTTTAAACTAGGAAGCCACTGTTGTAACTGTGAGAATTGCTGCACAAAATATTAAATAGATATATACATAGTATTAGTTCTATTACATGATATAGTTAAATTATATATAATATAGCCTACCAAAAATATCAGCGTTTACTTAATCTTCCTGATTAGACTTCTCATGACTGTGGGTGTCTTCATGACCCTCCTCTTGTACATGTAAAAATGGGACAACCTAAACCTTTTTCATTGCTTTTGGTACATTGTGTTTGGTTCCCGACATAGCTTTCCCAACTTCAACTTGAGCAGAAGTCTAATCAGCCAAAATAACTGAAAAAACCTGTGAAAAAACACTGACTTAACCATTGCAGATATGAACTAATGCCATTGCAAACAACAGCAATTCAGTACATGATGTGGAAAACTTGTACTTCAGGTCAATCTTCACTTAGATGAATACTCAGTGAGCCTCAGTTGTCCTTACTTGGATATATACGTTCATTACAACACAAATCTGAATGGATACAGGTTTATATAGACACAGATATACCAAACAGTAACTACATCTGCTCAGCTTTATACGGTATGTCAAACAGAATTACGTATATCACGTCACCAGGGAGGCGGCAAAACAATGTTGCATAACCCTTGGTCGCGACCTTAACCTCCAGACACCCAGAGCCTCCTCACATAAAGCATGCCAAATGTAAAAGGACTCTGCGGCCTCTCAAAAACGCAAACCATGGCCATGGAAATAACACACAAACAAATCATAAATTCCTTTATGTCTAATAATTTCTTCTCCCACAGTGCAACAGACCTTTTTCATGTCATACATAACAGGAAAAGCACGGGTGTAACTGATGGCTCTGTTCCATTTGAATGTCCTATTAAGCCATGCCAATGAGCCAGCATGCACAACAACAGAGCTCTGGAACTGGAACAACTAAATAGACTGCAAACATTACAATGTTATTAATTACACCTGTTCTTTTACTGATATAACGTGTCAAAACATCTGCTCTGAATCAAGCGATGGACAAAATAACAAAACAATTAATTGTTTACATTCATAATTATAATTGTAATTTATGTTGTGAAAAATAGCATTAACAATGGATCTGCTCCATTTAGGTGTCCTAGTAATGATCTAACATGTACAATATAAGGGCTCGGGAACAGGAACACCTAACTAGACTGCAGCCATTATTAATTTCATCAGTGCTCCTGCTATGACATATAACAATAATAGTTTTCCTGCCTTAGCAGGTGTATAACAAAACCAGCATGAGGGTTAGGGAATTGTCAGTCAATCACAGTCACTCTCAAACTATTTTTATTTTAATTGGTTAGTAGAAGCATAAGGAGTTATTGTAGAGCATAGTGACCTTTCATGTTTCACTTAATAAGAGGTTGCCATTGTTCAAAATATTAAATTCAACATTCAGACAAAATGGAGCAAACTCACAACCGGGTGGAGACGTGGGGGAAGAATAGTGGATGGTAATGGGTTTTGCCTTTTAAAAAGTGTGTCATATAACGAAATCTTTAGAGCATTGGGCATTCACCAGACAATCTCTGACTTCATCGCAATCCATACTGCTCGCTAAAGTAGCAATCATTAGCTGTGTAGATACTCAATGACTCTTATTCAGTTTGTGTGGTTCTCAAATCATTTGTCACTGCATGTGGAATCTGCTGGAGGAGGCTGGTGGTCATGCAGCTCAAATTGTAAACGTCCACCTTGCTTTCAAAAACATATCTTATGGCTGGAATATATCTCGGCAGTGAGGTCATGAAACATACTGTAAATGACAATTGTGTAACACTTCTCCCTGCCTTCGAAAGACTGAACACACACACACACACACACACACACACACACACACACACACACACACACACACACACACACACACACACACACACACACACACACACACACACACACACACACACACACACACAGTGTGTAAGCCATTTGGCAGCATCTACAACTAATATGATCAATTACATGTGTCAGCACAATTGGAACAATGGACAAGGAACATTTTCCAAACTTTGGCAGGGTGGCCTTCAGTGACACACACTGGTTCATTATTGTTAAATTGCAACACGTGTGTTGAAGGGCAGATAATGATCTCTGTGCTTTGTGGAGCCATCAATAATGCTGCAGTTTTCACACTGTCAATAATATGGTCAACACACTGACCCCCTATTATCACAAGTTGTTTTTTAATGTTGAACTACAGTTAGGAGAATCATAAGGAAATCATAAGCTCACCTAATATGCCATTTGCACAGCAGATATTTTGACAAAATAACATTAATGATGCATCTGTTTTATTCAAGTGTCCCAGTAAGTCATGACAGTGAGCAAACAATACCAGGACCCTGAAACTGAAGCAGATAAGTTGAATTCAGCCATCAATAATGTTATTAGTTACACCCATGCTTTTTCTACTGTGACATGTCAAATTGTATTGTGTGAAGAAGCTACCTTCTGCTCTGAAAGGAAATGAAATCTTACTTTTTTAGTTTTTTAATATATTTATGCAATGTATTTTAATAACCAAAGTGCAATGTGGTATTGTATACACGGGGACTTTAATTATTGGACCCCTAATGCAAAGTCTCCTATAGGAAGTGTTTAATAAAAAGCTGCAAAATGTGTCTCTAGGGGACCAAGAAAAAGGAGAAGCTAGATATTAATTTTTTTTATTTCACCTGATCGTTTTTCTTCTTCTTGCCCCCCTCTGTCCCTCAGAGACAGTGTTCAGATCCATGTTCCCTTCATTACAAATCTCAGCAGCAGCAAAGCATCTTTTTGATATTTTTTTTGCTGTAGAGCGTGTGTTCAGTATTGTGTGTTAACCATATTCACACTGTTAACGGGACGTGCGTGTTCATGTGCACCTGCAAAGATTGTTCTGTTACTGTTACATCTCTGCTGGGTGTTTTTCATATAAACAGGCTCTGATTACCTAAATAAACACTGAGGCTGATGAAATGAATGAAAATCGTGTTAGTGTTTGTTTCTCTCTCTCTGTGTGTGTGTGTGTGTGTGTGTGTGTGCGCATATGTGTGTGTGTGTGTGTGTGTGTGCGATACCATGTTCTAAACATAGCCATACTGAGAAATACAGAGAGTGTTTTGTGAAGCTGATAGTCTTAATTAGCTTTGTATCAACTCATTTGGCAATGGCTTGCATGTAACTGACGTTCATTAATATAAAAAAGTTACACACTAAAGCTTTAAAATTAGTCACGTAAAACTACTAAAATGTGGACCTAACGTGACATCACAGACGTCATTTCGTAAGGACTAAGGTCTGTAAAACTTGGCTACTTTCAGAAAGTAACAGTTGAATTTTGGTTTCACACGGGACATAAACCATGGTATCCTGAGTAAAAGCTGTGTTTGTTTGACATCCTGTAGGTAGAAGGTTGGGTAGATGGATGGATTTCCACATTTTCTACTCACAGACAACTTTTTCTTTTAACCACGGACACTGTCTTTCCCTAACCTTAATCAAATAGACTTGTAACCCAAACTATGATTCTTTTCTAACCTTAACCACGTTGTTTTTGTACATAAACACAAACCTTAACCACACAGTAGTCGGGGCAGATGAGAAAATGGTTGTAATAGTGATTTTGTCATGGATTTGTAATGGTTTTGGACAGCACTGACAAACAAAGTTCTCTTGCGGCCAAACAGCGATTTAATAAATGCTTGGGATACAAACCAAGTAAACAACAGTTCAGACCCAAATGCATTAGTTGAAGCCTGAAAAGAAGGATTTTCATGTGATATGTGATCCTGCAATTCTCGAGTGATCTCGTGATATTGTGAGAATCCAGTGGCCGATAAAGTAAGCTTCTCATAGCTAAATAGAGTAAGGCAGGCTGTGAAATATACTCACCTCCCACTCATTGATCCAATCAAAGCGTCTATGTTAAGGCTGAGTAAACATATTTAAGCAATAAGTCACTTACACACAATGTACAGTGATTCAGGAAGAGGTTAGACACGTTGTTGTAGCACACACAGCATCAAACTGTAAAAACATCGGCCTTATTTGGCTTATTGCTCTTAAAATGGCAGTAAAACACCATGGTTTGAAAACAGACAGAATATAAATGTTGAATACATATTTTCTTTTTAATTAGAGATATCAAAACTGGTTGCTAAGCAACAAAATCTGTTTGACATTCCCAGTATGATTCTGGAAAATTTGCCTCTCAATTATTTCTTTGCCCTTTCCTTTTTCTACTTTTCTTCTCTTCATCAAAATTCTATTACATGAAGCATCACATTTGTATCCTAATTATTATTCTCAATTATTCTTAACGTTTAAGGAAATGTTTCCTTTGTACAGCTTTCCAATTAGCCAACTCAGCCCCAGGGTGCAAGGAGACAAACCTGGAAAAAAAAAACATCTTTAAAGACTGGAGAGTCTTCTGGGAGACTGAGTTGGGTGGCTGTTCCTTGTGACTACAAAACATTTTGGAGAGGCTGGGGTTGCCTGGAATGGCAGTTAATTTCCGAGTTTAAGTTGCAGTCCAGTCCAAAATCCAGTTTAAGTTGCAAAAATGAGCAAGTTAATCTTTGGAGTTCCGTGGATTCCAACAAGGGTCATTGGTTTGATCCCCAGCTCAACCCCATATTGTTCCCAATGACTTGCATTATAGGTCGCTGCCACTGGTATGTGACTGAGAGGAACATTGTAAAGTGCTTTCGATAAAAGAATTATAGGAATGTAGTACATTTTACCATCTTTTGGAGTGGCTCTGTTTTCAGTGTTATTCTTTTGATTATTTTAGATCTTATATTCTATTTTTGCTGTTGTATGCTGCAAAAGAACACTCACAGGCACACTCATGCACACAAATGAATGCAGACACGCTGAACTCTCTGTATTCAAACTGGATCACCAATTCTATTTTTATTTATTCTATTCCATGCAAGGAAAATTCAAGTTATTAGATCTGTCAGCCTGTCTGCATAGACAAACACACAAAAAAGCAACACACACACACACACACACACACACACACACACACACACACACACACACACACACACACACACACACACACACACACACACACACACACACACACACACACACAAACACACACACACACACACACACACACACACACACACACACACACACAGTCTTGCTGACTGACAGACCATAGTGACAGACACACACTTGCCTCTTTGTCAACGATCAATACAAAAAATTAAACAGCAATCCAGGGGATTAGATGCTGCATGCAGGAAGAGAGGTGAGATGAGAAGGGCACACATACTCATAGACACACAATGAAGATTTCCACATAGCAACGTACCCACGTTTAACATTTTCTAACTTCAACTCTCTCTCGCTCACACACGCACATCTGCATAGACTCATGCATACTTAACACAGTCAGTTTTTAGTTGATGTCACAAAGGAGGTGACCAGACCAGACTTATCTCAGCCAACTATATTTCAGCTGCTACACACACAGAGATGGAATATCAAGCAGTACACACCCACACACACACACACACACACACACACACACACACACACACACACACACACACACACACACACACACACACACACACACACACACACACACACACACACACACACACACACACACACACTATAATGGCCTAGTTTCAAACTGCTGAATTAAGGACTTTAGTGATTTACAGTGTCTTTGTGTTTTCTGAGAGACAGCTACAGGAGAGCAGACAATCATTATTCACACCGCCCAACACACACACACACACACACGCACACACACACACACACGCACATCTGCGCACACACACACACACACACGAACACACCACAGAATATCCCCTCTCTTCCCTTTCAGTCTGATGGTTCCAGTCTGCTTGATAGAGAGAGGAAGAAATATCAGACTTATTTTAACCTCACTGATGTCAAACAAGGCTGGCCTAATTTTGCTTTACACCTTCCAAATGATTTCAGAGAGTGAGAAGACATCCTTCATTTGGTTCATTCAGTGTAATTGCACCGTTACTGTGTCTGTGCAGGGATTTCGAGAATTATTCACAATGGGCTCTAACAAGCATCTGGAAGATACAAGACCCACTTGACATGTGTCACAAACTTTATAGTGGATGAACACGACTGTATTTTCATCCACTCAGTTTTAAATGAATGCAAAGGAAAGGTGTGGGTGGTTGGTCCTTTTTTTTTTTAAATTAGCTGTTATAGTGTGGATCAGTTCCTTAGAGTGGATCAGTTCCTTAGAATAGTATTTCAAAACGTTCTTGAGTACTTGAAGCACACTGAAGTGCTCTATACAAACTCTGGTGGTGTTACTATGCTGGTTTGGTTTGTTAGACCAGATGAAATCAATGCTACAGGTGTTCCAAAAGGCACCCAATTGACAAATTACTACTAAGATGCCTGAAAATGCAAGTCTCAGTTATCTTGTGATTTGAAGAAAGAATTCCAATCACAACAATGTATCACGTTTTAATGGCTTGTGTTGTTTACATAGTTTATTTATTTTTTATTTTTATTAAACCTTTATTTAACCAGGTAGGCAGTTGAGAACAGGTTCTCATTTGCAACGGTGACCTGGCCAAGAAAAGTATAAGCGTGCAGGACAACATACAGTTTCACATTCAATACAATACAGGAATACAGAATACAATAGGCTACATAAAGTGCAGATTAACTAAGCATTACAAAGCATTGTACATTTCTCCTCCTTCCATACTCCTTTAAGTGTTTCATCCCGTTTATCTTCTTTTTGTTTTGCTGTTTACTTCTAGTCTAATTTTAAATGTTAATTGTGTTATTGTTGTTTTATTGGCTAGTAGTTGCAAACTAGCCTTTTAGTTGATAAATGTGCATTGTCCCTGGTCCTGTGAGACACAATCTTAGCTGTTAATAGCCCAACATAATCAATGTCTAGAGTTTGGTATATTCAGTTTTTTGTTCTTGACTGCCACAAACACCTGAGAATAGCTCAGTGGTGTCTGTCATGCTTAGCTAAATCTGTTTTCTCGGCAGTATAATGTCCACAGTCCATGTGACATGTCTTTTTTAACCCTTAAACTTTATGGCTATGTCAGAAGATTGTGTCGTCTGGCAACTTTCGTGTGCAGAAACTCGAGTGAAAATAATTTCTTCTTCTGAGGAGTACATCATGTTTTTTTTAATCCTCTGTGTCCTCCTTGGCTACCAGCAACTGTGTGGAGGGGGGGTGGGGGCGCGTGCGCGATCACGTAAAGTTTGTATCATGTGGACGTGCCGACAGTTTTGTAGTCATTACTTAGAATTCCTCATGGGGGCGACAGAAACTATGCACTATAGCTTTAAAATAGGGTTGTTTGTGATTTATCCTATCATGTAGCAAACTGGCAGCCATCCTCTTCTCTTCTCCCCTGTTTCATGCCCGGCCTTTGATAGAGGGCAGCCAGCAGCGAACGACCCTCTCAGCCTTTCAAATGACACCCTGCAGTGTAACCCTGGAGGAGGCAGAGACTGTGACGGATGATGGTAAGGAGTTCTCAGTGATGGATCTGGATCATGATATGTTGTGACACATTGAGCAGGGCAGCTGACACAGGATTCCCATTCCTCGACATGCACACATACAACATACACACATGAGTAAACATGTATACACAGACTGAGGATGACAGAATCAACTCATTGTCTCATCTTGCTTTTTCAAGTGTGTGTGTGTGTGTGTGTGTGTGTGTGTTACTCTACACATATGTGCACACCTGCAAACTTGCATGTGTGTTTGAGTGTCTCCTGTGCCAAATCTCACGGCATCAGGTTGTAACATCATCTCCCACTTTAGGGAACACAACTGTCAGCTTCACAGTAAAAACCCCCGTTTGCCTTTTTGATTTGTTTGGATACCGTCTGAGCCTGTTATATAAGGCTCTCCTGGCGTGCTTTCTTTTCAACCTCTGTCTTTTCAGTCCCGCCTGCAGGTATTTCTAAAGGAGCTTCCTCAAACAAAGAACAAAACTGAATGGAGAGGGAATATCCACATCAGAAAGCTTTTGTTTCTGTTTCGGTTTGTTTTATCTACCATGTCATCTACTTTGGGGGGTAAGGAAACAACCCCAGAGGTAAACTCCATTTCTTTGAAATGATGAATTAAGCACCTCCGTTTATCTCTTCAAATCAGCAAATGTGTTTCACGCTAAGCTTTCTGTATATGTTACTGATTTTATATAATTATTTTGCATGAATGTTCTAAATGTCAATTTTAAAGGATAGGGCTGGTTTTTATGTTCATTGTTGTCCAAAAACCATTAAAAACACATCAATGAGCCCAACTGTTGAACTGGCTGTTCCTTCATTACCATGAACACAAGCAATTTGTTTGTAGTCATTCCCACATACACTGTTATGCTGCTGTAAATACTCACTAGAGCACCACGTGTATTTTAGTAATGCTTGTTAAGAACTACAGTGTCCAGTTGTTTTAGTAAATTACTGAGCCTTTTCGGGGGCGAAATATAACTATACACTTTCTTTTTTATTTTTTTATTTTATTCCATCTTTAAGATTTATGTCTTCAGTAGAAACCAGTGAGTTTGGGGCTTAGTGCCACAGACAGGGTAGCAGAGTCAGAAAGTATTGAAAGATGGATGGTCTTGGGCCAACTTGTCTCAATTTGCCATACTATCCACACGCTGCGAAGCGGAGGAGGGCCTGGCTACTCCACACAGCATTCCGGGATGGGATAAAAACTTTCTCTAGTTTATTGGCATTTCTTTAAATCAGGGTTCTTCAATGTTTTTTAAGCCAAGGACCCCTAACTGAAAGAGAGATGGAATGGACACCCTGCTACATATATTGTAGAAAATGAAGTTGCATATTAAACTGGGCCTACAATAACATGGCCTAAAGCCTTGTTGGCATGCTTTTATAAATCATGTTGTAATGTTAAACATACATGTGGCACAGTGAATCCTTAAAATAAACTACATCTGTGGATGGCTACCTGAGTGACTACCTTACCTATGTGCCTATATGTGCCTATTATCAGTAGGGATTTATGTTTGCTAATAATATGTTGGATTCATGTTAAGACTTTTTAATTTTTGAAAAAACTTAAAAAATGAACAGTAATTTAGAGTCCCCCCTGCATTGACTCTGATGATCCCCTATTGAAAACCCCTGCTTTAAACCAATCACAATCGTCATGGGCGGTGCTGAGCGTTGCACAGAGCCGCTGCAAAATAGTCGTGCGAGAGAAACCTCAGATTGGACAGATAGTCTAGCTAGCTGTCTCAATTTACCATGTAAACATCTAAGGAGCAGTCAACAATAGTCCTCATAAATCCACCAAATTTAAAATTCCAACACAAAGTAAGCTGAAGGAAACAGGAAATACATGCATCCGGTGGAATTTTCCTCGGCACCGGAGCAATCCCGGAAGTGGAACGTCAAGGATATAGACTATGGGATAACAATCTAAACTACCTATGCCTTATTTCGCTAGCTGAACCTTAACAACCTGGTTCCATTTGTCAAAAGATTGTTTTTGGGCCTACTGTCATGTCACTGGTCCCTGTGAACACACAAAAAAAACAGAGGGGAAGAAGAAATGATATAGGCTAAACAGAAAGAAGAAAATATGTGGCTGCAACTACAAGTAGTTTACATCACAGCTGGGATTTTCACAGGCTCTTAAAGTATTCTGGTAAAATCTATATATTAGCTCACTGTGTATGGCATGTAACCAATGCCCCCTGCAAAGTAGGCAGGCTAAATTAAATAGTGTAAGTTTTGAGATGAGATGAAACCTTAATGGTCCCCTTGGACAAGGAACATGATATAGGCGAGAACTAATCAAATGGAGTACTGAAGTTAATGCAACAAGTTATTACAACAACATCAATAATCAATAAAGATGAATTGTCTTGTTAACAGATTTAAAGGTCGATAGGGATTTACAGATGTGCAATATGCTTCGGTGCTACTGGGGAGCATATGGACAGAAATCTGTCCATCTGCAAATGTTTTCCTCATTTTCAGACCATACGCTCCCTCTGTAGTGGCCCCAAAACATGGTTAACAGTGTTAGCTGAAAATGTGTTTTAGTATGGAACCACCCCTGTGGATCCCAGATGGAAAGGTGTGAAAACCTTGTACCTGTAGGAAAAATATATATTTTTTTACTATTATTGCATTACTCAAAAATGCCATTACTGGCTCCCGAAAGGTGTAAACTTTCTCTGAATTCTCTGGTATACTATGTCTTTGCGGGTTGTCTTTTCTCTCTATCAAAAATCAAACTTTAATAAAGAGCAATACTGAAGCAGCTGTCAGCAACCCTGTCTCCTAAAAATTATGTTGCCATACAACTAAACTGCATTCTCAATAACAATTCGAGGAAATTCCCAGATTCAGTTTATTTTTGACGTATCACAAATACGTTTCTAATCATCAAAGTCCACGAAGGGAGGAGGAACTTTCACTAGAAGAATGCTGTTTGTCTCTTGTGAAACCAAAAGTCAACGTTTTTTGACTTACATAGTTAATTCATTTCACTTACTTATCTTGTGTATGTTTAAGTTACATAACAACCAACTGAGTTATTTTAACCCAAACCATTATCTTTTCCTAGACCTAACCAAGGAGCTTTGTTTCAATTCACAACGTTAACCACGTTTTAAAACTGGTTTTATCAACGTGCACCTGTCGCTGGTACAAGATCGTGTTGTAACAAACGTAATCTGGGAGAAAATATGTTTTCTTAATGTAATTGAGAATGCAGTTTACTGTATGGGAACAGCATTTTTCAGGAGAGAGGGTGTCTGTCAGAGCACATGTTGATTAAAATCCTATAATTAAACAGGTTTGCATTTAAAAAGAAAATCAGCCCCAGTCAAATCAACAATATACCTCTAAACAAATACAAATACAAACACAAAACACTATTGAAAGCATGTATTGAATGGGCATATCTAACTTAAGGCTGCATTCACACTAAATCAGGCATTGGGGCAAAAATGCCAGTCCTCCAATTTCTTTCAATGTGGGTAGTGTGGCGTTTACTTTTGGAAAAATGCAACCCAACGTCACGCTGCGGTGGCCAATCACATGACCATGTGAGGTATTCACATGTAGTCACTCAATTTGGCCTTGTGCACCAGTTTAACCTCTTTAACATCCATCATCATAATAGGCCTCGCATAACGGTTAGTTGTCAAAGTAGACAAACAATCACTAGGACCTGGCGTACAAGCAGCATGGCTAAATGCTAGCACCATGGGAAACACAATGGACACATACGAGCCATTTAAGTGACACTCCCAGACCGCTGCAGACCCTCAATTACCTCTTCTGAAGAGTCCATCATGTTTTTTTAGTCCTCCGTGTCCTCCTTGGCTACTAGCAACTGTGTGGAGGAGGGGTGGGGGCGCATGCACGATCACGGACGCGTGGACAGTTTTGTTGTCATTACTTAGAATTCCTCATGGGGGCGACATAAACTATGCACTATAGCCTTTAATGCAGCCTAAGTTCAGTGTATGAATCTACCATAGTAAGTCAGGTTCTGTAGTAACAAACACCGGATGTTCACTTTTCAAGGTTTACTAAAGGACACAAAACAATGAAGGAATCAGCCATTGCAATTAGTGTCAAGAAATTCAATAGCACATATAAATTTCTGCTCACCGTGTTATGGAAAATTCTTTCAAATTAACCAAGGGCAAAAGATAAGATTCCTTTAATTATATCACTATGACAACTATTTGGCTTTCAGAATGAAAATGATACCTGGATACATGGATTCTTCCTTTGTCTCCACCAGCAGCTGTGCCTGTAAGTGCTTGTCATGATCTATAGACAAGAACTCCGAAAGAATTTCTCAGCAGCGGCCTGGGTTTGAATCTGACTCGTGGCCCTTTGCTGCATGTCGTCCCCCCTCTATCTTCAACGTCTTGTCTTCAAGCTATCCTGTCAATTTAAGTCCATAAAAGCTCCCCAAAATAGTGTAACCAAAAAAAGAAAAGGATTTCTCTCAGTATTTATTATTCACACTCTCACTGTGTTTGTGTGTTCATGTGCCAAAACTGTGTGTGTCCTTGTGCATGCGTGTCCTCATGTTTCTTGCTTTGCAAATAGAGGCAAAATTTGCTTTTTGTGTGTCTGTGTTTACTCCAATGCAGACAGGGAATATGTGTTTGGTTTCTTATCTACGGTGTGTTTGTGTGTGTGCATGTGTGTATTTGTGTGCATAAACCTTGTGTGTGTGTCTGTGAACAAGGTTGTAATTAAACCCAAATCCACTGCATTACAGTTGGGAGGTTTTCAGGGGGATTCATACAAAGGCATCGCTAAAACCTCCTCCTCCAATCCTTTTTAATTTGATGGATATGTTTATCCATTTTTGTGATAAATTGCACACAATACATCCCTGGCGCACACACAAAATTAAAACTGTAATTAAAATTGAAGCAGTGGGTTTTGACTATTCATGAAAGCATCGTTGCACATTTCGTTTCTCAAACATGCCTGAGTCATAGTTGACAGAATGCCAGAAAGTGTCCACTCCTTGTAACATATAAAATTCATCACAAAAAATACCTGACTTCTACTTATCTGATTTTTGTGCATGACCCAGACAGATTATAACCTATAGTACACAGATTAGACATCACAGTATACGATACATAACACAGACAAAGTGAACAAGTCATCAGAAGACATGTATTTTTAATGTCTTACACTGCCTACTGGATTACATTTACCACTAACATGAAGAAATGTAGCTAATGTATCTGGCACGTTGCAAACATTTTCATACTCAACGTAATTGTGTGAATGCTGATTCAGCAGCATTCACAGAAAAGAGAGAGAGATTTACGCTACACAGCAGCCACACTGAACTGCAGTATGCGGACGTTTACCACTGTGGTTCCGCAATGTGTGCCGAATGGATGTCGCTCGCTTGCCACTGCTGTGCCACTGTTGTAACACCTACAACTTTACAATATGGCTATTATTCAACTTTTATAGATATATTATTAGAACAATTATCACTTTTCCACATTTCTTACAAATTCACCTTCTTCTTACACATTTTAATCAGCAATCCAGTTTAGCTTCATATCAGATTTACAATATCATCTTACAGTGACTATAGCCTTATTAAACCTGTTTATGGTTATGTTAAAGCACCCATATTATGCTCATTTTCAGGTTCATAATTGTAGTTTGAGGTTTTACCAGAATAGGTTTACATAGTTTAATATTTTAAAAAACACCTATTTTGTTGTACTGCACATTGCTGCAGCTCCTCTTTTCACCCTGTGTTCAGGTCTCTGTTTTAGCTAGAGAGTGAGACATCTCACTTCTGTATTATCTTTTTGGCACTCACACATGTGCAGTAGCTAGGTAAGGCTCACATTAGCTAGCTGTTTCTACAACAGTTAGTACAAGGCAGAATTAGCCGGGAGACTTCTTCTAAACAGGGTGCACTTCCAACTTTGTGTGGAGAACAGAACAGGGACATGTAAGTAGTCCTTTTGTAGATTATGGTGAACTTGTGTGTGTCGTAGCAGTGTTTTGCCATTGAGAACAAGCTAGAACAAGCTAGCATGCTATAGTTAGCCACCTCGTCTCGGCTACTTACGTAAGAAGCCCTGCTGACTGAGCAGGTCGGATTCAAACCCATGCTGCTGCAGGACTCAGCCTACATGGGGCGAACACTCTTACTGGGTGAGCTAGAGGCCGCCCCAGCCCTGCCGATTTTGAACAGCTCACCCGGACCCGTGTGGAGGCACCAGAGACACAAAATAACACCCCAAATCCCAGAAAAGGTGTTTTTTTCATAATATGGACACACTGATAGCACTTGGTTAGGGTTGGGGAAAGATCACAATCTGGTTAGTACAGAAAAGGTCCACAGTAATCCTAAAAAATAATAAAGTTTCATTGAAACCACAATGTTTCCCATCAATGTCGTGCTTTATTCACTCACACAAATGTTGCATTAAAGAGAAAAAGAGAAAAGGGACATGTTGAAGTTTTACCTCAGAGTGATTACCTAATAGGTGTGATTTTCATGTATGACAGGCCCCAAATATGGATAATCTTTATTTTGTAAAGAGAAAAAATGCGTTGCCACTATAGGCAAGAAGGGAGAGAGAAAAGGGTATGACATGCATCATAGGGTTTTTCTACATGTGCCACTGACCTAAAGTACTACGTTACTCTCTGCTTTCACTTGTCATCTGCCCCTTTTCCCTTTTTTTCTTTCTTTTCTCATCTGTTTTGAAATACAGGTGTGTTTCAGTAGATTTTGAATGACAATACGCTGCCCATTACCTATCTCTTCTGTATACATTAACAATGGTATCCTGTACAAATAAAAGGCAAACAAGAGTACAGCATGTATGTAGAACATACAGGCCTTTCAAGTTGCCATCAGCGTATAATAGAAGCAAGGCAAACAGAGTCCTCTAAAACCAGGCATTTCTTATCATGCTTACATGCACAAGGACTAAGTCACATTTTTTCTGTTACCTTAATTTGTGCATTGCGTGCAGCCTTGACTTTCCTCCTCGGAGCTTTATGTTGTAGATCTCTCTTTCCTCTCAGCACGAGAAAAGAAAGTAGTTACTTTGTCCCCTTGAAATAAATAGCAATAATTAATCTTAGCACAGCCAAAGTTGATGTCAACCCTTCCACATTTCCTGCTGCTGCTGCAAAACTTTCTTATTAAAGTTTGAAACGTGCCTGTGTTCTACAAATGATTACATTGGTTACACAGATGTATATTTGGGTATTGAACAATCTGTGTGTGTGTGTGTGTGTGTGTGTGTGTGTGTGTGTGTGTGTGTGTGAGAGAGGGAGAGAGAGTGAGAGAGAGAGAGAGAGAGAGAGAGAGAGAGAGAGAAAGAGCGCATCTGGCATGTTGTTTTCATAGTACCACAGACAGACATAACAAGGATAGATTACAGCAGTAGCAAGGTTGAATAACCACTTTCGAGATGTACAAAACACAACATTTTCAACAATGCTCTAAGTTAAGAGATGCAGCTTTACTTCCCAATATTTTTTTCCCCTTTTTTTTTGAATGAAACAAGGCATCCTGATGTAAAAATTTTCGGAAAGAGATAGTGGATCTGCATTTTAGTGTGGGGAAATAGCTTATCTCAGTAACGTATATATAATCAACCAGACTCCCATGTACAGATTGTCTAACAGCGAGCAGAGCATGTGCATAGGAATATTTGACAAATGGACACAAGTGAGGCTAATTTCTTAATTGTTACTTGTCCTGGAACAGAAACAGTCTTGCATGCACCTTCACGTGGATGTAATACTCATGATTTCATTCATGTTCATCAAACTGAAATTTTTGTGGAGTGGTCGAAGCACAGGGCTGTCAGAGACCTAAGGCGTCGTCGACGACGACGACAACGGCACCTTTTAATCATATTTTAATCATTTAATAACCATAAGATTGATCGTCTTACCGTTTTTTTGCAGTTAGCAGCTAACAAGCTAACGCTAACGAGCATCTCTTTGCTGTCTTTCTAGCCTTCACGGGAGGTTTTGTATCCAGCCTGGAACTTGTGCCTTTTTTCGGGGTGGTTGAGCAATAAATCCAAACTCTTACATCCAAGATCGATACACGTTATATCCATAATTTATGATTTTTCGGCCGTTCATCTGCACCGATCGGCGTTAGCTTCCGTGGTGAGAAATACATCCGGTTTCCCACAATGCACTGGGCCTTTGTTATTGTCTGCAAACCAATGGAAACCGGTCTTTTGAGAGCAGAGCTCTTCTATGATAGGGAAAGATGGCTCACTACAAGCCAGCAGCGATGCAACGAAGTGAACAAACGGTGTTCTTTGACTACAAAGATCATCTATTCGCTTTGTAACCCATTCTACATAGAAGAGAGCCTCACTGTTTTGATTTTTTGGATACATTTGGGCCTTTTTTGGAGAAATGTAAATAGCTTGTCGTTTATATGTCCTATAATGTTAATTATGTTTATTTTTTTACTGGGCGACTCCAAATATATATATATATATATATATATATGTAGCAGAACTGTGAGTGTTGTATAAATAAATATTATTATTTTGATTATTGGCATAAGTGCATGTCATGAGGGCAAAAGCGTCTGGATGTTTTTTGAAAAAATTTAGATATTTTGTCAACTGTATAAGATATAATGTTAATTTCTTCACAGTTTGACTCCTAATACATATGAGAAGTGATTTAGACAGGAGATTGGCTTAGGTTTTATTGATCTGTGTGTCATATCAATACATATCTATGAGATTCATGTTTCCGTTTTATTTATTTATTTATCTTTAAGGTCCTACAAAATGGTTTAATATTCAAGTGACCTCACTGCAGCACACATATTCTACAAGCCCAATTTTTACTGAAAAGAATGATGTCCATAGATTGACTGTGGACAACAGGGTTGATGTTTTACAAACTTCTTTAGAAAATAAAACCAGACGGACCAGAGGTTGTCAAAAATCCTTCAGGAATCGTTGGCATTACAGACAAAAACCCAGTACAAATTAGTTACACAGTTACCAGCCAGCAGGGAGGGATCAAACTGTAAACCAACAAACGAGCACATGTAATGCTGCTGCCTCTCCTCCTCTAGACGAACGAGAAGAACAGCCTTAATCAAGATCATGAAGCAACAGATTGCCTGTAGCAATTGATCACATTGAGCATATATCCCATGTAGAGTATGTAGCATAAGGCTCAGTGGACTAAAGGACATTCTGCGTACACCACTAAATTTTAGGTTATAAATGTGCTTTAGTCTGTCTCATTTTTGAAACTTTCAACTGTGTTTTTTTTCTTTCCTATACATTGATACTCAACATATCTCAAAATAATAAGATATAACGGTACATTTGCATCATGAAATCCAGCAGTCTAGGACACATACATTGCATAACCACAATATCCCCATTGTGGTTGAGGATTCTTGTTGGATATCAGTCCCTTCTTTATCCCCACAGCAGCTGATTTTTTTTACTTTAAGTTTTATAACCGTAATAAACAGCAACTACCGCTCCTGGTGCAGCGATTCACATATTTATCAGATTATGTAAGTTATTCAGTGTTATCATCTGATTTAAGGTACTACATGGCTGTAGTATTTGCAGAGCAAGAGAGGCAGAGACGGAGAGAGAGAGAGAGAGAGAAATGGTAAGAGTGAGAAGTAAGTCTTATCATCCCAGCAGGTGACTGTCAATCATTTCCACTGATAATCAATGCAGGTGTATACACACGCCCAGACCAATACACACAAACACACACACACATCCACAATACAGATAGTGTCAATGAGAGACAGATGATATTGAAAAGTTGTAATACCGAACATGTTTTATCTCTGCATATTCCAGAGATAATGTGCAGTTCTGTCCTCAATTCTCAACTATGTGTAGCCTTCAGCTTTGACAGAAAAACCTTGATAACATTTTTTTCTCCATTCAGTAATTCACGTTAAAAAGAAAATTTTAGCATTTAGTACTTCCTGTCTCATCTTTTCAGTTGTTACCTTCTTTTTTTTCATCCTTTTTCAGCACGCACAGTAAATACCATCAGCTCTTGGTGCAACATTGATTACTCTCCATCAACATGTCCACTATATTATGTTTCCATGGCAAAAATAATGGAGAGAATTTCAATTATCACCTCAAATAATTGACATTCTCTCCATTTTTTTCTAGGCCAGGATGGCCTTCAAGGGCGTTTAGCTAAGGCCCGCTAGCTTAGCAACCACAAAGGTTTTAGTTCAAATGACAGCTGTGACTATGAGGACTGGCATCTACCAGTGCTCTGCCAGTTCAAATTGCATCTGCCACCCACAAATTGTGGACAGTGTCAAGCCAGAATTCCATCTTAGAGTTTATATTGTGTAGTGGAGTGTGTGTGTGTGTGTGCACCTGGATAGAAATGTTTTTGGGTTTACTTCAGTCCCATGTGTCAAGTTCTATTTTGGGGACATTTGTCCATGTCCTCCAGAGGAGAGTACTGTAATTTAGTGGCTCAGTGTTTGTCCTCTATGCCTTTGTTCACCCCTGAAAACTCTTTGTCCCCACCTCATCTCCTCTCATTCACTGGATTTCTCCTGCCATCAGATCTTCCTCCTTCTCTTCCTTGTCTTGGCTGAAGAAAGTCTGTCTCTCACCTTACATAACTCCATCAAAAGAGTAGGGAGGGAGGGAGGGAGATGTGCGAAGGAGTCGAGCATACAAGTAAACCAAACTACCAGCATGGATCTGATCACATAACACTCACTGAGTCTCTTTGATGACTTGGCGCACAAGGACTTGGTGAGCCTATTCTCCTTCAGAGCAACACATTACAGTCATGAAATAATTAAGGACTCAAAGGACATGGAACACCTCAGAGTCTAACCCCACTTTGATGGTCTATCCATCCAGTTTGCTTGGTGTGTGTGTGTGTGAGTATGCACGTGCGCGCACGTGTGTGTGTGTGTGTCTGTGTCCCTCCACAGCTCAAATCCTCTCTGGCTTGTTTAGAAAACCCATTGCTTTCCACTAAATCCTGAATAAACTAATCCAGGAACATCAACAAATGTAATTTTCAGCTTAGCACAAAACACATGCACAGGAAAGGCAACCTCTCTTCGCCTTCAATATGAGAATGTGTGTGAGCGTGTGGCTATGCATGTTTTTATAACGCTGCAGGTATAGTCAGGTAGAAATGAAGGAGTGTGAAGGAGGCGGATGAGGTCAAGGAGGTCAGCCTTTTTATTTTTAAGATTGGCACAAAAAAGCAGAACGGAGAATAATACAATGCCTGGCTTTATTACAGTTTTTCTCAAATGCTAAAACACATTTCACAAACGTTTCCTCCATGTTCCCCAATGTCTAAACACAACACCCTTTTCTAAAGCTACATAAACACAACCACACCTTCTCACTTCAAAACTCAAACTTTCACACCAAAAGAGCAGCTCCAAGCTTTCAAAAATGTAAACACTATACACATCATTACACACTACAGCAAAACAATTGAAAACACAATGCTCAATTTGTGAGAAGGTTCTTTGTTTCATAACTGCCAATGCATATTTTTAGAAACTTTACAGTAATGGATCAATGGGATGTCAACACAGGCCAGCTCCATTGCCCTTAGGAGGTTCTCTCTAGTGTATGGTTGTCTGTCATAAACCTTCCATCTCCACGATGACAAGAACTCCTCTATAGGGTTCAGGAAAGCGAAGTAGGGTGGCAAACAGACGTTTAAAAAGTGGTTACTGTTGGTGGTGAACCACTCTCTGATTTGGTTTGTTCTGTGGAAGCGTACATTGTCCCAAATGATCACATAAATGTGATGTGCGGGCCCAGGATGGTGTTGTTGGCGGTCCAGGAGGGTGTCTTTTAGCTCCTCTAGGAAGGTGAGGAGACGCTGGGTGTTGTAAGACCCAAGGACAGCATGCCGGTGGACAAGCCCCTCCAAACTTATGGCCGCACAAAGAGTAATATTGAGGTTGGCCAGGAACCTCAGTGATGGCTCTTTCAATGATGTTACGGCCTCTTTGCCTTTGTTTCTGCAGGTTGAAGCCAGCCTCATCCAGGAAGAGGTACTCATGAGGTCTGGCCATCGCGTCCAACTGTAATATCCTCTGTGAAAATTTGAAAGTGCACAGGTGTTCAGAACAACAGTCAATCAGGTAACGCAGTATTGTCCAGAAGTAATGTAGGCCACTGAGCAACACAGTATGTCCACTAACTACTTACTTGCACATACTCGTAACGTGTGTCGCGCAGAATTGTGCTCAAAGGGAACCCTATAGACCTGTTTCAGCCACATCTTTTGGCGCCGGAGAACTCGGTCTATTGTGGCCAAGCTGACATCATCAATGCTCTCAAAGTTGACATTATCGGCAATGACTTTGTCTCTGATCTCCCGGAGTCTGATGAGGTTGTTCTCACGAACCATATCCACAATGAGGGTTTCTTGTGCCGCTGTAAATATGGCAACCCTCCCACCTCTATGTGGCATTCTTTCAACTCTAAAGAAAGAAACATGTGTTGTCAATTGACATGTTTTACAATACAGTAACAACTGATTTGAAACCAATAAACTACTTTCATAGGCTTGTAAAATTGTATTGTGACAAAGAAAGCAATAGAGTACAATACCTGTTGTGTTGTCTGAATGCCCTGATAATGGTGGCCACGGTGAACCTACTCAGGTTTGGACGGACTCTTAGTCCTGCTTCAGCCATTGTCATGCCATGGACAATGACATGGTCAATGACTGTTGCTCGCTCACTTCAGAAGGGCTGAATTTGAAGAGGTTGCTTATAGAGGATTTTCAGATGACATATTTGTATTTCGTTGAAGCTTTCTGGACTCTAGTTTGACATCTTTGTTGAAAATTACCAACTAAGCCCTTGATTGTGTGCACCTCTATGCCATTGATTTATTAGTTATCATTCATTCCTTTCCAAACTGCCAAGGGTACTGGAGCCTTTCCCGGCAGTCCCATTCACATGTCGCCTTCTTAGAGTCTCTTGTCTGACTTCCTTGCCATTAATCTGTGGGAGGAAACCAAGTTGAATGCAGGGACAAAAACAAAATTCTAAACAAGAATCAAACTGTGTATGCTTGCTGTGGAGTATGTGATGTGGTGCAAAAATGTGCAGGATAAACAAACTGCTGCAGTGGCTGCTGGTATAATCAAAGATATTCTAAAATGTGGTGAATAACCTAAGTCCTTTCCCTCTACAGCGTGTTGTAGCCCACAGTACATCAACAGAGAATGGCTCAGTACGACAGTATTTTTACATTTTTTTCTCAGTCTGGAGTCAACGTTTCGCTTACCAACACAAACTGAATTAAATCACATCCAAGATGTGATTTCTCTGTTTACTGGACGCTGCAGGTATAAGGGAATTTGTGTATATGTAGGAGTTTTAAGTATATGTTACAGGATATGAGCTTTGGTGTCTGATAGGGTTATACTGTGTATGCGTGTGTCTAGATATGTGTGTGTTTGATACACATTATTCATCAGATAAACATTAATTTTACACACACACACACACACACACACACACACACACACACACACACACACACACACACACACACACACACACACACACACACACACATACACACACACAGACACACACACACACACACACACACACACACACACACACACACACACACACACACACACACACACACACACACACACAGCCCAACAATTCCCTTTGCTGCCACCTTTGGGTTTGAGTTTGCCCTCAGACTAGCCCACTTTCCTGTTGCCAACAATTGTAAACAAGAAAAGGAATAAACTACAGTTGATGTTCCTTTTCCTCAGTGAAAAATGTGTTTGTATATTTTGCAACACTGTCTGTGAAGACATTTGACCAATGCAGATATAAAACAACTACAGGAACATGAAAACAAATAACATAGCCTATGAATATATACTGTATATATGGGAATTTTGCAAATAAAGGTCATAGACACAACCACAAATGTCAACATTATTGTTAATGTTAAACAGAAACATACCTTTCCTAATATACGGTAATATAATGTAACAGAATTTATAATAGTAGTATACATTTCTGCTACTGTATGCTGAAATTTCCCTTTGACTTGCACTCCACGTGTGGCCACTGAAGGTGAATGATGGAGGACTGCCGCTGCCTCTGTTTGGCTGCTGTTGTCCCTGCTGGTGCAGAAAAGGTGTAAATGTCAATGCATACAGATATTGAGATATTAAGAGATACAGAGATTTGGTGGTGGCCCCTACATGTTGGAATGACAAATACAGGCAGACAATAATCAACTCAAATTAAAGAACTCAAGTTACTAATCAAGTAACATCTTTCATTTTCACATTAGAAAAAGACTACAGTAACATCTCTCTGTCAGATTGCCTTTCCTCACTCACTCACTTACTGCAAACATATTCTTCAAATTCAAATATGTTGTTGTGAATAGTTGGGATGACAAATTGTTACTATGTTTACAGCTGGCAATCAAAAAGCAAATATCATGAAATAATGCATAATCTGAAGGTGTCTGATGTAGATAACCTAGTATGTCAAATATTCAGCTTTCATTTTACTACATACTGACTTTCGTATTAAAATCAATATCTGTAAATGAAGAACTGATCTATTCATTTTTCATATTTTCTACTTCTATTTTCAACCCAAATGCTGTTTGTGACAGATTAATGTTATATTACTGTAAACACTCAGTGCCTGCAAGTCTGTGTGTGTGTGTGTGTGTGTGTGTGCACTTACTGTAAATGTGTGCATATGTGTGATTTTTCTATAAATGGATATGCACGTTTGTATGTGTGTGTGTGTGTGTGTGTGTGTGTGTGTGTGTGTGCACTTACTGTAAATGTGTGCATATGTGTGATTTTTCTATAAATGGATATGCACGTTTGTATGTGTGTGTGTGTGTGTGTGTGTGTGTGTGTGTGTGTGTGTGTGTGTGTGTGTGTGTGTGTGTGCGTGCGTATGTGTGTGTGACCCGCCCTTTGCCCAGGGCCTAGTTAAACAGAAATAGCTACAAGAGCAATAACATCCCCAGCTAAGCGGCAAGGGATTCAATTCCCGAGTCATTTTACAAAAGCGTGGTGTGATTGAGTCGCTCTGCCCATTGAATTCAGTATTTAATTTCCTCAAGGTCCCAAGAGCCGCGTCTCTGTTTCCAATTTCTCCTCCTCATGAGATCAGGATTGGGGACTAAATGAAGGGCTTTCTTTTTCTTCCCCCCCCCCTCTTTCGGCCCATCGTTTTCCTTCATTGTAAAATGCTGAACGTTAAGGGTTGGATAGGAGGGGACAGGGTAATGAGTGTTCTTGGTGTAGCAACACTTTCTATTATCGTCATTTCTCTCTCCCCTTTTGCCTCTGTTACAGCCTTTATCAGCTTGAATGCTTGTTTCTTTTTCTCTTGCCATCTGTCACCTCGTGCTGTTGCTCCCTCTCACATTTCCTATAAATCCTGATTTTGTTTTTTGTAATATTTGCATGCTATAAAATGCAAAAACAGATCAGACAAAAGTGGCAACACTGTTGCCTTTGGGGGGCTGCAAAAAGGCTTTTAAGTTGATATGACAAACCTTTGAGCAAACAATTGCTTATTTACACATCCAGCAGTCTGTCCACCTGGCAAATGTGAGGCCGATACTCCACTATGCTTACAATAGTGAACATGTTAGTTTATGTTTTAGAGCTTTTCACTTAGAGAAGCTGCTGCTATAGCCCAAAATGATGTTATGAGATTGCCGAGAGTGTACAAAACAATAAAGTTGTAAGCCAGACAGCTAAACAATGAGCTTAAATTGCTATAAAGCTCTTGACATGATATTAAAACGACCACATCAGTAGAATGTAGTGCAGCACAAATATAAGAAAAAAACACATAAAAGGTTACTGCTTCTTTAGCACCACAGCACAGATCCAATAAGATTAGCAACAAAACAAAGCAGAAAGTCAGTAATAAAGGCGTGGAGGTCGTGGTGGTGGACGGGTATGTATGGCGTTCTCAGAGACCTGCCATTAATGTTCATCTATTTATTAACCATAATCCTGAATTTCCAGGAATTTCAGGGTACTGTTCTCGCAGTGGATTAACACACACACAGCTGTATCAAGCAAGGCAAAGTAACCCTAACCCTATCTCCTTTAGCTCACCCAACAATAAAACACATTTGTCCAAACAACTTCTGCAGCAGAATTTAAGCATTTCAAATTACTGTTTGCTCTACCTAGAATTTATTTGTGCAATGAAGAGGCTTTTTTTGGTTTCCCAGCAGCCAATTCACTGTGTTTGTAGAGTGAGTAGATGTATTTTAAAACCTGAATAAGCCACATTTCCCATCTACATAATTACTAAAACAGAAGATTAGTTCTCATCAAATTCCTCCAGCACATCAAGCGCATTTAAAGAAAGTGGTGGTACATTTAGTCAAGTGCGCTATTTTTAAATACTTAGCAAGATTCTTCGGGAGTGTGTTCCCATTTTCTGGTTCATGAAAGATGTTGTTGCTCAAAATAAAATAAAAAGTAAAATTGTTTTTGTTTGAAATTTAAAATAAACAAATATAAATGATAAACTATTCACTCATTTATTGTCTCAAGGTTGCAAAACATATTTCTACGAGACACAGTGGTCACACAATTTGAAGCATGCTTTACAGGCTAATGGATGCACACAGAGAAAGGCAAACATTTCTGTCTTTATTACAGAGGATGTTCTCTGTGTGCCTCTGGTCGATTGTATTGACCAAAAGCAAGATGACTGCTAATGAACCAAAGATAAAAACACAAATGGCTATTCAATTACCAGAGAATGTACTTGGAGTGAATCACAAACCACCAGCAAAATTGATTCAAACTCCACAGGATATATCTTAAAGTCATTATCCATCCATACACATGCATGCACAGATAATTGGTATTCAATTGCAACGTAGTTACTGTGTGCCACAGAGCAAATTATAACTGCAATAAACCCCATGAATAGAGGCACAAACAAACCTCATGGAAGGTGAGTGATCAAATAAAAAGAAACTGTTTTTTAATATCACCTTTATTCTTCTGCTGCTTTGATACTTCAGACAAAGAACACCCACAAAACGCAGGCACCCTGAGGGGTTGTTTGCCATTTTGTCTTTTTAATGACCTCCTGGAGAGAGAAATGATAAAAGAAGAAGGTGTGAAGGGGTTGGTATCACAATTTACCATGCCACCCCTGGGGTGAGTCATGGGGCAAGCCCGGCCCAGAGTCTTTATAGATTTCTAAATAAAAGTAGCAATTCCATGGCAGAGTGGAAAGGTCATTCAATGTTCACACCAACATGACAATTTACATGGGCCAAGAATGCGACAAAGAATCAAAGCAAAACAAAGTGGAGAGCATTTTCATTTTTCATTTTCTTTTTTTCTAACTGGTACACATAATTTCAATGCAAATGTGTTAATGTTTGGACAACGATTGTTTTGTTATTATAATTAATTATTAATTCATTGTTTAAGTATAGTTTGTACAATATGTGCAAAAGGGCACACATGTTCAACACATCAGCCATGATGTAGTTGCCATTATCTGTATGGGTTGAGTTTATGGTTATGGCCTTAATATTTTTTTGTTTTTTTTTAACATAAATTGCATACAGTTAGGAAGCAACAGTCCAACTCATAAAAATTGTACTAAAGCTCCATGAGTTGTATATCCTTTATTGATCAAACTATTCCCAGGCACAGCAGTGTACTGACAACATCGGCTGTTTACTCAGTTCTTCTCACTATTAGCAATTACAGACTTCTACTTGGCTTATTAGTTTTAGGTTTGTGATTGCCAGCCTTTAAAATCAACTGAAGTCTGTGAGATGTATATACATAGGACACACACACACACACACACACACACACACACACACACACACACACACACATATATATATATATATATATATATATATATATATATATATATATATATATATATATATATATATATATATATATATATATATATTTGAGAACCATCATTCACAAACTCTCGGTGCATTTTCTCCACTCAGTACATTTATTTTGTGTCAAAGCTTTAGAGAAACTTTTCTCTGATATCTCAGTACTTCTCTGTCAGCATTTTCAATCCACCAGTAGCAGCTTTTGTGTGTGTCATCATTTCAGTAACAGCCACATATAGAGCTAGAAAAGGTAACTACTGACTTGTAAAAACGTTCTGTTCTGACAGTGATAAAATAAAATGCACAGATATTATAAAAACAGTTACAGAATAATACTATCTATTCTATGAAGCACTTCTGGCTGTTTATTTGCATGGCAGGTAGTATACAAATAATGTCCAACATTATTTATATCAAATATATGGCAGTACTTTCAAAGCAAGTCAGGTATGTTGCTTGAAAAAAAACATAACCAAAGAATTAGTATGCTAATTACAAGTCATAATTGTATACCATGATTTAATGTTTTAACAAGTCCAGGTTTTGGACAGATATGCTTGAAGAAGAAGAATGGGCGGTTATAAACCCTTTAACACAATCTCTTATAAGTAAACCTTTAACTGATATATCACCATATAAATTAAATGTATAGCCAGCTCATGTCATTTTGTCATCACTGAAAGCTTCAGGGAAACTGTATACTCAGTTTTCATCAGAATCACAAAAAATGCACATTAGGTATATACAGTACATAGGAAAGCATAATGACAAATGATGTCTTCTGTTTGTGTTTCTTAATCCACCATGACACACAAAAAAATGTGTAAATGTCTGACTCAATGACCAAAATGCCACAATTATGCAAAATTAACACACGGATTGAATCTGCACCTCACAATTTATGTCCAACACCAAATTTTAGTACCAATGCTGGAAGTAGTTTGCCCTTTGTGTAACTCAGTTAAATTTTGTTTATTTAAGAAGGGGACAGTGCAAGTTAATAAAACACATGATTATACTCAGGTTTAAAATGTCAGAATTTCTTTTATCTGAAGTCGCCTGGCCTTGATTTAAAAAAGGCTTTCTAAAATACAAATAAACAAGAAGGAAAGGCAACATGAGCAGAGCAAAACTGAGCACAAAACAAGACACAGCACAGAAGCAATAAGATTAGCAACAAAACAAAGCACAAAGGTGGTGGTGGACGGGTGTGTATGGCGTTCTCAGAGACCTGCCATTAATGTTCATCTATTGAATTTCCAGGAATTTCAGGGTACTGTAATTGCCATGCACATATGTTGTTGAAGCAAGAATAAAGAAACAACGTTAGCATTGGTCATAAACAACACCGGTCTCTGCAATACGGTGGATTTACACATACAGCTATATCAGGTAGTCCATTTTACGCCGGCTCAATGAGTCAAACACAGACATGAGGAACTTCAAACTCTGAAACTCTCTCCATTACTACTTCACACACCTGGATGCGTATACAGTGCCCAGAGCAGCCATCTCTGTGTTATCATTATCTTGCTCCAGTGAGGGTGAGTTTAAAGTGCAATACAGTATTATCATGAGAGAGAAGTTTCACAGAGGCACGCTTCACCTCAGCTTGGGTTGGATGGAACTACATTTGGGCTTTTGATAGCTTCTAATAAGAGGGTTTCAACTTGAGAAAACAATTGAGGGATTGATGTGTTTTCATGATGTCAATTCACAGATTCCAGGATCTGCTCGCGTGTGCCAGAGAACCCTTTGTGTGAGATGTATAATTGGCTAATGGGTCTGCAGAATCCAGGGTGGCAAGGATGGTTAATTATATGATATGACTTTGAAAGTAGCTGTAATTGGCTAACATCAGAGGTGCAACTCAGGTCGTCCAGATTGTAATTGTTAGCTTTGACTTTAGAGGCATGGGCATGAGGTAGAAACTAATTAGCTTAAGGCACTTTGGAACCCTAGGTGTGCTTGTAACCTGGTCAATTTGATTTCATAACAGAGATTGAAAAAGAGATTGGAAAGGTTTTTAATTGGCTAAAGTCCTTTTCCATTCTAATAACAGTACAACCATATCGACCATTCTTTTGTGATGAATGTAGGAACCTTTCTTGTCCACTATTACATCGATAGTGTGTCCCATAAGACGTAATAGGGTTGCCAATTCCACACAGTCTTAGTTTCAGAGGAGGGTTGTTCTGTCATTGGACCAACGTGCGTTTCATCCAAATGTTGACTAAAGTAAACAAAAGCATGCATTATGGCTCAATGAAAGATAACACTAACAATCTTACAGTGCTCTCACTGATTAAAAAGGAAGTGTAATTTACATGTCCGGAAAAGAAAATCATGTATTCTGTATGTCATTGTCTCTTTTGAAAACAAAAGTAAGACATTAGTTAGTAAAAAAGTGTGTTTTGCATATTTGTTAAGAAATCAAATTAATTTGCCTAAACTTAAGAACAACTATGTTTTATTACAACTCGGGTTTCAATTTTGTAGCAATGATCATCAGGTCTATTGGTCATGATAGAAATTTAATCACCAAGTTAATTGCTGAGAGTAAGTTTTTGAAAAAATTATACTTCTAGGAGTAGTTTTAAATCACTATACTTTTTACTTTTACTTGAGTAGATTTGTGAAGAAGAAACTGTACTCTTACTCCGCTACATTAGGCTACAATGAGCTCGTTATTTTTATTTTTACCTCTTTGGTATTCTACGCGTCATTGTTTTTATCCCCCCCGGGATACGCCTCATTTAATGTTTTATTTTGACAGAGAAAGGGGCTTCCACTAAAGGCTCTACCACACGACTGTGTTTCACCAATCACACGTAGTTGCGCAGTCTCGTCACATGACCATACTCAATCTCAGCGGCGGGACGGTTAGCTTTACAGTCGTAGCAAAACAAAAATGTCAGAATCAACCGTCGGCAATGCAGACACAGACGAGGAGGAACCCCCCTGGCCTCATATTGAAAGCATGTTTACCTTAGTAAAAGTGTCAAACAGCAGCTACATTATGCGGTGTCTTCTGTGTCTACCAAAACAAACGGACATTTCAGCATTCAAAAACTCAACATCTAACTTGAGGAATCATGCAGCGGTAAATTTCCAAAATTTGTTTTTTGGTTGTTTGTTTTGCTGTGGATAGGTGAATGTTTGTCTTTTAGGTTACATATGTTTTAAACATTTCCTATATATATATATATATATATATATATATATATATATATATATATCCATAGTAGTTTTTTCACCAAGCACTTTTTTACTCTTACTTAAGTAATTATTTGGATGACTACTTTTTACTTTTACTTGAGTCATATTATTCTGAAGTAACAGTAATTTTACTTGAGTACAATTTTTGGCTACTACCCACCTCTGGTGAATACATTATTAGCATACAGCATACAGCACTGATAGCTGGAGCAACTGTAGTTTAAGTGACATAACAAGTCAACTTTAGTCTGTTTAAAGGTCTTACTTTTAGTAAGCTTTGCAAACAAATTAAATTATGTCACCTTACTGGTAGATTTTTAACAATTTAAGATGGATGTGTTTTGCAATATGATTATATTTTTAGTGACATTTGGCATAATTAGCATATTTTACAAGCATCTCATGAGGGAAAGATGGAAGGGACTGTCTGCCTATTAGGGCTGCGATTCAGACACACTTCTCTATACACCACTGTTATACAATGCTTACTCACTTTCCTTAGGTATAGATGGAAAAAAATAAATTATAATATAAATAATTTGCCCATGAGGTGGATGCTGCCCATGTTAAAGTCCCTATAAGACTACGTTTTTCCACTACAGCAGCCTGCATTGAAATACACATTCTCCTACATACCACATATATTTAAGACTGTAAACTTTTCCAAAAGATTTGTGAAATGTTTGAAAGATCTTAATACCTACCTCTAAATTCTACCACCGTAGGAAAGCTATGGCCTCCTGATGAACACAATAACCTCCCTTAGGCTGTGTATCAAATGGGTATCTGTGTTTATGTTTTGATGTGTTTCTGCTTTATTAATTTAGAAAAGCACACTAAGGATTCATACTGTGTGATGGAGGCGAGGGGGAGCAGGAGTGAAACAAATTCTCCCAACACACATGTAAGAGGTATGTGAGCAACATAACAAGTCCAGTTTCAATCATCAAACATATATCGTTAGTGTTGGCATTTCTTTTTTAACTGTGGTCACCATGAATGTGTGTGTGGATTATCTTCTGCAGCATATCTATCTACAGCATAAATTTGAAAGTCTGCCTTTTTAATTAAAACTTGAATAAACAGTGGCTACCTGCCAGCTTGTCAGAAAAGATGCTTTTTTTGTTATTTGGAGGGGATGGCCAGAGAGGGTTGGAATTGGCCAGTAAAACAGCAAATTAAGGAAAACAGGTATATTATCACTGTCTTAAACTGTGTGGAAAACATGCAATAGTGTGTTATGTAAAATTGTGTAATTTTAGCTAATAGTTAATAGTTTTGCAGTAGTAGTTTTTGCCCTGACATTTTTACCCACCTAAAAACACCACTGTAGTTTGATCTATACATTTTCATATAGAGCATTTAAAACTAAAGTCAGATCATACATTTGTAAATAATAATAATAATAATAATAATAATAATAATAATAATAATATAGTCAAATAGATTCTAAATGCCATTTAAGTCCCTGCGCACCTATCGCACACCCAACAGGTGTTTTCACTTATTCACACAGTTCATGTTAATCAGGGAGTTCCCAGGATAGTTCCACCTAATATTACAGTAACACAGGCCTAATGTGCTGCAATAAGGGAAGTAGTGGTAGTACTTGTAGCTAGTACTGGATACTGGCAGCAATCTCTGTAAGTGTGTGTGTGTGTGTGTGTGACTGAGTGCATGTGCTTTCTGACCTGAGAGAGTAAGAAGTAAAGGCCATATGTTCACAGACCCAGAACATATGCCCACAAACTGTTTCCATCTCACTATCTCCATCCTTTGCTCACTATCTCCATCCTTTGTTCATTTCCCATCTATTTTATTTTTCTACCTTAAGTTCTCCAAAAAAAATCTTCTACAAGCAATCAGTGTAGTGTATTTGTGTGTGTGTGTGTGTGTGTGTGAGAGAGAGAGAGAGCTAGAGAGAGAGAGAGAGAGAGAGAGAGAGAGAGAGAGAGAGAGAGAGAGAGAGAGAGAGAGAGAGAGAGAGAGAGAGAGAGAGAGAGAGAGAGAGAGATGGCTAATCCTTTTTACTTAGCAGCAGTGTCATTGACTGTCATTGACAAAAGAGCAGATACCCCAGGCCACCACACTGGCAGATGTACACAACAACTGTAACAGCAATAACAACGACATCAAGCTGCTCTCGCTCTCTGAGCCTGACAAGAACAGCTACTGGAGGGCATTCCCGCTGCCAAGGTGACTTCTGCTGGCTGTGAGTGTGTGTGTGTGTGTGTGTCTGTGTGTATGGGTGTGTGTGTGTGTGTGTGTGAGGCTTCTTCCCCAAGCGGCAACTTCCGGGCCTAAAAGGTGAAACCAATGCGGAAGTGCCGTAAATCTGCATTATATCTATTTTCCAATACCAAAAAAAAGAAATCTAATTGTATAGAAGTCCCTAAGTAAATTACTCTACTTCCCTCTAGATTTACTGTATTACCTCAATACACACCGACCTGTCAATCAGGAAAGAGGCTTAGCAGTTCTAGCCATGGCCCTGTAACAGCAGTGAACTTGATCAAAATGTTCAGCAAACATAAAAAACAAACCTCACAATGATCTGAACTGTTTTTTAAACTTTATTTGTATACAGAAATGCATACCAAAACGTTTTTCAAAAAAGCGATAAAAAGCAAAGCTGAGCAAGTAACTACTTTTAGTTTAAGATGCATACCAGGGGTAATGTATTTCCTGCAAGTTAACAAAGGGTTCGCAAATATGTCATGCAATACAAAGCTTCAGTTTTGCTTCAGTGACTAAATAATGAAATAAAAAGACACCAGTTTACAAAAAAGCCGACTTGTGTCGAAGTAAAAATTAATAACAAGACACATAAAAAAACATGTTAAACACATTTGAGTAGTAATAGAATAGTTATAGATTTGCATTCAGAGGTCCAGTGTGAGTTGTAGTCGTGGACTGTATAATATGGTTTTGGGGAAGGAAGTCTTCATCTGAGTGTCTTGATGTAGAGAAAGCTCCATCGCTGATCTACTCGGTACACCACAACTGTTTCGGAATGCCTGCATCAATTTCCTGTTTAGCTTGATACAAGCATTACCCACTGTGTCCGGAGATATGGCGGTGATACTGTGCCTGGATATATTATTATTATTAGATGAGAAACTGGATCATGTGTACATTAGCTAATTTGTTCCTTTCCTTTTCTTCACTGTCCTGACTTCCACTGTCCAATATTTTATATTACATTGCATCTCTATGTTTCTTTAAAATAATTGCAAATGATCAAGAAAGTTCAGTTGTATCCATTTTGACCATGATAACCTCTTTTAGGTTGCCTGTGTTAGTGAGCCAGGGAATAAAATGAGTCATTTTCGTTGCTTTCAGATTGATCTTGTTCAGATTTCCAAGTTTGCTCTTTGGGAAGTTGAACAACAGAGTACACTGAGGTTGAATTTAAAGAAACACCTTTCGAATAGCTTTCACCACTCTCAGCTGTAGATTCTTGGTGGAAGGAATGATTAGCATAGAGACAGTCTGGGTCAGTCCATTCCTCAAGTCTGATTTCATCATATTCAACACCCTTGAAATTGAAAACAACAAAACTGTTGTAAGAAACACTGAAAACACTGAGTTAAACAAAACTAAAACACGGTGGTAAGCACATTAAAAGGTTAAATAGTCAGTAACATTTTAAAAACATTATTACACAACAAATTAAAGGTTACTGTAAAACACAGCTTTAGATCCTTTAAAGTAAAGGAAGAGTCTCCCTGATTTCACACCTTTGTCATCACCATGGCAATTAAATCCAATATTGTATATTGTACAATTAGCAATTTCCAAGTTTATTTGACACTTTCCAAGTTTATTTGATAGTGCATACAAGTGGTACATCCGGGCTTCCACATTTTACTTAATTTACTTCTTTCACATTAATACATGATGCTGCTAGTACAGTATGAACAAATCATAAAGGGTGTTATGTATTGCAATATGCGCTGTGTATGCAGGGCATGAAAATACAAAATTATGATTAAAGACTGCTGTTGGTGTGACCAGTTTATTTTATGCGTAGCTTTGTAAATATAATGTGTAAGATTGTTCTTCTTTCTTTTGTAATTAAAATAACAATAATTCAGAAGTTAGGTCCAATGCAAAAGGTACAGTAGAATAGTAGAATAGTAGAATGCCCGAGCTGTAAGAGAAAACGCTCGAGCCTCACACAGGCTGAGGGAATGTACAGTATTTGTAACTACTTCAAGCAGGCTGTTTCTGTGAAAGAGAACACAGAAACCACTTCCCCTCCACAAGAACAAAATGAAAGAAAACTCACCTCTGGTACGTCTTCCGTTGGTGTATCAGCACTTGACACAACTTCTGTAAACATGTAGAACAACATTTATTATTTTTGTCTGGTAGAGGCTTCGCTGATGTAAAAATGTTTGTGGTGTTTTTGTTTGATCTTACTCAGTTGTTTAATACTCATCTTCCTCATAAGCTTCAGTAAGACCACCAGTATGGTTATTATGACAATGACACCTATGATCAAATATGGTACACTTCCTGGACAAAAACAGAGAAAGAGGAAGAAAGATATGAAAAGCATGATCACACTTCATAGTACTAACCACATAATCTTTTAATAATCTAAAACTTGCTTTTCACAGAACATTTCAAAATATCAAAGTTGGTGGAATGAAGGTGGCATGGGGATGGTGCATTTAAAAAATGATGTTATACTCGTAATGGCTGGGTATCTATACGTTTATTGTATTATCATTTCCTCATATTTACAGAAACAATTTCATTAGTATTTCAAAGTTTTAAAGCAGTTGGGAAACTGTGCTACTGTGTCTTTCTTCCTGTGCTTTATGCAATGCACCAAATCAAGCATTGTTTTCACAATGTTCTTATCTGTAGCACCGGGCTTATTTTTAATACTTCTAATTGCAACTTCAATTAACATTAAAATGTCTAAATAGAAGTTATATATAAAATGATATGTAAGTGCTCTTCATACCGGCTCCTTGTGTTGCTGATGCAGTAGGTGTTGTTGTCGTGTATGATCTAGACATATCAGTTATCATTTCTGAGCTGCTTAAAGACTCATGAGAGCTGTTTAAAGACTCATGGGAGGTGTTTGATACAGCAAATGAGAGAGTAGAACCAACAATGACGGTTTCAGGGGTTGTCTTGGGACGTGAAGGCTCAGCTGATAATAAGAAACACAGGATATATTAATTAATCAACAATTTGGACAGTTGTTACTTTTTGACAAAAGAGTGGTATTTAAAGGCAGGGTTGGTAATGTTGAAAAGCTAGCAAGATTTAAAAGTAGCATCTCCTGGGGGCTCCGTCTAACCTCCTCTGACCTCGGGGCTCACACAGACGTGCACGAGCACCGCTACGTCGCTGCTTCAAAACGGAGAAATGACTGCAATCTTACTTCATGTCTTGTTCACCAGGAAACAAGCACCTAATGTTGTCATACAATTTAAACAAAAATGACTACTGTTAGCAATGCAACGTGCATTGACCTCAGGCTCCGCCCGTGGAGGAGTACGTGCAGCGAGGCAAGGAGGCATTTACTTGTTTTTTTCCAAGCGGACAGCGAGGCAGTGATTGGCGGCCTTTTTACAGGATTACAGCAGCTACAGATGATGGATCTATTTCGCACCTTTTTCAGAGCGCATACGTTATTTATTGCTGTCGGGGTGTACAACAAAACATACAACAAAATATAATAATAAGTGTATATTGTAAATAGTTACCAACCCTGCCTTTAATAAAATAAAATAAAATAGAGCATTAACTTACCATCTGTAACTTTAAGATTCACCTCTATAAATGAATCACGGCCAGTTCTGTCCACTCCACAATAATACATCTTAGAGTCTGACTTTTGGAGATTAGTGAAGGTTACAACTAACTCTTTTGCTTTGTTAGTCAACTTTATTCTGTTTTTATGTTTAGTCTCTCCAGGTGCTGCTTTGATGATGATGTGTTTGTTATCCGAGCATGGACTATCACAAAAGTATTTATCCTTAGATTCTACATTTGTCCAAGTGTTCCACTCTGAGCATCTGAATGTCACATTTTTCCCAACACGGCCACTAATGAAGAGAGGCTTCATCTCCGCAATACTCAGAGCTACAAGTGGAAATAAAGAAAACATTGTTGTCATTGTCATAGTGTCAGTGTATACATCGATTTAAATATGCACATTTCTTTTAATGTTGATACATTTTATAATTTGTGATAGCAAAACTTTACTTTATTTTAAAAAATATACGAGTAAATGGCTCATTTAGCAAAAAACAAACACAAAGCAAATCAGCTACAACATTTACAGGCTGCAGTCGGTGCAAATACAGAGAATACAGAAAAAACTCACCAGAAAGAAGACAAGAGTACGTAAAGAAGTTTGTCATTGTGAAAATGACGATCAAAGGAAAACAAACAAGTGTACAGAAATGATCAGGTCAGTCCGACCACATCTTTACAGTGTTGAAGATTGAAGCTCCTCCCATTACTTTGAACACACACACACACACACACACACACACACACACACACACACACACACACACACACACACACACACACACACACACACACACACACACACACACACACACACACACACACACACACACACAGAAGACCATACCCATGAACAGGAAACCATTATTTATTTAGAATGTATGTATGTAGTATGGGTGTGAATTTGAAACTTTAAACCACAGTGGCACAAAAAGTATTTTGGCTGTGGTCTTTAGAATTACAGTTTTGGCCGATTGTTTACACACTTGTTGCTGACTGTTGTTCACTGTGTCAAAACTCTTCAAACAAGCCAAATAAACTACACACCAAATCTCCAAAATCATGAGCCATTTCTCAGCTTTTCACTCAGTTTTCAATTGCATAAAACATTTTTTTCAAAACACTATACACACAATTCTCTACCTAAGACAAACAAATCTGACAGGAAGGGATTTGCTTTCCTTTTACAAAAACAGCCAATGAAAATGCTCCACTTATTCACCAAATCACACTCCTCATATGTGCAACATTATTTACCTAGCTGATCACTAACCAATCACTGCTTATATAGGCCTATACATAGGTCAAAGGTCAGATTACCTGTTTTGAACAAAGAATGCCATCGATGGACAGAGAGCAAGGGGAGTAGGAGGGAGAGGCAGGGGACGACAACGAGGAGGAGGAGGAGGAGGAGGAGGAGGAGGAGGAGGAGGAGGAGGAGGAGGAGGAGGAGGAGGAGGAGGAGGAGGAGGAGGGCAAAGAAGAGCAGGGCCACACTGGATGAGATCAGGGCCACACTTAATGATCATGTGATCAACCACGGTTTGACCGTGACGGAGAAGCTGGACTAAGAGTCTAGCCCAACTTGAGTAGCTTTACAGTGGTGTCCATAATTCAAACCCTATAGACATGAGAACAGGTATGCAACTATTTACAGTAAAGCATGTTAACATGTTCTAGTAGAACCACAACATACAAGTATGAACTTGAAAAGGCTATATAATAGGTAAAAAACAAATCACTTGCATACAAATAAGTAATGGATTTAAAATGAAACACTATGTTATGTTCCCACCGAGTGCAGGTCCTGATGGAGTGTAACAAACAGACTACACATCCACACATCTGACTGGTCTAAACTGTCCCACATTTATGGATTAAAATGGATTCAATGAATGTCACTGAATGTGTATCTTCCATAGCTCCTGTCAGTTTCCATATATATTCTATTCTATTCTATTCTATTCTATTCTATACCTTTTTTCTCCAGAATGCTGCTCTGGATTCGAATGTGGTGGATACAAGTAGTGGCTCATAGATTTGGATTCATTCAAATGAACACAGAAGTATGCATACTTGTTTTGCATATGTTAAAAGAAAATACATTTTATTACAATTCATTTGAAATTGGAAAACAATGTGTTAGTGCAACACATCTACAAAATGACATTTGCAAAGAGACCAAAAAAGGCATTAAGGCTAGTATCTACAAGCAAAAGTGGAAAAGAGAAGTCATTTTAAGGAACAAGAGCATACTATGGTAATGATACTTCAGCAGATACAACAACTACTGTTATCAGGAACAGAATTGTGGTTATCTATCTATCTACCCAGGCAGTATTTAAGCATGTCATTGCCACACCCATTGTTCACTGAAAGATTTAAAATGGCAAAAAACTCACCTCTCCTGCATCTTCTTCTTCCACTGAAAAACACGTTTAACATACCACAGCTTCCTCTTATCAAAAGATGTTCTTCAGATTGCCATATTTTTTTACTTCATTACGCAATTATATGCATAAAGCTTAGTGGCTTTCGGTTGCAGCGAGGGAGAGACCACTAAAGCAAAACTCACTTTTCTTTTTAAATTCTCTTACAGGAAACAAGACGAATCATCCTTTTCTTAGTCTATATCCACTCCGGTCCTGCCGGAAATTCCGCCGGATGTCACTCTTTTCGACCGGATGTCCGTTACCTTCCGTTTTATTGGAATTTTTAACTCTGGTCGATTTATGAGGACTATGGTTAACTGCTCCTCAGATCTCTGCAGGGTAAATCCAGACAGCTAGCTAGACTATCTGTCCAATCAGAGTTTTCTGTTGCACGACTAAAGTAGCATAGCATAGCACGGCCCAAGATGATTGTGATTGGTTTAAAGAAATGCCAATAAACCAGAGCACGTTTTTCTTCCATCCCAGAATGCTGTGTGGACAAGCCAGACCCTTCTCCGCACCGCTGTGGAGGAAGGTCTGACAGTGCGAGAATATCCTTTTTCTTAAACAGAGCAAAACTGTGCTGTGCACAAATACCTTTTCTTTATCTTCTGAGGAGTAAATCACACCTCCATAACACCCTCAGAACTGGAAAAGGAAAACAAATGAAGATATCTTTCACATGTACTTAGGATATGCAGTGCTCATGTAGGTTGCAATGACAGTTTTGAGAAATAAAAAGGTAAAGAAGAGAAATGATCTCTGAGTGTCAACCTTTAGATACACTTGAGAAAACTAATTTCTACTTAGATGTCAGTGTCAGTGTTATTACGAAATATACAAAATTATATATAGATATACAATAGACAAAAGAGAACGACTTGAGAACCAAAACATAAATTTTGGCTTTGAGTTGTTATAACTTACTTGGAACACCTTTTTGAAGAGCAAGTCCACATTATTAAACATTGCAAATACAAAATGCATGTCATATTTGGTTATCCTACTGATGATGCAGTGACACAACGTGACAAAGAGAATTACTTCACTGACTTGTGCTGTGCCCATTAACCTCCGATGGGCAGAGCAGCTCTTTTCTTTTCTTTTTCTTAGGGCAGTGGCTATAAACCGATATTCCACACACATCTGAGTTTATTAACTGCACATCAACACAAGTACAGGACAAGGACTGCAACATCCTGCGAATGCAGCAGTAGATCACACAGATCATCGGGCAGTTTTAAACTTTTATTTCCCCTCCACATCACTATACTCCCTCAGGACCACCATACTTCACTCTGCACTATCCTCATCTACCAAGGCCAGGTGTCTGGAGTCTTTCAGAACCAAAATGCAGTGGTCCAGTCATGTAAACAACATTATTTCTGGAAGACAACAGTCTATGCATTCATAAACAGATTATTCCTTTTTCCTTTGAGTAGCATTATTGTAGTGTTAATGCATGCTTTCTAGCATCAAACATTAAACTTCAAACGTTAAAATATACAGAATTGTAACTAAAACAGAGCCGCGTATGAAGTCATTACAAAGAGAACATGGTCCACAGGCTTTTCACCATAGAGAGGAGCATTAACAGCCATGCATGGCATGTTTGGGGAGCCATGCAATCACACCTTTCTTCTTTGCATTTCCTAGACCACATTTGGACCCTTTTTCCTGTTCCTTAATCTCTTAGGTTAGCCTGTTTGTACTCTGTTCATGAGAACTGTCACTATGCTTTAGCAGGTATATTTATGAAGGATGAAAGAAGCTGAGAGAAGCTGAGACAAGCTGAGAGAAGCGGCCATTACTAACGCCAGCCATCACAACACTTACTGATAATACATTCGTTCCACTTCAACATATTTTACAATTGTGCACCTGGTTATGAAATGACCAAAAATGTGTTGGCCATTCATGGAAACAGAGCACCTTATCTCACCTCCACCTCTCCACCATCATTCATCCTCTTTCCATTTCCATCTGCCCCCCCCCCCCTCCCCCCCTCCCTCTTTCTCTCATATGTAGTGATTAACCAAACCATTCTCCTCTTCTCAGTAATGTGTCTCAACAAGCAGAGGGGAAATGAGAAAATATTATCTCAGTCCTCTGCTTGCTTTGACGGCGCTCGTCATTCAAATAAAATACACACTTTCATTATCCACTGACAATACTCTGCCTCTGCTTTGTGTGTGTGTGTGTGTGTGTGTCTGTGTGTGTGTGTGTGTGTGTGTGTGTGTGTGTGTGTGTGTGTGTGTGTGTGTGTGTGCGGTAGTGTCATAGATAAGGAACGGTTTGTCAGGGCAGCTCATGTGAATGCTGCCATTTGACACTGTAACACAAAGAGTCAACCACTGTAATACTGTCACACAAGTAAGGGGACAATGTGTCTATTTATCAATAGCGTCGCATTTGTAGAATATATCCTCCTATCCTAGATGTTGCTCACACTAACAGCAATTAAATCAGCATAGCATTTTAAGGCCATCTTTTGTCTGATAAAGTTCAGCGACCAGGTAAACAGGCTCTGAAACGGTGGCAAGAGCTCGGCTGTTCTGGTTGATCCCCTGCTAGAGTTTCATGAACAATCATTTTACCTGGCATGGAAAAATAGATGATAATTTAATTTTAAGACACTCAAAAACCACTTAAAGCATCACTATGTAACTTTTACCCCTACAGGTTGTCTCATTGGAACTACAACTCGCGCTACCTGACGCGAGTTGTCGTTCCAATGAGACAACCTGTAGGGCTAAAAGTTACATAGTGTTGCTTTAAGAACATCGCCGTGCTCTCTGAAGATACATTTCTGATTGTACTTGCTTGCTTTTTCTTACACTCTCCCATCTTTCTCCCGTCCATCTAGAATAATGTTTGGCTGTCAACATCATTCAGTAGTTTAATTATAAACTCTCCATGTACCACTATTTTCAAACTTTTTCTTCAAAAGATAAATATTTATTTTATGTATTTGGTATTCTTTCTTTTACCCTGTTAAGCAATTTTTACATGAATTGCTTAAGAAATGTCCCGTGGTGCCTTACAGATTAGTCTTCTGTCAATATTTGTTTATTCAAAAGGGGCTGTACTCGACATTTAGAACAATAATATAGCAGCAAACAAATATCTATGTAAAGATATAGTGGAGTAACGGCATCCTGAGCAGGGAATGAAGTCATACTCCCTCTGTGTGTGATTTACGAACCACAACTTAACCACTGCATTTCCGCTCATCGTTGTTTACAGTTGGTACTAGTTATGGACCAATACTGGTTTTTGAGGGCCGATACCGATTATTAGTAGTTAATGAAACCGATAACTGATATTTGGAACCGATTGTGTCAGGACACCTCTGAAGCAACACAATTTTAAAAATTAAATGAAATCATATGAAATAATGTGGAAATGTCAGTAACAAGTTATTAAAATTGTAATCATCAGGGAATCATTTTCATCTCTCTTGGGAACACAGAAACATTAAAGCAATAATTACAAATTTAACAACACTGAAGACTCCAGAGATTCTTTTTAAAAACAATATTATTTTATTTCATATTTTATTGGTATTGTTATATACATGGCATAATTTGTGCTTTTTTATTATCAAGAATAAAACCATAAGGTAACACACCAGGAAATTAAACTTTAAACCAGGATTGAATTGTTCTTTTTTCAGCTGGATATACTGAGAGTTCTACAAAACCAGGAGAGAAGGGGAGGAAAGACAGAAAACGAAATAGATAGATAGGTAGAATGATAAATATATAGTTTTAGAGACACTTGCAGATGGTCCACTGAGGGTAGTGTGAACGTTCAGACTGTAATGTGCTTTTACCAACAGCAGCAAAGGCACCTGTGTATCACTTTGTTTAAAAAGAAAAAAAGTATGCCTCAGGGCCTTAATCCAATTGAGTTCATAGACATACTACCAGTTCCATCCACTATGTCTTCCACGGGGATTTCTGCCACACAAAGCTGTTGATTTCCAGACATTGCAGAGGTTGGGCGCTTGATTACCCAGCTCGAGGCCATTTACACTGATCCCCCCCATCCCCCCCCCCCCCCCCCCCCCCGAACCCCCCCTCCTTTGAATATATCAAAAATAACCCCCAAAGCAATATTTTGGACCTTCTTGACTTTACTTGCTTAGGTTGCAGAAATTTAAAGGGGGCATGGTATAAGAGGAAAGGGGCATTATTCCTGATAGTTGAGTTGGGAAGGCAAAAAGAGAGTAATGGGAGGTAAAAATATTGAATTAAAAGTAAGCTGAAGAAAGAACAAAAAGGAGAGTGGGGGCAGAAATGTTTCTCAATGACAAAGAAAACCAACATGAAACAAGAAAGAGGGCATAGCAAGAAGAGCAGAAAGGTCATGCAAAAAGAAGGAAAAAAGTCTGACCGACAAGGAACGCTGGGTGAAGATACATAATGGTCCATAACAGGACCAAAATTGGTCTGGCTGTTGCCCGACTGGTGCCTCTGCCTGACTGGAGGTTTGGCCCTATACCATAAAATGGTCGGTCTGCCATAGCATCCACCTGAGCCTTAATTTAACGTAAGACTTAACTCACTTTTCATTTTCTTCATTCCATTTGTTTCTGTCTGGCGAGAAAGCGTCACATGCCCAGATAGAATGACTCGAGAGACGGAAAGACATGTCTTTAGGTGGTGAGGGGGAGAAACCCTGCATCTGGTACTGATGAGGATTACAAGGATGTTGAAGGGAAAACAACAGGATTCAAAGAGATAACAAGAAAAATATTTCAGAAAAGAGAACTAAAATAAGATAAAAGTAGATGTGAAAAATCTTAAAATATAAGGGGGAAAAAGCTGGTGAATGCAACGTTGAAGCACAATTAATTGCATTAGTTATCTTATGAAAAGTGGGGTCGGACAGCATATTCACTATCAGGTGCAGATTAATACAGAAGGGTCACATGTCAACGTTTGGGTTAAAAGACTAGAGGGGGAGAGGGGGAAGGCCTTTCTGGTATAGATTGGTCCGTTAGCTAGCCTTAGCTTCCCACTAGACTAAACCATAGTCGGATTTATTTGTTAACTACCTGCAAGGCTTAACCAAAGTCCACACTGATGACTAGTAGCCAACTGAGTCCTTGTCCATGTCCCTGCTGGCGCGTTTGCAGTCCATCACCGTATCTGTTCATCCTAACATCAAATCAGGAGTTTTCCAGTAAGGGAGTTCGCTGTTCTCAGGAAACCCCAAAATGTAATCCTTGTGTCTTTCAGAAAACGTCATGGCAGCAATTCAACAACGGCAAAGACAGCCAACGAGAGCCCCAGAATGAGACTGTCCATTGATGTCCATGAGTAGCGTCATAGCATCATACGCACCAGCTAACCTCGGCTTTTTCTTCCCGCCAAGTCATTCATCCTCTTGACTAGCATTAGCAACTGACCAATCCATATTAATTTGGTTGGTGAGCTGGCAAAAGCTTCTCACCAAGCTCTAGTCCATGATGATTCAGTCCTTTAGCTGGCAGTAGCTTCACACCAAGCCACAGTCCTTTTGTTAATGTGGTCTGTTAGCAATCATAAGCTTCCTGCCCAGTTGTAATCCATATCATTTGATTGGTTAACAGACATGAACTTCTCGCCATGCTACAATCAATGTGGATTCAGTCCGTTAGCTAGCATTAGCTCCCCACCAAGCCATAATCCATGTTGATTCAGTCCGTTGGCTAGCATTAGCTTCAAACTCTAATAGTCCATATGTCCCGGGTGTCTGTTGACCTCCCACTTTCAGCTCCAGAGACAAAAGTTACTGGTGGTTTGGCAGGTAGAGCCTTTCTCAGCCGGAGACAGGTAGAGCTTGCCGTTAGCACAGGCACAAAGCTCGTACACAGTCTGTTTGGTGTAGGTAGTACCTGCTGGCGCCCCCTCCAGGGGGTCCACAGCGCTGCCATGGGGAATGTTACCCAGCCTGATGGTGTTGGCATCTAGAAAGATCTGTGGACATAAAAGAGAAATTATTTAGAAAACTTTGATTTTAGAGCAATGCATGAAGAACAAAAGAAAGACAAACAAACACATAGAATGAAAGAAATATATATAATAAAATGATATATAAAACATGAACATTGATGCACAGAAGTTGATGTTACTGTTGTAGGGTAGTGAGCTCACATAGATAGTATTAGTGCCTAAAATAACACAGAAAAACAGAAGGGAATTTTTTTTTAATGTTTTTTTTATAAAAAACAGAAAAGAAACTGGGATTGTGTATATAGAGAAAGAGAGAACACATTGCCCTAGGGGATTACTATACTCTCTGTGGTCGACTGGGGTTGTCATCAAGAAAAATCTATGGAGAAAGAGGGGGGATTTCTATTTAGAACGGTTCTCTTTTGATGAAGATGCAGAGTGGGAGTGAACAAGGCAGAAAGCAAGATAGGTGAAGAGAAAAGCAGTGAAATCAATAGGAGAGGAGTGAGGGGAAGACAAAGAGACGGGGACAGACAGACACAAGGCAAAGTATGCAGCAAGAAAATACACGAGGAAAACAAAGTTTGACAACAGCTGATTTGCTGCAATATCATATTTATAATTATGTTTTCCTCAAACAATCAAGTCAAGTCAAAATATTGGGGAAAGGAAATTGCTAATAGGTTTTCTTAAATGTTTTCCAATGCAACTAGATCTTCATTTGGAGGAGTTTCGATCAGTTTGGGCTGCAGGGCGTGTTTGTTAGTTGATGGAGGCCATTGGATTTAACAGATCATGTGCCCAGTCAATTTTATCTTAAAATATTGCACACAAAAAAAATTGCAATGCACAAACAAACAATGGTAAAGGGTCATTACTGGCTTACTGTGTGTCAGATTGTTTGTGGAAATCTGACTAATAGTTTGGGAATAAGTGCCATTGAATCGCAATGCCAACTGCAGGGCATTAACGTCGTTATATTTACCTGATGTTGACCCTTATACATAAGGACCATGTGTCAAAAACAGTGTTGTGCTAGTTACTGAAAAATAGTGATTAGTTACAGTTACTACTACACATTACCTCATCGAAAAAGGTAACTGATAAGATAAGAAGACAGTCAGACTTCACAAAGACAGCTTTTGTTTTAGTTTGTTTGAAAAAAATTGCTATTAGCCGAGCTAGCATGCTATGCGTGTGTAAAACATAGCGGAGGTGTATGACAGACTTTGGACAGAGAAGATTAAAATGTCTACATGTTTATGCTTGTTGAACAGGATTCATTGATAAAGTATTGGCTGACCTTTACACATTTAGTTGATATTGTTTAAAATGTACACATTCCGAAATATATTTGTGTTTAATCACATTACCACAAATTCATTTGACACATTGCAAACCTGGGGTTGGGTATAGTATTCCAGCAGAGTAGCATAGTTGATGTCTGAGTCTAACATAATAAAGCTGATATGTGTTTTTTCTTGTGTGCACTACTGCGCACACACAATTTACCTTTATTTATCCAGGACTTCTCTTGAGATACAATATCTCTTTTACAAGAGAGACTTAGCCAAAATGGCAGAACACAAAATAGTTACTACATAATGTAACTGATTAGATACCCAATACACAGAGAGCGGTGGAAACCCACAGCTCATTAACCCTGTGTTGGGTTAATCCAGTCATGAGAAGAGGAGAAGCATTCAGAAGAGAATGAATACGAGAGAAGCAGAGGCAGATACAGTACATCTGTTTCAGAGAGGAAAGAGAGCAAACTAAAATTACACTTTGAGACAACTGTCAATGAGAATAAGACAGATGGACGACTAAATGAAAGAGAGAAAAGAAGAGAGATATAAACAGAGACCCTGAGAGACAGTGGTGATTTTCTTGTTCTTCAAAGACAGTGCTTCTCTTTTCCTCTCACTTCCAATCATCTCTCCTCCCTTTCCCCCATTTCTAGCCCCCCACCGGCCTCCATCCCTCCTGACCCTTACTTCTCCCTGCATTCCTTTAGTCCACTCCTCCTATCTTCAGATTGATACAAGCTGGGTTTCAAACGAGAATCATTACACAATCTTGGTTTCTATTGACTGCTATGCCTGCTTATTTATTTACTCTGCAATCTTCACTGTTCAAGGAAGCACTGCTCACATACACACTCACACACCCCAAGGCTGGGCGGTAATCTCAGCAGGCATCAGTATCCCCATTATTCATGTTCTTCATTTTAGAAATAAGGAGAGGGGAAGTGAAAAAATGTGCAGAAAAATAGCTATGAGTGCAAAAAGACAGAGGAAAACGAGAGGAAAAGATAGGGATGAAAGGATGACAGAGGAGAAGATGTCACATCAGAAGTGGTCGAGAGAGGATGGGGGACATAAAGAGAGGGAGATAAGATGAACCAGGAAAAAAGGAGAAGAGACGAATGAGGGATTCAGAAACCCCAACAGCTAGGAACCAATTAGTATAACTAATGATTTCACATTGGCTGACGGGGCACATCGCAATCTGTATAAACAACACACACACACACACACACACACACACACACACACACACACACACACACACACACACACACACACACACACACATACACACACACACACACACACACACACACACTTCCTGCATGATGGAGCAGAGCTCATGTTGCCTTTAAATATCTGTGCAGTTAAAAGCAGTACATCTATTAGCCATTAACCATGGGCAGGTAACCGAGGTTACCTTAAAGATTGAGTCATCCCTAATAGCCCTGAGTTTTTCACTCAGTGAGATACTCAAACCCTACAATATCTCCTGTATTATTAATTACCATTCTCCAATCTAAATTGTCCTTGGTGTTTTAAATATATTGGTGGTGAAATGTTTAGTCTATTAATGAATTGGCTGTTTTGATGATGATGATGAAAATGTCCAATCCACACTTATTTTACCCTGTAGATTAAATGTATGTTGATTGATACAATTGAGGATCTTGACATGGGGATTATAGCAGGTCTATAGCAATCCTATAATTTTGGTGTCTACTGTATATATACTCCCCAGGCGGGATTAACATCACCAAGTAAAGGCAAGGCAAAGCAATTTTATTTATATAGCACATTTGAGCAACAGCCAACAGGGCAATTCAAAGTGCTTTACATAAAACATTACAGAGCAATTAAAAATGAATAAAAAAACTTGAAACAGATAAAATATGAGAATAAAATTCACAGTCCAGTATAAGAAATTAAAGAAAGGCAACATAAAAAAGAAAGGTCTTCAACCTTGATTTAAAAGAACTGAGAGTTGCGGCGGACCTGCAGTTTTCTGGGAGGTTGTTCCAGATATGTGGAGCATAAAAACTAAATGCTGCTTCCCCCGTTTAGTTCTGACTCTGGGGACAGAAAGCAGACCTGTTCCAGACGACCTGAAAGGTCTGGGTGGTCCGTAGTGTAGTAGCAGATCAGAAATGTATTTTGGCCCTAAACCGTTTAGTGATTTATAAACCAGCAGAAGTACTTTGAAATCAATTCTTTGAGGCACTGGAAGCCAGTCTAAAGACTTCAGAACTGGACTGATGTGATCCACTTTCTTGGTCTTAGTGAGGACTCAAGCAGCAGTGTTCTAAATCAGCTGCAGCTGTCTGATTGATTTTTTAGGGAGTCCTGTAAAGACACTGTTACAGTAGTCAAGTCTGCTGAAGATAAAAGCATGGACAAGTTTTTCCAGATCCTGCTGAGACATAAGTCCTTTAAAGGAGAACTCCGGCCAATTTTTACGTTAATCTTGCTAAATATACCTATGCGAGACCTGTCTATAGCAAAAACAATTAGCGCAATAGCAGCTACCTAGACAGAGCTGCTGCAGCTAATGCCCACCGCTCCCACTTAGCTAAACGGCAGTTATGGGGGCATACATTAAATAGTACCTTTGTGTATCTTAACAGACACAAAATGCAATTAAAATGTCTGTGTAACATGAACAGGGCCCTTACATTACAACAAGATGCATTTTCAACATTCACCTACCCTGTTAGCTGCTAGCTAGCTAGCTGTCGTCTGGGACGAGAGAGTGTTCAGTCAGGCTTCAGTAATGATAATCATGCACCAGTCCCGTGTGTATTTATAGCATATATATGGATATATATGATATATATATCCATTTTGTGTGCGATCCCTCTGGCGTTGGATCAAAAAGTTGGGACAGTATGGAAAACCCAAATAAAAAAAGAAAGTAGTGATTTCTAAATGTACTTTGACTTGTATTTCATTGCAGACAATACAACAGCACATAATTTAATGTGTTCCTCATGATTTTTATTGTTTTTTTTTTTTCAAAAAAACAAAATTCCTATTTTGGTTCTTGCAACACATTTCAAAAAAAGTTGGAACAGTAAAGCATTTACCACTTCAATGTTGCCATTCCTTTTCACACCACTTAAAAGACATTTAGGGACTGAAGACACCAAGTGATGAAGTGTTTCAGGTGTAATTATGTCCCATTCTTGATGCAAACAAGTCTTAAGGTGGGCAACCGTACGGGGTCTTCGTTGTCGCATTTTGCGCTTCAAAATGCGCCACACATTCTGTATTGGAGACAGGTCGGGACTGCAGGCAGGCCAGTCAAGTACCCGTGTCCTCTTCCTCCGCAGCCAGGACTTTGTAATGTGTGCAGAATGTGGTTTTGCATTATCTTGTTGAAATATGCATGGTCGTCCCTGGAAAAGATGTCTTCTTGAAGGCAACATATTGTGCTCCAAAATCTCTATGTACTTTTCAGCATTAATGGTGCCATCACAGAAGTGCAAGTTACCTTTGCCAAGGGCACTGACACAACCCCATACCATGACAGACCCTGGCTTTTGGACTTGGTGCTGGTAACAGTCTGGATGATCCTTTTCTTCTTTGGTCCGGAGCACACTGATGAAATACTGATTCATCTGACCACAGTACACATTTCCACTGTGTGATGGTCCATCCCAGATGCCTCCGATCCAAGTTGACGGCGCTTCTGGACACTGTTAACATAGAGCTTCCTTTTGGCAGAGTACAGTTTTAACTGGCATTTGTGGCTGTAACTATGTATTGTGGTACTTGACAAAGGTTTGCCAAAGTAGTCCTGAGCCCATGTGGTAATATCGCTTATAGATGAATGATGATTCTTGATGCAGTGCCGCCTGAGGGATCGGAGATCACGGTTGTTCAGCTTAGGCTTGCGCCCTTGTCCTTTATGCACTGAAATTCCTCCTCATTCCTTGAATCTTTGAATTATGTTATGCACTGTTGAAGGTGAAATAAGCAAATGTCTTCCTATCTTTCTTTGAGGAATGTCAGGGACCAAGCAGTATAGGCCGTCACAAGGAACATTGTTTTTAAACATTTCAATAATTTTCTCACGTATGTGTTGGCAAACTGGCGATCCTCGGCCCATCTTTGCTCCTAAAGGACTAGACCTTTCTTGGATGCTGCTTTTGTACCAAATCATAATTACAATCACCTGTTGACATCACCTGTTTCAAATCACATCATTAATTAACCAATTTACCTGATTACTAGCCCTTAATTGCTCCTGTCCCAACCTTTTTTGGAATGTGTTGCAGGTCTGAATGACAGGAAAGGATGTATATTTACAAATGAAATTAAGTTGACCAGACAAAACATGAAATATTTTGTGTTCACATTGTCTGCAATGAAATACAAGTCAAAGTACATTTAGAAATCACTACTTTCTTTTTTTATTTGTGTTTTTCATACTGTCCCAACTTTTTCTGATTTGGGGTTGTACATATACTGTATAAATGAAGTTGCATAATAAACTGGGTCTAATAACGTATAAGCTTTTATACATACCTTTTTTTGCATAGAATACTAAGCTATTAAAAAAAGCCCAATAATTGTTGGCATGGTTTATAATCATGTTTAAATATTTAAACATACATGTGACAAAGTGAATCCTTAAGGATTAAATGTATATGTGGATTGAATTAGTGACCACCTAGGCCAGTAACCAGTGGGGATTTATATTATCTTATAATATGTTGGATTCATGTTAAGACTTTTTCATTTCTGAAAAAACTTTCCAAAATGAACAATAATTTGGAGGCCCCCCTGAATTGACTCTGACCCCCTTTTGAAGATCCAATCACATCATGTCTTGGTCACTTCAGTAAATTTTACAGTATTTTCTACTACTGACGTGTTTCAGCAAGATGGGTGAATTAATTTATAGAAAATTATGGTTTATTTGGAACGCTTGATGGGAGTCCACATTTCCCGAATTTCAACAGGCGAGGTGGTACAGTAGGTGCAAAGTTAGCATGGTCAGTAGTCAGTTTGGCCACAATCCTTTCGTTATAGGAATATTAGAATGTTTATGGAGCTGTCCACTGACAAGTGTAAATGCCACTGAGCTCATGTTACTCTAGATATAAAGAAGCTGCCTACGTGTGCATTATCATCACAATAGTCCTGTTTCCACACAAAATTTAGGAAAAAAAAAAGGTTTTGTTTTAGTTATTCAGTTAATACAAAAGACTACTGTGTACAGCTTTCTCATTAGCCCGCCATGCTTGGTTTTAATAAGACATAGTAACAATGACAACAAGACTCTTTACAGTATAACTCGTAAAAACACTACATGCTCTTCTCTTCCCATGTGCATGGCCACAATACATCTCTAAATGTCAAGGTATGCCTTTAACAGGTCCCTGGTGCACAACTGTCATCTTCCCTTCGGCTCCCCAATAAAACCTGCCAGGGTTCAGCTATAACCTTACAGAGGAAAGGACTCAGTCATGGTTAGCAACATAACCAAAATCTAATTCCGACAACCTGCTTGCCATAACAATGAAAACCTAAAATGAACTTGAGCATGGCAAAGGGGATAGGAGAATGAGGAGAGATAGGTGCATGTTTATGTGAGGTAATGCCAATGAAATTACTGGTTTCTCTTGCATAACATTGGAAACATCCAACAGAGGAAGGAGGAAGGGAGGGAGGGAAGATAATAGAGTAAAGATTGAGGTAGAGAGTAGGAATGGATGGAGAGACAAACAAGGGGGAAGGGAGAGGATGCTTAATGGATAAGATAACAGATACATAGATAAAGAGATTGGAAAGAGGCAAGGGCGATTAGAGACTTACAAGGAGGGATGGAGTGATCAATAGAAAGGAGGTGAGAGGAAGGGAGATGGAAAGAAAGATAAAAATGGAATGGCTTGCATGCAGTGAGTACAGTAGAGGAGAGGTGGTGGATGGACAGATATATGGACGGATTGGAAAGAAGAAAGGGAAGCACAGAAAGGGGAGTGGAAGTCATTTTTTGCAGCTTAAGGTCGGATTAGCGCTGACATTCATCCAAAATTAAAGTGTCTGTAAGTATTGGGTTGGCCTGTTATTAGCAATATGTGAGGATCTGTACATGTGAACGTGTGTGTGTGTGTATGTGTATGTGTATGCGTGTGTGTGTGTGTGTGTGTGTGTGTGTGTGTGTGTATGTGTGTGTGTGTGTCTGTCAGGACATGGGTCTCTTTGTGAATTAATATGAAGGAGTGCTTGCTGGGTGCATTGTTCCTAACATATTCAGCGACATGTCTGCATTTTGTCTACATATGTGTGTGTGTATGATTACACCGATACACCTCTGTACTCCCACTCCTCTCACCTCTCTGAGCAAATCAAAGGAAGGAGTGGGCTCAATTGTCATGTTAATATTAAGTCATTTGAAATCCTTTATGGTGCTACGAGTGCTAATTCACATATACCGTAAAGGTCAGCCCATATTTCTTTCTTATATTTTTCTTTTCATTAAATCATGAGCAGTAGTCCACCACACACATGTTCTAGGCTCTGCTGTACATTCCTCAGCACCTGGTAAATGCACACATGTTGAGGAATGAAGAGCCTAAATGTGTGTAGTGGACTGTAGCTAATGATTTAGTAATAAAAGAAGAAAGTTTGTGAGATATCTTTTTTAGAGGCTCTAAGAAAAAGAGCCTTGTTGTCAGCCTGACATGATAAAACATTTTATCAGATGAGTTTTGAAAACCAAAGTATGGGGCGCCAAAATGTAAAAATTCAACAATTTTATAGCTGATATATTTTGATTACTAAGCTCACTTTCCTCATATTTAGATATTTTGAGACAGAAATCTGTGTAAAACAACATGTTAAAAACATGGGAGAAACGAGAAATGTAATCTGTCATTTAAAATGTAACCTAAACATCCTTCCTTTTCCTTGATGGTTTTCATTTGACATGTGTATATTCCAATGCTCAATTTTTGTCTGTTAGTGAAAAAAAAAAGCTTGGCGATGGAGGTGCTTGTACATATTATCTTGTCTCCCTTGTCTCCCTGCATACATATATAGGGCACTATTTTAACGATCTAAGCGCACGGCGTGAAGCACATAGCACAGGTGCGTTAAGGGCATGTCCAAATCCACTTTTGCTAAAAAAGGGTCTGTGTGCCAGGCGCATGGTTCAAAACGGTTGTACTTAGTGTCTTTATCAATTCATAGGTGTGTTTTGGGTTTAACATGCAATAAACCAGTCAGAGTGTCATCTCCCATTCCCTTTAAAAGCCAGGCAGGTTTGTACCTTGGTGCATTGCTATTATGATGGCTGATTTGCACTGTAATATTTTTATTTGTAATCTTTTGCATGTTTGTGTGCTGCTGCGCTTCCCTGTGTGTGTGTAACAAGCATAGCGTGCGCGCGCGCTGTGCACGAGCATAGGTGCATTTTACTAATTTGCTGTTAAAATAACAATGAAATGCTGCGCTATTGACTTTAGACTTTTAGGTTTTTGTTTTCACCTTCTGAATTCACCTCCCTGTAAGATCAGCACGCCCATGGGCGCAAAGATGGGCGCAGGTGCATTTGCACGATGCGGGCACTGGATGAGAAATTGACAACTGCGTCGGTCTTAAAGTAGCAAAGACACTTGCGTCGGGCTTTGTGCTGTGCTGCGCCCGGTGCAAGATAGGGCCCGTAATGAGGAAGTGCGTGATTGTGTCTGTGTCTGGTATGACTGTCTCCATGTGTCCCTTGTGCATTTGCATAAATGTATAAGTCTGTGTGGGTGGTTGGGTGTGTGCATGCAGCATGAGTGTGTGTCTGTGTGTGGGTCTGAGTCCAACTCTCTCAGTCTCTCATCAGTTTAGCAAGCACGTGGCTCTGGTGTCAGGGAGATGGGAAACATGCGAGAAGCGGCAATTATGAAGGGTCAAAACATTTTTCATGGATGATTTCCTTTTGCACAGCTGAGAAACAGGGTGGGAGGCAAATGTGCTGTAAGAGAGGAGGGGAAGGCTGTGATGAAAAGATGAGCTTTTCCTCGGATGAAAGGGGAGGGAGGTGGAGGGAAAAAGACAGCAGAGGAGATTCAAGGGTTAAAGTGCCTTTGGGGGAGATCAGAGCAAGTGTTAGGAGTAGTTTAGGAGGAGGGAGTCTAGTCTGGGTGGACAAGAGAGGTAAATGAAGGATAAAGTGGGTGCAGAAAAGAGAACACAATGCTTTTTTTATGCTGCAGTGTATTTGTCTGCTGTAACCTAAGAAAAGTAATCTTACTTTAAACTTGTGCATCAAAGTGCGTTCAAACTTTTTTGTCATATTTCATTAGCAACAAATATCCACACAACACTTTCACTTTACTGTACAAAGAAAAGTACTGTACAAAAAAATCACACACTTGATAACACACAGAATTATGCACGTCCAAACACAGATAGTTGCAGAGCTTCAGCTCACCTTGCCATCCATTCTCCTTTCTTTCTCTCTCATGCTCCCCCTGCACTTACACATGGAACACACACACGCACGCACACACACACACACACACACACACACACACACACACACACACACACACACACACACACACACACACACACACACACACTCAAACAACACAAATAGGTGGGAGGTTGTGAAGCTATCTGAGTGTATTACACAGACCATTAGGCATGTTGAATGGACAGACGCTGGAATGGGTGCTGACAATGGACCTAGATGACAGGCTGGAGAGAGACTGAGACCGAAGTAACACAGATGTAGTGGGGACATAAAGCGATATCAGTTTGCTATACTGTACCTTACACACGCATGCACGTGCACGCACGCACGCACACACACACACACACACACACACACACACACACACACACACAGACACACACACACACACACACACACTGCAGACATCCACAGGTAGACAGTTGTAGAGAATGTAACAGTAACACCCAACAAAAACATGGACAGAGAGGCAGCCGCAGAATAACATGAACACAAACACATGCTGTGATAGATAGTAACGCAAATAATAGAGAGATAAATACAGATTAAATTCCCACACTCAACGAAAGACTGAGCTGGGTTACACACACACACACACACACACACACACACACACACACACACACACACACACACACACACACACACACACACACACACACACACACACACACACACACACACACACACACACACACACACACACAGATCTATGATGATTGGGCAGTATGAAGTATAGGCTAATTCATTTTCCAACGTTAATCACACCTCTTGAAAAACATCCTCTTCTCCCAGCTATTGGCAGGTATCTATTAATCTGTTATCTCCACACACACCCACACCCACACACCCCCCCCCCCACACACACACACACACACACACACACACACACACACACACACACACACACACACAGACACACGAAAACAAGTTTTGGAAGTAAACAGAGACGCTCTTGAGGCTGAGAGATGAGGGGCCAGATGTGGCAGTGTGCTGTGAGTGTGTGTGTGTGTGTGTGTGTGTGTGTGTGTCTGTGTGTTTTCTTTGTCTGTGCAATCTTAGGTGATTGAGTTGGTGTATGTGTGCACATGTGGCTGGATGCTATGTATACATCCAGTGTATGGCATACATTTGTTGTAGTGTGTGCATTTTTGTGTCTTTCTGTATATGTGTGTGATTATATATTTGCCAGACTTCCAAAGCATCATTGTGTACGACAGGGACTTCCCCCCTGCCAGGATTCTAATTCACTCACCATTCTGCCTTACCCGCAGGTAAAACAACAAGCAGCGGGAAAATAAATAGAAAGCCATCCCCAGTGTACCAGCCCAATAACACCTCCAGGCTACAGTATCTTAATAAACCCCAGCAATTTGTCAACAAACAATGAAACTCCATGGTAACCTAACTTTGTTAAAAGTTTCTGTAGTTAACCCGATGTCACCTTGCTACAGTCAGCTGCACAACACAAGCAAACTCAAGTTGCAAATGTGCATCTTTTTACATGTCTGAAGAGAGTTTAAGGTAATGATGACACTTTACCAAACAAGCTATTGCTAATACAACATGGTTTTTTTTCTTTTTATGGTGTATCTTGTCTGTTAAAGCTATTGATTTACTATTGTTTCCTTGATATTGTTTACTCAGGAGTGACGCTGACTTTGGTCTGACTTTTATCTGAGCAGAACTACATATCAGCTTCCAACCCTATGACAGACACACTACTGTCTGATTTACCAGCATTAACATCTCACCAATACTGCAGTGTTATATTAGGCTCACTGCTTTGATTGGCACATCATGACTACCGTACCACTCTTCTCTTGATAGGCGATCCGTCTTCTTCTGTTGTTTTTGAGGTGAGAAAATACCTGGACCTCTAAAGCCCAGCATTTTAAGAACAAACAGTATTATTAAGAGATACGTTGTCTGGTGAGACATAGCTGGAGAGGCTGGCTCCTCAGGTGAGTCGTCAAGTGAAATTAAACACACACTTGAGGCCGCAGCAGCATTCATTCATTCATTATAACACTGTTGACGTGCTGCACAACTTCATGTTGATCAAAGTGGAGATTTTCTGAGCTTTGTATTTGTATTATATTATAAATATATCATCTAGACTTCTGTTTTGACTAAAAACAGGAAACATGAAATTATCTCATCGTTTTGGAAGATCCTTTTACAAAAAGAGTGTCTTTTAGTATCACTCCCTGGAGAGCGTTTCTGTGTCTGCTTCTCAACAAACAGCAAACAAACATCAAAATGTAACTATTTTGCAAACTCATTGGTGCTGTAGTTTATCCCACTGTACTGGACCTTTTCCGCTTGACTGCACATGTAGCCTTTCTGAAGTATTAAGGAGGTGAAAACTTTAGATTTTAAACCCTATGACAAGGATGCTGATAAGGCTTTAACCCAACAGACACTCTGAGCCATCAGTGGAAATACAAGTTAAAGTGTAATTCCAGCGAAAATTGACCAAAAGGTGTTTTTCTGCATTAAAACACGTCAAATAAGCCGTGGAGACAGTATTTTTCGTTGATCAACCACTACAGAGCTTGGCACAGCATATGCTACAGCCCCAAATCGCAAACAGTGGACGAGATAGGGGCCGTAAGCCAAACGCATTCTTTAACCAGTAATATTGTTCAAAACAGCACCAAACCTCGTCAGTAACTTGCTCAGGGTCCCTACACATAAAACGAAGCACCAACAACCTAGTTAGCGAACCCGGAGTTTATCACAGAAGACTGTTAATAAAACTTACCAAACTGTCTCAGCAGCCATATCCTCAGCACCGAAATGTCACGCGAGATCTTGCACGTCTATTTTCTGGAAGGGACTACAGGCAGTCAGGTGTTCAGCCCATCAAAATCAAAAAAGTCGCTGGTCTGATTAGACTCCGTCATTTCAGTTCCTATGTGATGATTCTTGCCTTGGCCTTGTCTACTCCATGCCAACACCTGACTGCCTGCAGTCCCTTCCGGCAATGTAGCTCTGTAGTGGTTGATCGACAAAAAATACTGTCTCCACGGCTTATTTGACGTGTTTTAATGCAGAAAAACGCCTTTTGGTCAATTTTCGCTGGAATTACACTTTAACTTTAGTGACTTAAGTCAGCCAACATACATGTTTTAAAACCAATGTCTCTGACTTTCTGTGGATGGCAGCTGGCAATGATAAAAACATGACTCATTTCCAGCAAATGTAGTTTCCATGTTTCAGTTTGCGAGGGCGTCAGGGTCTAAGGAGTGTCCTGTAAAAATGAGTGGCGAGTAAGGCGAAACAACTTCTCCAATACAAAGACAGAAAGAGGAAAAGAATGAGTGATGCACAAAAGTTGCAGACAATAGCTGTGGGGGCATAAAACGCTTATCATGAGGCGAGTAGAAGAACGAATAGATTGATGGAAAGTTAACTTGGAAATAATCAACAGAGAGACGAGTACAGAGGCAGTGAGAGAGTGAACAAATTTGAAGAGAGAAGAAATTAGATGGACAAGAAAGAGAGACAGTGAATTAATGTCCGACAGAAAGAGAGAGGGAGAGAGAAAGAGTGGAAGGGAATCCTGAGAGGATCTGTCAGCTCTCGTTGGCTTTGATTTTAATGGAAGCCAGCGCTCCCCTACCTCTAACCCATTTGGCCCTAATTCCAGCCTTGCTTTCCAAACTTTTTAAACTTTAATGGCCCCTTCTTAAGTGCCAGCTGCTGACAACATTGATTTGGCTTTAAGCCTCGCTGTCCAGCACGCCTTTATTTTCTCCTGCAAAATCGACAGAAACATCTATTTTCTGCCATCCTCCTCCACCTCCTACTCATCCGATCCTCCTTCTATCCTCCCTTCATCCGCTCTCTTCTGTTCCTTTGATGGTGGCAGCGGACGGCTGGAAAACTTGTATGAGAATGGATAAAAAAAGAACGCTATTTTGATAAGCTGTTCTCTTTAGGGGTGTATGTAGGTATTCAGGTGTTTGATTGTTAAACATATATAATTTTTCTGTGCATTAGAAAAACATAATTGATTGTGCAGTGAAAGTGACAAATGTGATGTATGCAGGTCTGAACAATAAGTAAACTGTGGGTTAATATTCCAGACAGATCTATATGCTTGCAAGGGGCACACTGAGCTGGATGGGGTTAACAGAGGGGGTAGCTGCAGGAGGGAATGTGAAACGCAAACGCTTTCTTGAACTGTCTGTAATGAATCATGAATGTGTGACATCAAGCAGTGAGAGGGTATTAAGAGAGGGTACCAAAAGAATGTATATGAATTTGTCATAGTTATTATCATATTGTTTTATAAATGTGAGACAAAAATGGCTGTGAAGTTGAATCTGTCACCGCTGCAGCAATCATATGTGTCTTTCTTTAAGCTCAAGCATAACGCATGTCCTCATGACAAATGGACCCTTATGAAATGGATTGCAAGATGACGAGACTGTGCAAGACATTGTGGCATTGGGCACTACTGTCATAAAATGGTTTAGGGGTACAGAGTGATCTCTAGAGGAGAGCCAGCACAGGGCCCGGGCATGAAGACAGATGGGAGAAAAACCCAACAGAAACATAATACAATAGTTGTGACATTCTATATCTGGCTTTGGTGGGTACTCTCCTGACTGCATGCCAGTTTCTGTTTGTTGCACTGGTTTATCTGCCCTTCAGGTTGCTCCTGTCTCTTCATGTCTGGTTGTATCTAACTGTCTTTTTACCTGTCAGGCTGACTTTCCGTTCCAATCCCCATACAATATCTTGAAAAATGTCCCCTCGGAACAATCAGCTTTTCAAAAGGTTGAATCTTACAGACATATGGCAATGATTGTCAGGATAATCTACTCACAAAGTGCAAAACTACATGCAGAATTCAAATTTGCAAAGAGTGTAACCCGGGGCTGCTCTTTGTGTGGTCTCAGCTATATACCCACAAATAAGCATATGAATAAGAATATGGGGAAAACTAATATAAACAAGTTGTTTTGACAAAACTGTATGAACAAAAAAAAAAAAACTAATGCAAAACATGAAATATAAAAGTAAGTGTGTTAATTGTATTTGAGTGTGTTTTTGCAGAGAGAAGTGAAGGAGGAACGTTTGTTAAATGACTGTGTTGCCCTCCTGAGGACAATGTTCAAGTTGTTTGGTCAAATATGGTTTTGAAAAAGGTGAGAAGCTAATTAATTAATTTGCAATGCAAATGTAATGTTATGACATCAGATAGTCTCTATGTTTTTCTACTGGCAAACTGACAAACTTGTGAATTTGAGCAGAGTGATCTATGAAGTGTAAGGGAAGATATTCTGGTTGAATTAGTTTTTTTTTTTTTAAATGCATATCTTTATATGCAAGTTTTGAATTGTGTGGTAACCAACTGGCAATGATGTGGTGATGGTGCAGTTGATATGACACATGCCTTTGGTGTGGGAGATCCAGGTTCAATTCCCACTGTGATACATCAAACAATGTGTCCCTGAGCGAGACACTTAACCCCTAGTTGCTCCAGAGGCGTGTGACCTCTGATATATATATAGCGATTGTAAGTCGCTTTGGATAAAAGCGTCAGCTAAATGACATGTAATGTATAACTAGATTTAGAAAACTTTAAATGCTTTTTTTAATTCATAAAAAAATATGCCAAGTAAAGTAAATATATTCTTCCTATTTGATAGTTGTTTTATTGGTTTGTGAGAGAGCTTTCACTCTTTGCTGTTTAGAAGACAGTTTCACATCAAGTCTAAATAGAATTTGACTGTTTGATTGTATAAGTTAATCACATCACAAGGAGTCTCAAGCTCACACACACATTCCCTATATGACATTGTAATTATTGGAGATTTGAGCCTTTCTGAAAACAGTTACACACGCTGATAAGGCTTCCTGCGGCACAGAGGTTTTTATCTGCATATCCAACGTGGCAAACGGTTGCCTCAGTAAGGCAGACAAGGTTGGTCCTTCATTTGTCTTAAGCCAAGGACCCACAACACGATCTTTGGTACACCCTGCTTCATGCTATTGTTCGCCATTAATAAGGAGACATTTATTTATGCAGGGATGGCAGAGAAAGAGAGAGAGAGAGAGAGAGAGAGAGAGAGAGAGAATGGATGAACAAAGAACAGAAAGAGACAAAAGAATACATGAAACAGAGGGAGAGAGAAAGACGGAGATGACAGAAAAGAGGTACAAACTATAATCCTCCCTCCCATCCCCTTTCCCTGGGAAGTGACTGCCACAGTGATGTATAACCCTAGCAGTGGAAAGTTAATTAGATATGCTGGGTTACTTAGAGATGAAGGACTGAGAGGCTGAGAATGATAGGAGGGAGGCGGAGGATAAGAGGAAGATGTAGAAGAAGAAAGTTGAAAAAAGAACAAAAGAGAAGAATAGAGCAGAGGATGGGGAGAGATGTGAGGAGTGAGACGAGTCAGGGAAGAAAGTTGAAAAATAGGGAAACAAGGACGAGAGATATGACAAGAAGAGAGATATGGAAATGTGAGAGAAGGAGAGACATGGTAAGGGGGAGAGGGGAAGTCTAAATAAGAGGAAAAGGGCCTTGTTCAAATAATTTTTTGCGATGACACTCAAAAAACTAAACAAAATGATAGACACACACACCACAATGTGAGAAGGGCACCATGGGTACAATCCGCAACATACATTATTACAGCATCAGACCCTCTCTGACAATGGCACCCCGCATGCTTGGCTCAAGGACACACTTTAACATGTAATGTGCACTGCTGAGCAGGGTGATTGCATGTCTGCCCTCCATCAGGGAAGTGCATGACATAGTCCAAAAGAACAGGATAAAAACAAATGCAATCAGACCTGCACACTGCACACCTGCCCCCAAAACTCTTTCAATGGAAGACAGAACCTATTCACTTATTTCAGTGCTTTTGGACTTAACCTCCTATCCAACTATCAGTAATCTTGCTACAGTTGCCACAGAGCCTGTGGGTGTCAGGTGGAAAACGTAATACCTTTAAATTATAAATTCACAAATGTATTCATTTTATAGACATATTATTTGATTTGGGGTTGCAGTGAGGATACTATCCCGGCATTAGAGGCCAATCTATCACATGGCTAACACATACAAAGAGACACACACATTCAATCAGTGTCTTTGTTGTGTAGGACTCATCATTTATGTTCAGTATTTCATTTATTTTAGTTCAATTACCTCACTCGATTAAACTTTTCTATGCTCTCTACACACCTCTCTGCAATACTGTATGCCACTGTGCCTGTCTGCACATGTTAACCAGGCATTTGAAAAGTTCACCATATTTGACATTCTGTCTTATTACTTTGTAACTAATATGCCAGAGCTGTCCCAAGAGTTTGGTGACCTCTTTGTGCCTAATTTACCTCAGGCCTCCCGGTGTCTGGTCATATAGATAAAGTCGTATACTTTTCAAAAGTAAGGCCTAGTGGACAGAAACAAGATAAGGAAAATAGAGGGAAGAAGAAGAAAAGAAAAACAGAAGAAAAAAGTATTGTGATAGAGGGGAGGAAATTAGTTTTGAAGAGGAGCATCACACTTTTTAGTTTCACTTCTGCCAGTGTCTTCTGTGTGTGTGTGTGTGTGTGTGTGTGTGTATGTGTGCGCGCGTGTGTGTGTGTGCGCGCCTGTGTGTGCGCACGTGTGTGTGTGTGTGTGTGTGTGTGTGTGTGCGCGTGTGTGTGTGTGTGTGTGTGTGTATGTGATAGAAGACAGTGTTTGTGTGTGTGACTGACAATGACAGTGAGTGTGACGCACGAGAGAAGGCCATTCTTCTGTTAATTACTGAGTTAATGACACACTATGCTCCAGCAGACATGCAACATGGCAGGCTGATGCATACACACACACACACACACACACACACACACACACACACACACACACACACACACACACACACACACACACACACACACACACACACACACACACACACACACGATAATGGCCAAGTCTGCTTCTGTGCTCATGCAATGTGGCAGGCTGCTATGCAAAGAGCTTGACAGTGAGATAGCAGTCTAACAATGATACACACACACACACACACACACACACACACACACACACACACACACACACACACACACACACACACACACACACACACACACACACACACACACACACACACACACACACACACATACAGTACATACAAACACACATACAGACAGCAGCAGCAGCAAGTGACAGGGAACCTTATCAAACCAGCTTTAATGAAGTCACTTCTCCTTAATAGAAGAGGGGAAGAAAGCCCTCCTTTCTTCCCCTGAGGGGAGGAGGGAGAAAAGGAGGACAAGGTCGCCTGGATTGATGACACTCATTAGCCTAATAAGGTACTTTAATGAAGCGGGCCCAACACTATAGAGTGCCACACACACAGACACAAACACACACAGACACACACACACACACACACACACACACACACACACACACACACACACACACACACACACACACACACACACACACACACGCACGCACACACACACACTTGCTAGTTTGTGTTGTCCCTTGTATTTACACATGGACATAGCTATTTTTGTCTATTTCTCTCCCAAACAAATACCCACACACACCACAGCACAGACACATCCATGTATTGTATTGTCAGACATACTAAAACATCACTTCATTATCGCAGAAATGTCCACATACAGACACACACCCACACACACACAAACAAAGCAACAGAGGAAAACACACTAACCTCTCCTTCTGAGGACTGCAAGAGAAGATCTTTCCTACAGGACGCCGTAAAGTCTCCCACTCCAGCATTGACCTCTACCCCTCTGGGGGCCTCCAGGGTCAGGGTCCGAGTTGGCGACTCCAGCCTGTGAACCACAAACACACTTTAGTCATGTTGGAAGCTGTGAAAACCCACCTGCAGAGACATGCAGTTTGAACAGACAGGGTCTGTTGCTTCAGCTACCATAGACTATTACCACTGGATCAGTTGACTGTGAACAAGGTTCTCAATCCCCCAGCTGATCAATCAAAACAGCAGAATACTATGGTTGTACTGGTAAAGCTAATACAACAAAGCAAAAATCCAGACTCCCTCATTCAATGTTTAGTCTTGACAAAAGACCACCGTGGAGTACAACCGCCCGGAAATACATGAAGTTAAACATTAAACGACATGCTGCCTCTTGAATACACAACTTGAAAATAAAGAGTAAATTAGTAAGTGCTGTTTTGTTACATTGTATCTTACTCAATATCTGTTGGATTTGGATAGTTCATAGATGACTTGTGAAAACTGTTACAATTACTGCAGCTTCTACAAAAATAAAGCAAATTACATACGTATAATTGTGCAATGAATATATTGAACAGTGTTTTGATCTGTGCTTTGATCATTTCATTCAACGTGTTACAGTAATATTAGACTTAACCATGAATAAATAATCAGATTCCTATGGTGCGTAGTGACACGATAAAACCTCTCAGGGTTTCTGGGTCAGCAACACAAAATAATTTGGCGAATTGTTCGTTTTTAAAAAGAAACAAACTGAGATATACTAACAAATACTGCACTTCAGCTCACTGTGTTGCCGGAGTATGGTTGCATATAGCATGACCTGACATGCCACACTTTTTTGAGATTTGCTAAGCTTTTGTTTAACTTCTGTGTAGTAACTCTTTACTTTGACTTTGAGCAAACCGACAAGAATGAATATGAAGAATGAAGAATTGTTATACTGCACTGCTCCAAAGTGCTCTGGCCATGGTTGGCATCACTCCCCTTGGAGCGTAAGGGGTCAATAGCTAAATCTGCGACTCAAAGTTGAAAACAATATGAGATGATTAAACAGCTTGGTGGTGTTTGATAAGCACAGTGCTTCGCTCAAGGGCATGTTGGCAAGTGAAATTAAATAAAGAGCGCTATCGGCAAAGCAGACTGAATTTATGAAGTTTGAGTATGACAAATTGAAGAGCATGCTCACAAGAAAGATCACATGAGAAAGAAATGCTTTGCTATAAGGGCACTTTTCCAGAGAAGCTTTGCTCAAGGGTACTGCAGAAGGTTGGATTCCCAATCCCTTCTGAAAAGTTAAAGGGATAAAGCATTGAAGCCAAAGGGTAGATTAACTGAACTTATGACGTGCGTCCAGTCTGTAGCCAAACCACAGAGAGACATAAACAAGCATCAGTGCCTCAGCCAAAGGCACTTTGGCTGGGAGTGACGGAACCATGCTTCCTCTTGTTAATGTCCTTCACTTCAGTAGGGCCGCCAGGATGGAAAAAATGTATATTCTCCTCACAGGACCTTTGGTGAGGAATAATTCTACATTTCAGGGTTTCTATCTCAAGAACCAAACATTAGCAGGCAGAAAAAAGTTCCCTTGGCAGTGGTTTTCCATGTTTGATTGCACCTGCGTAATGAATGAGCACTTTAAAAGATATTTATGTCTCACCATCGCTCCTTTTCTGCTGTTTTTATATTCATAGTGTTTACGCTCTATTAGTTGGTTGTTTTATTCTATTGCAAACATGATTCACCTTGAGAAGCCATTTAGGTTAGTGTTGCATTTAAAAAAAAAAGTTAATTCCATTACTTCCAAATGGAGATCACTGGATTTTAGACTTTTCCTTCATTACGTTGCAACAAGCTGAAGTAGAGCAGATTACTAGTGTGGAGATAATGTCACCTGATTTAAGAAAATGCTTGAAGCAAGCTGGTTTGCATCAGAATTAAGTCATCTCACCCAACCAATGTGCTACTCTTATTTTAATGAAAATGAGAGGTTATGAGTCTGTATCAGACTAAATGACTTAAGATGTGCTGTGTACTTTGTTTCTTGTACTGGAAAGACCATTACAAACCAAAACATTTCCTCCGTCAGCCCATCTGAGTGTGGTATTTATTTTGGATTGAGGTAAATTTGAGGTGTAGAGGAGCCGTAAGGTGGATTAAAGGAGAAAAAAGGTCCGCTGCTGTGAAGTGCTGAGCATCTGAGTTATATATATATATATATATATATATATATATATATATATATATATATATATATATATATATATATATATATATATATATATATTGCACTATTTTTGTATTTTATTTCTCACTTCCAATACAGTACAGTACATATCATGAAAATAATAGAAAATATTGCAATAATATATAAAAAAATAACATCCCAGTGATATAATACATGTTGGAAGGAGAGATAATTCATATTGGGCCTAGTCTCGCATTGCTGGACCTATCTCCCCAGTGCTGTGGAGCAAGGTCTGACTACATCACAGATCTAGGATAGTAGAAAAGACGGGATGTTTGCATTTCTTTAAACCAATCACCATCGTTTTAGGCTCCAGACGCAGTAACGGTGCCTTTGCCTTTGGAAAGGAACTTGTTTTTGTGGAAGATTTGCACCCCGTAAAAGAAAACGGCACATACAATATTAAGCAAAGTTAACTGTACAGTAATACAGTAACATGAGCTACTTAAACTAGCTAGATACATGGTTTAAGCAGTGCATCGCCATATGGATTTTGCCCATAGCAATCCCTGCCAGTATGGCCGTGTCCCGAAATGTCCCAAAATGTCCCAATTAGATAGTAAATGTCATACACATATTCTTTGTAAATATCTAAAATCATTCAGAGATATAACTAAGCAAGCCAGCCTTATTGTACAATTCAAATGTCCGCCCAAACTTGCTATTTTCAGCATGTAACATTAGCTTGCTAGCTCAGACGTTGTTCTTGTTGTGTCCCGTAGTAAAGGGATTTTGACAGACATATAGCATTAGGGGAGGCTTATTCTGGCATTGTACTTCGGTTGATCCAGACTACATTGGGCGTGACTTATTGATCCGACTTAAACAGAATGTGTGCTGCAGAACTCACAAAGAGAAGCAGACCAAACAAACAGACAGACAAGAGATTAAAAGAGGTTTTGAGGGAATTAAAACTCAAAAACGTATCCAATTATTCATTATCCTTTGCATGTGCAAGAGAGAGAGAGAGAGAGAGAGAGAGAGAGAGAGAGAGAGAGAGAGAGAGAGAGAGAGCTTGCTGGCCTAGTCAACAGAAGTGATGTGAGGCTCTTCGGCTGGTTTGACAGTCGAGGCAATTACTGCTGCTGGCTGAAACTAGCTCTGATGGGCAGGCAAACACAAACATACTGACTATCTATCACTCTATGTCTCTCGTCCATCTCTCTCCATCTAAACATCGCACTCCATGTTTGCTTGCACCTGTTTTAACTCCCCAGTCTATTACCTTCACAAACATGGCATTTATTATTTTGCCTCAGTTTTTCACTCATTTTTAAATTGTCAAAATTGAGACATAATGTAGCCTATCTGCACATCTGTCAGGTAAATAACTCATATCTTCAGGATATCAACTATTAAGTTACACAGTTTGACCACCACAAACTTTTCTAAAATGTTTATTTGTCATGAAGAGCCATAAAGTTTTTGACACAGAGGGAAATGGAAGAGCGTCCAAGCGGGAGATTCTATAACTTTTAGCGTGTTCAATTCTTAAACCGCAAGAACAAATCAATTCTGTCACTGTCAGTAGCTGGCAACAGAAACCCTCAGAAAAAGCGGCCGTGTGATGCATTATAGTGACTATGACCAGGATGAATGGGTTTCATAATAAAATTGCCATGAACATCGATTAACCGCTGAAAAATTGGGTTTGAGGTTTCATACAAGTTTCAACTTGATTAACTTTGGATAATTTATGTGTTAGAGGATAGTCTGGAGGCCAGTGTTAATGCTGTGTATTTTATTGCTGTTCTGTGAATGATGATGTTCCTAATTTATGAATGTGTCTTGTGCTCATGTACTTGAAGTATCAGCATTCTCATAAGGGCTTCGAAATTACTTAAGTTGTGAATTTGAGGAAAATAATGTCTTAAAAATGTTTTGACAAAGATTGATTGGCCTCAGCTGCACTTTGTGTGTTTTGTGCTTAGTTGTATTTAGCAAATGTTAGCATTCCAACACACTTAACTAAGGTGGTGGACAAGGTAAACATTATACCTGCTAAACATTAGTATGTTAGCAGTCATTGTGAACATGTTGCCATGCTCACATCAGCGTTATGGTCAAAGCACCTCTGTGTCTAAGTACAGCATCACAGAGCTGCTGGCATGGCTCTAGACTCTTAGTCTTGTTATTACTTAAAAAGCCTATACCTCTATTTAGATGCATTATTATTTACATTAAAATACATGAATGTAAACTGTGTGTAGATGGGGATGCAGACAAAATATGTGGTCTAATATTTCCTCTATTTCTCTGTGTCTAAACATAGAACAAGTTTTATGCTATTAAGATACTCTTCATGGTTTTATACTTGCAGCAAACTCATAGTTTTCCCAGGAAAGAGGCTACCATCATCACTGAATTTGCATCAGAAACAAATATATGCTTTAGATCTCAACACTGGTTAAAGTGTATGTTTTAACAATGAATGCCCTCCATAATAATATGGTCATATTTTTAGCCATCCTTAAGTCGCCTGGCTCTAGACATGGCAATGTCGGTCAGTCCACCATTTTGGACAAGAGTCCAAAGTTGAAGTTATTTCAACAACTATTGGGTGGATTGCCATGCGATTTGGTAGAGGCATGTATGTAATGTCTCACATGTACTTTGGGGAACTCCCTTCTTTTCATTTACCACCACCATCTGTCTCATTTATATTTACCAAATACTTGCAGAACTAATGGCATTCCCATCAGCCCCATCTGTACTTTGTCTTTAGTGCTAAGCACCCGCGGCGCTACCAATGGGCCCGGGTGGGCCTGGGCCCACCCATTTTAGGTCCAAGCCCGCCCATTTTGACCCATGAGTGATTTCATTCTAGCAGTTTGAGGAAAGCTTTGAGTGAAAGTTTCTCAGCCAATCAACGGCTTCTACCCCACGTGTGGACTCTTAAGCCCGCCCACATGCTGCATCGTCACCAGCAAGTGATCCAATGAAATGAATGACGTTGGCGCGAAAGCTTTTCTGTTTTCATTCAGCAAACAGCGCTCCGAGGAGCAGGAGGAGGAAACTCTGCCATTTTATGTAATGAGGTTACAAGTGACCAGTTACCATCCTGCTCGGCCAGCGGCCGCCCTCTCCCCATCAAGTCCTCCCGTAGCCCCCCCTCACACCAGCAAGGCAAGTAGGCTAACGTTACCGTTAGTGTCTGGCTGCATAGGCGCCGATTTATGTTTTCCTCTGTGGGTGCTCACGGGCGCACACCCTTTGAAAAAGAAAGTAGTCAACAAATGTTTGCATTTCAGAACCTTATGAAATGGACAGCGGCCGACACAAACACACACGCCTATTAACTCGATAATAAAGCCGTAAAGTAGCCATCTTTCAACTCAGGACAGCGCCACTTCTCACAGATACAGACAGGATTGGAGATGAGAAGTTTAACTGACACGTAACCGCGATCAGCAGGGGACTGACAGCGACATAACCGATCACACTATGACTTAGCACCAACTGCAATGTTTACTTTTAAATGAATGTAGCCTGCTGGCAGTCTGGCACACGTGGATGCTCAGTATTTTCCGTAGGTGCTAGAGCTCCGGAGCACCGACGGTATCGGTGCCTATGTCTGGCTGTCTGTATGCACATTTTCTGGAGGGAAAAATAATAATGGCAGCTATAGGCAGAGGTAACTTATGATAGCGCATGTGTTATAGGAGGAGACAGTGTTCAGCAGCCTAGCACAAATGCAGTTTTGGCTTATTTTAACTGGCCCATCCCGTTTTCTGGAGGCCCACCTACAATCAAAATCCTGGCGCCGCTAGTGGTGCTAAGTTATAAACATTAGCATGCTAACATGCTAAACTTAGATGAACATTGTTAACATTACACTTGCTTACCATAAGTATTTTAACGTTGTCATTTTGAGCATGTTAGCATGCTGACATTAGCATTTTGCTCGAAGTACAATCCCACAGAGCTGCTAGCATTGCTCTAGAGACTCTTTGTACAGTATTGTTTCACAGACACATAAGTTATAAGTTACTCAGTGACGGTCATAAACAAACATATGTACACACACAGCCAAATAGGGTTTCTGGTCAGGCCTCTGAGTGGTTGTTTTTTTGTGTGGTGCAGATAGCAAGAGTCTGCAGCTAAGCTGTTATCTTTCCAATTCATTATTATTAGAGAAAACTGTCTTCCCTCTCTGCTTCCAACTCTTACATTATTCCTCCCTCTCTACACCAACCATCCCTCGCCCCGTCCTCTCGCTCATAGATCTTGACCTTCAGTTGCGACAAGGCCATTTTATACGGCGCCATATTTGTCCAACCTGACAAGATAAGCAGGACAGAAATAAATCAGCACAAAATGGTTTTTTATCTTAATTCATTTCTGGGGGAAAAACAGAGGAAGAAGGGGGGGGGGGGGTACATATTCAAAAAGAAAGACAGAAAAGAAGATGTGACTACTGTAATTTATGTAAATTTTACAAATATGTAATCTAAGAATCTTTCAATATGCATACCATAATATATGCATCTTGTGTAGTACAATCAGATATCCCATTTGTATATTGCCAAGTTAACATTTTATATCTTAGTTTGATCTACAATCCAATTTTGTCCTTTCTGCTACTGCCTACAGTCACTAAATGTATTCCTAATTGTGATTATGTTCAAGTACTGACCGTAACTGCAAGGCATGTCTGGGTTTGCAACACTAGACAGGGCATCTGGGGCCATGTAAGGAGGCCCTGAAATTGGACCTAATCTCAGGTAAACCTATTTAAATGTTGTCAGTCACTCCTGCCTAAGTATGAATAATATGTGTTGAATATGCATTTATCTGAGGAATGCTGAAAAACATTATGTTTTTAAGTCAAGTCAATCGTCCATTGACTTCTGCTTGTGCTATACTGCCTCATAGAACCAGCTCAGCCTACCATAGGCCTTTTTCACAGCAGAAATTTTGACTTGGAAAAGCACAGGTGTTACTTATAACATCAGTGAAGTGTCCCTGTAAGCAATGGAAGAGTGACAGCATGCACAATACCATGACCCTGAAACCGAAGCAGCTAAATAGAATTTAGACATCATTCATTTTATTATTTACAGTGAACCTGTTTTCCAACTGCATACAAAATCAGTCCTTTGAGTTATTTCCCTACCTCATGAGCACTCATAACAAATTATGTTACAAAGATTTGGAGGAGAATTTAGCAAATCACATTTCAAGGCCCTATTTGAATGGCTATTTAAATAATTTCTTTGGTTTTATTTACATTAAGCGGCAGGTTATGCCTGTTGCACCACTTCACTACCTCCTCTATCTCCTGTTTATAGATAGCAATGTCTGAGTCTTTTGTAAGCAGACTAAGTATGGCCGTATCATCTGAAAATGTAAAAATGTGGTTATTTCTATTGATGTTTCTGCAATCATTTGTGTATATTATAAAAAGTAAAGGAGAGCTTACACAGCCTTGAGGGGCACCTGTACTCATGTTCAGAGTATCAGAAAGAGTAGAGTTGACTCTTACCTGCTGCTTCCTGTCGGTCAGAAAAGAACCATACCATCTAATAATGAAGGGGTTCACCTCCATCTGTTGTAATTTACATAACAGTGTCTGAGGGAGAATACAATTGAATGCAGAGCTGAAGTCCATAAATAATAATCGAACATAAGCTGATGGATTTTCAAGGTGCTTTAAGATAGAGTGTACAGTTGTGATTAAGGTATCGTCAGTTCCCTTGCCATTATTTGGTAAAGGGTCCAAAAGATGCTGTGCCTCGCTCCAACCACTACCAACCATTATACGTTCTAATGATTTCATCACTACTGATGTCAGCGCTACTGGTCTATGATCATTATTACGCGGTGGGCAGGGTTTTTTAGGCACAGGAATGACAACAGATGTCTTCCAAATAGTAGGGATGGTACATGTATCGACAAAGAGTTGGAATAGAGGGCTCCAAGCTCGAGTCAGTAAATCCGAAAAAAGTTTTCAAAATAAAAGTTTTTTTCTTATTATTCGTTGAAAAGGCTTCCCTAACACGTGTGTTGTGTTCCTCCCGAGCCTTCTTACGTTTCCCCCTCAGGTCTTTTTGAATTGATCTCAGCTCCATTAAATAATTGTTCTGAAATGCTTGCTTTTTCCTCCTGATCAGATGTTTAATTTCAGGTGTGATGTAGTCTTTATTGTTGGGAAATATTGTGATCGTCTACAGAAATGAATATACCCTGCTATCGTTTCCGCAATATTGTCAATATTGTTGTCCTGGTAGAAGACATCCCAATCTATATGACCAAAACATCAGCTTGTGGTTTCAAAATCAGCTTAGAATTGGATGAAGTATGTGATGTAGTTTATATTTGTCTTACCTCTCCTAATTTAAACCATATCCTCATTCTCACTCTTAGTTTGTTGAAGTGAACCTGTACACAGAAGCAAATTGTTGTGTACAGCCTCAGTCACGAGTGGAACATGGCGGATCATTTCTCTTGGGGTGGCAACCAGCACAAACCCTCACATTTTCTAGACTGTCCAACATATCCATGCATCCTTCATTCTGTTGGGTGCATAAAACATACATACATATTAGCATTTCAGTGATATCACGAATATCTAATTTGAACTTGAGTTGAGAATTTTCACATATGAAAGAAAGAAACATAAAACACACATCATTTGTGAATTGAATTGAGATCATGCATCCTATAAGCTTGGTCCTCTTGCTGGGGTACAAAACTACACTGCTATGAAATTACTTCATTTTTGAAACCAGTGTGTGAAGTTGTGCAAAAAATCTAGCTGGAAATGTTCAAATTGGGGCTTTTTAGTGTGATTTATATTCCCCAGAAGACCTGGCTGACATTCATCGTGCCCTTTTCCTCTTCAGAACCATTGAAAGCCACACCACCTTATCGCCACCTTGCCATTTGGGACGCAAACCTTTAACCTTTTCACGCTAAATGCTCCGTCACCTGCCTCAGCGCTCCTGCCACCACCATCCAACCCCATCCGAGAGGCACATTAAAAACTTTTCCAATTTTAAAAAGTGGTGCTGAGTGATGCATTGAAACAAGACTAAAGACAGCAAAAGCCTTTGACTTTAAGAGGTTTAAACCGAGACAAAATGCAGAAATATGGCATTTCCAAAGTCGTCTGACTTTTGCAGTGAGTCTGTGTCTGGCTGAGGGAGGGCGATGCAGCGTGTTTAAACCGCCCCATGAATCCTGCAGGTGTATAAAGTAAAAAAGTGTGAAAAGAGAAAGCCTTGGGCTATTTTAAAAAGTTATAAAAGTCCCTACTGAGTTACTGAGGTGGGACAGGAGAGTGTCAAGGTACATTAGAGGTTTGTCTTTGTGGAAAGAATGTGTGTGCCAGACAGAGCATGAGGCAGAAGTTTGTGTGCGTGTGTGTGTGTGTGTGTGTGTGTGTGTGTGTGTGTGTGTATGAGCACAAAAATGTATCCTTGGATATTAAAATATCTATTTTCAGATAGTATATTCACCAGCAGTGACTTTATCACTTCTAAACAGTTTGTGTGCTTGTGTCTTGTCGTGATATTTGATGTTTCGTACATCTGTTCACCTTTACACAACACACTGCTTGACAAATCCTTGAGTTACTCCAAAACGACTTTCAGAGGCTCTCGCTGTCCTCCTCGCTGTGACATGTTTCCGAGGAAATGGCTAATGGCAGAGTGCGTAAGGAGAAAAAATGTCAAGCAATTTCATGCCTTTGTGCCTTCGAAGGGGCGCCGAGCTGATAATTTAATCAGTAGTGAAAGACTAGCTTCACTCCTCCGCAATTTCATCCAATGTTCATTGACTTGTTTTCGGTAGAAAAGAAACAAAGTTGGAATCAATAATTTACATAGAAAAGAAAGTAGGTAGAAAATGGATGGGTGAGAGGAAAAAAATTAAAAGTTAACAATATTATGTCTAGTACAATGGTGACTACGGTGAATGCATACCTTCATCTGAGCAGCATATCTGGTCACAAAATAACTAACTTGTTCTGTTGTCTGCGTCTTAATATTTCATGGGTAGATCTCTTGAAACCTTGATGAAGGTTCATAGTATCACTTCTGACTGACGGATCTAATTATTACCTCATGGTGTCCATGTGTAGTAGGTATTTAACCTGAAATGTATGGAATGTACAAGATCAGAACAATACAAAGACAACTGAAACACCTCCATATTACTCTGTCTGTGCATTAAAGTCTCTCACTCTGATTCAACTTTTAACAACTAAAGCAAAAGTTCTCTTGTGTAACCGTTATAGTCTGGTATCTACACTTATTACAAGATGTACACTAATTTGCCCCATGACGAAAAGAGTTATACTACTGAACTATTTCAACTCAGACACAGAGTTGCTTGCTACTTTCAAACACATGAAAAGTAAGACAAAGGCTCCGAAAAGAAGAAATAAAGTTTCTTGTTTTTCTCGATTTAACACATGAACAAATGTAGGCAAACGGAGAAAGGTATATATGTGTACTTGCTTTGCTCCCGATATGAGGTCAGAAAAACAGCGGGGCAGTCTATGCTTTGCTTCATTAGCATTGTCTCAGTATTCCATACAGTAGAGCCTGACAGAAAACACATCTGAGAGGAGGAACATTAGAGACAATAAAAAGACTACAGTGCATTTAGTCTGTGTAGTGTGTGTGTTCTCTTTACCCATCTGCGGCTCACGCCTTCTGTAATGCAACACAGCTTTTTTAATGATGTGATAAGATAAGGAGCATGCTGTCTATAGAAAGCTGAAAAACTAACCTTTTTTAGGTGTAAGAAGTCAGATATAAAGATTTCAATTTGATAGAAATAATCCTCCGCTAACTCAAAAGTACACTTTTGAACAATTTCAGTTGCTTGCGCAACGATCAATCACATTGGCAGACTTAGGGCTCAGTGTGACACTAGAAAGCGACATCATCTTAAGAGGCAGCAACAGGCCCCCACTGCGTTAATGACATCTGCAGCAACTGTATTACACTCCTTGTTATTTAATATGCCTCACAAACGGTGCTATCTTGTATTTTTCTCAAGATTGGATGAAACTTTAATGATCCCTGTGGGGACAATGGGTATTTGCAGCAGCATAGAGAAGGATATAGATAAGAATAGAACAAATACAGAGCACTGAAGATAATTCAATAAGTAATTGCAGAACATACCGGGATTAACACAACAGATAAAAAAATAAGTAGACAGTGTGTCCTCGCACAGAGATTTACAGTTTAGAGTCGTATCTGCAATTGTGCAACTTTAGCTGTTCACATTATTGGTTATACAGATGGAAGAACATATGTTGGGAAATGAGATTGTGAATGTCACTCTGCTCCCATAAAAACTGATAAAGTGCCTCTGGGAAAGGCACCTGACCCTACTGTTCCACTTTAATGTACAGAAACCACTGCCTCGACTGCATTTTGTGCTGATAATACGAAAAAAGCTTGTGGAACAAAGTGTAAGAAAAAAACAAAAGGCATAGGCATAGGCAACATATTTCAATAACAGGAAGCATAAACCAAAGATAAACAAAGTGAGTGTACTGCATGTTGCATTCAGCACAGGTTTAGGTTTTTATAAGGATTTTCTTTTTTCGTATTTCCTATTCATTTTGTAACCAAGGCAGGTAGAATACTCTTTGCCAGGCCTTTTTCCATTATTTTTAATATATGAAACCTCAACTCCCCTAAGTGCCAATTAGTCAAAAACAGTTGCATTGCTTAAAGCAGTAACTTATAGATCATTCATCATTGGCTTTCATTTCAAATAGGGTTGCCATTTTGAACAAGAATACTAATATATGATGTTACCTCCCCAAATATTGCAGACATATTTTTTATAATAAGTTAGATATATAAAAGTTGTGTTCAACAGCACAACTATTTGAATTGACTGCCTCTCCTTGCTTTTTTAGATTTGTGGCACCTTACATTCACCTTAAATAAAAATTTCGCAACTGCCATTTGGCTTAAAAACATATTTTAAAGTGCTCATATTATGCTTTTTGGCTTTTCCCCTTTCCTTTATTGTGTTATATATATGTTATAGGTGTACAAAGTGAAAAAGTCCACCCAAAGGGTCTTACCATCTCCAACAGAAAACACTGTTCACAAACTGCTCCAAACAGATCTGTTGTAGTCCAGCCTTCTGTGACGAACGTGCGTCACTTTGTAACACTCGTTATAATGCTCGCCTAGCTGCTAGCGTGGTACGCCCTCATACTCTGCTTCTGACTGGGTAGTAGTCCTTACCTAGCTACTGCGCATGTGTGACTCCCAACAAAGATGGAACAGAAGTGAGATGCCTCACTCTGTAACTAAAATGGAGAGCTCAACACACAGGGTGAAAAGAGGAGCTGCAGCAATGTGCAGTACAACAAATATATGGTGTTTTCTGAAAAGTAAACCACATAAACCTATTTCGGTACAACCTCTAAATACAATTATGAATCTGAAAATGAGTATAATATGAGCACTTTAAGTCTAAATTCAAATGTAATTGTGAGCGAAGTTGTTTAGTTTCTTTTTGTTTGGACTGTGTATCAGTGTAGGTTGAGCAAGCAAATGAATACATCTGAGATGCTTTTTGAGAGTGTGTTTCAAGAAACTTCATGTTATCTTTCAAACATGAGGTGCAGGGAGATGTGACTTTGTAATTTTGTGCTTTATCTGTAGTGAATATCAGTGGAAGGATGCACCATTCTTTTAGTTGTTATTCAAACCTGATCAAAGAAAGATAGTATGTGTGATACACAGATGAACAAATTAATCCAAATAGTGTGTCCACATTCCTGAAATGTGTACTGTGGACCAGTTGAGAGAAGGAAGAAAAGAAAGCGATCAATAGGTAGATACAAAGATAGTTAATGGTAGTTCATACCCTCCCTCTAGTGGACACAGAGAGAAGAAAGAAAAGAGAAATGATGAAGCAACAGGGGATCGGGAGAAACATAGGGGAGCAGAAAAAGAGCGTGTTGAGAGTGCCTAAGCAGAGACAAAGACAATCACAAGATCAACTCTGTGCTTTTTCTATTTATCTGCCTCATTGGCTGCCCTCCTACAGTCATCCTATCAGTGTGTCTCCCATTCCACCACCTCGTCCCTCACCGCTGAATTCTGGCTTTGCCCGTTCTTCTTCTTTCACATTTTTGTTTCAGTCTCTCTCCTCATTCCCTGCCATGTTTGACTGGAGCCATTTATTTCTCCATTTCACTCTCACACACCTCCAACATTTCCTATACATCACTGGAGACATCTTTACATTGAAATCTTGGTCCTAAACTGGTCAAAGAGAAGAGTTTCTATATCCTGTTCTAAGTAATTTATTTGCTGTTCTGCAGATTTCATTCAAAGCAAAAAATGATGAATTCATAATAAGTATTCATTAGAAATACACACTGGTAGGCCACACAAGGGTCTGATCCAAACTCTTTAAATTATTGGTGTCCTTAGGAAACAGTAGTATGCCTTTATCATTATTAGCAGGGCCAGTAACACAATTTATTACCAATAAGTCAGTCAGTCAGAGGTACATTTTCTGTTTCCAAATGAAAGAAAAGAGTGATGGTGGCTTTTTTGGAGTAACAACTCCAAGGCTGGTCTCAATGTGTTTTACTGCATATTCTCGAAGTTTCTTTTTACTTTCCTGCCTTGAATTTCTACCATGAAGTCAGATTTCTGCAACACAATACAGCTGCCTGATGCAGGTGTTTGGATTAGGAAATAACGTGACCATTTCACGAACTGCCGTGAGACCGTGTCGCATATGCATACAAGGTGTTTGGATATCTGTGAGTGTGTGTGAGTATCTATGTGTGTGTGTGTGAGAGTTCTGTGTTCTCTAATGTTATTTATGTGCTGTGATTTCAGTGTCTCGCCAAAACAGCCTCTAGCCATTTGTAATAGTCTTTATCCACAGCGGAACATTTGGCTCTGTCGCAAAATCTGATATTAACAGCCGTCTATCTTTCAACCCACACACAGAAACACCCAACAGCTGAGCTCACACACACTCACTCACACACACACACACACACACACACACACACACACACACACACACACACACACACACACACACACACACACACACACACACACACACACACACACACACACACACACACACACACACTCACTCACACACACACACACACATACAAAGAACAGATGCGTCGCAATATGGGGAGACATGTTGAATATTAACTGGGTGTTGTTGTTTTCACATATTCCCCCTCAAGATGTGTGCAACAGCATCCAATGATGAAGAGCCATTTATAAACAATAACTGACAAAGACAAGCAACAATCAACAAAAACAAACTATGACAGAACAACAATGTATACAGTTTATTGAGGCGTTGTCCCAAAGCTCTATGAACTAATTAAAAAAAAAACAAGAATCACAGTTTGTCATACAGGGAAGGAGAATGGAGACAACAGCAACAGGGTGAGAACTGCACATATACAGTACAGTAGGACTTGCTTGTTGTACTAAAATGCAGCACTTGCTAGAAAACGTTTTGCTCCTAAACGTATTCCAAATAACAATTGTGTTTCCATAAAAACTCTTTTTTAGTAGTAGCACGTACACTGATTTAGGAGACGTGGTTGGCATGTCCATGGGACAGGTCCGTAATGGAAAAGCCATTATTATATTAATTAATGTTGGAAGTCTGAGGTTTGCCCAAACTGTAAAAAGCTTCTGTAACTCTTCATTTTGCCAATTCAACAATGTGGGGCTTCATCCTTTTTCTAACAAACAAAAACTGAACTGTACAATATAGCTCCTTTGTGGAGTGATATTTTAATCCAGTTGCTAAAAGTTACTTGTTCATTATCATAAGATATAATTTGGTTTGCGATGAGCTCATTCTTTGTGCTTTGTCTGAGATACAATCTGTTTTGTCCTTGCAATGTTTTAAATGGAACTCCCTGCAAAAAGTTCCTGACAGTCATGATCATTAAAGAAAATAAAATCTGCAGGCTATGCAGATATTACATTGGCATAAGCATATCTTACCTCAGTTGAATTAGATTATCTTGTACCCCAATTATGTACGTCACAGCTGTATTATATACGGAAATATAAGTATCAAGTTAGGATGCTCAGTACCGACCAGAAACCGACCACTATTAGGACAAGAAATTTGATCAGCACATCAGCACAAGCCACATTGTTATCTGTCTCCCTAAAATTTAGGACACCTTTTTCCCAATGTCGACAACTGGGAAAAAGTACTACTTTAATTTGAAGAAAACTGCCATCTAACAAATACACAAAAACACACACAGAAATTTAGAGACATTATGGATCGTTCCCATAACCAAGCCTGCTTGTTACTCGGCTTGCCTTCCCTGTCTCTCTTTGTTCTCAATGATTTCCCTGTGTGTCTAATCAATAAGAAACAGAACAGAGCTGAGGGCAGGGCTGATTGTCCTTGTTGTACCAAGGAAAAGGGAGGTGTTAGATAAATCCAAAATCCAATCGCAGGACAACAAATTGTAGGAAAGGTAATGTGCTTTTTGAAGGAGCTCAAATGCGGTTTTTGGTTTCCTTGAACTCCAAACTTTGAAAGAAAAGGTAATACATTGAATAGATAGTGAATTCAGCTGCTGTGTAAGGATTTCGATCTACAGTCGTGAAAAAACAGCACAGCTTGTGGTTATTGAAAGAATGAAAGGAATGAAGAGAAGGATAAAGATAAAAACAAAGTGCAACGTTTTTTTCCCTTCAAAACTTGCAATCAATCCGTGTGACGAGTGATCAAGATGACGCTAAGCATAAAAAAACAGGCATTATTCAAAAACCATCATGCAAGTTAACTGTTATTCGTTAATGGGAACTTTAGTGTGAAGAGAAGCATTTCCCAAAGGCACAGTTCAAAGAAAATGTGGCTCTTTCTAAATTTTAATGATTTCCAATTACTTTGACACAAACCCCAACTTTTTAATCAAAAAACAGCTAGGGGCGGGCGTACTCTGAGTTTTTGCGGAGCTAATTAGGTGGTGTACTTTGCCATCCCACACCATGCCCCATCTATCTGGCTGCTTCACAGGAAAACCTGGTTAAATCAACTCTGCTCTGAGACTCCTTCAAAATTTGAGTAGGAGGTGCTCCTTAATTCAGATGGCATTGTTGTTTCTACCAGGCTTTGGAGGATTGTAACCTCAATTAAAACGTAAATGTGAAGTATACTTCTCTAATGTGATGGTTCAAGGCACTGTGGGTTTTATTTGTTAAACCTCTGACTTTGGGCCATTTAAATATTCAAGGTAATGAGTGTGCCATGTGCTTAGAATCACATATTTGTTCACTACTTTTATCTGCAACCCCTGGTTTTTAGTCCATTCAAGCATGAATGCGAGTAGAGTAGAACATAGTATTTCAGATAAATATAAAGAAAATGAAGTGATTCAATATATTTTCTGACCTCAACATCAACTTTAGTTGTTTGGAAACTTATTCAGAGTTGAGTGAACTGTTGAATGTGTGGGTGAGAGAGGAGAGGAAAACGGCGGCCACAGGGTGAATCATTTCTCCAATCCCTTCTTCAAGGACTCATAACATTTTACAGTCTGTAATTGAGTTAAATTGGAAGTACCCCTAGGACCCAGGGCCATTAAGTCACATTAGCACTCCTGTCATTTAGGGACCTAGAACATGTAGAACAACTTTATGTCCCAACTAAGAATCGGAAAACTACAGCTGTGCACTAACAGACGCAACACGGTCTCACAGCAGTTTGTGAAATGGTCACGTTATTTTTAATCTATTGATTTGTGTACACGGGCACGATTATCTCGTTTTTTTTTGTGTTGCTGAGAACGTAATGTATCCATGTTGGTTAGCACGTAATGGGAAACATCTATACGGAGGTTAGGTTTAGGAAAAGAAGAACGGGGAAACGACACGCCACACACCGGGACGCGAGCCGCGGTTTCTGGGGGATGTGCCACAACAACAGGATGGTTGGGTTTAGGAAAAGAAGAACAGGAAAAGGACATGACACATGCCAGGACATGAGAATGGTGAAAGGACCCGCCACACGCAAGGACACAATCCCCGGTCTCCGGGGTGAAAGTCACAACCCCAACCAACCACCCTACACGGATTTTTGGCATTTCATACTACTCACTACCGTAGTCGTGTTGGGATCACGAAACATGCTTCCCATTTAAATATATTAGTTTAAAAATCATCCTCACCAATATAAAAAACCCCAAGAAAAACGTGTCCTCGTACACGAATCCATAGATTAAATAAAGTGACCATTTCACGAACTGCCGTGAGACTGGGTTGAAAGACGATGTAGAGTAACATGGGAAAAGGGTATGAAACCAAGGTAGAACAGAATTCTGTCTAAACGCTTTAATCTATACATAGAGGCCAGTCTTTTACTGGCTGGGATAAAGAGATTAATGGCAGAAACGAGGGCAGAGCAGGATGCCCTTAATTTTGTTGCTTGCTATCAATCCTGCTATTCAGTCAGGTGCGGCTTTACACCTGGGACACCGGGTGAATGCAATTAACAGCAATTACCTGTCAACTAAGACCATCAGCACTCCTGAGGACCAGTATTAAAAGACATGGATTAGACAACGAGAAGGACAGAACAAATGGACCAACTGACTTTCAGAGGTTGACCTCAATTAATTTGGACGGAAACATATTGTAGAGGGATGGACAAGGACAGAGATTAAGAACAAATTCACCTTTGACTCTGTGAGGGTTTGATCTCCCTGCGCAAAGATGGTAAGAAAAGAAAGTTACGAGTAAGAGTATAGCATTAAAAAAAAAACACAAAAGTGAAAAACATTCTCATTAGGAGTATCATCCTGAGGGGGTAGTTGCTGAGGGGAGGTAGGGTTAAACACATTCCCAGTGTTATAAATTGCTCTGTGTTGGGGATTTTCCACTTGGGAAAGGATGGATGGATTAAGCAGTTCTCCCCAGCCAGTTATAGGGTTGATCTAGCGGTGGTCAAACTGGGGCTTAGGGATCCTCAGTGCTTCTGCGGAGGATCCCTAAACCCCAAATAATTTAGGAACTCCTACATTTCACTAATATTTTAAACTAAAATAGGTTGGTTATTTTTATGACTTTCCTTGTAGAAATCCATGAAACATTTGAACATTTTGGGGAACAGATACATAAAACTTTGCGTATACTCAATATTAAAAAACAGGTGTGTAGTTTCCAATACAAGTCAAAAATTCCAAGCCAATATGTTTAACCCTGCCTCGACATATACAAAACATCAATTCTCTCCTTGAGCAGCAGTCGGACCAAAACTTGCCTGGGGAAATTGCCTTGAGTGGTGTGGTCCAAAAGCAGGAGTGGACAGGAGCAGTCCGCAAAGTTGTAAATTTTACAGCATTTTATCAAATCAATAATAATCAATAATCAACTTGTCACTAACCTCTGTCACTGTCCTTACACTTAATGCTGCGAAACAGCATTCCCTTTTATCTGATATATTTCAGTGCAGGTATGAAAGAAGTATATAAACTATAAATCTATTTCCTGCATGAAAGGTCAATCCCATCCCCTCTCTCAAACTGACTGGGCATTGGGGAGAGTCACGGTTTCGTGCGTCACGATTCCGTGTGTCTGATTGTGTTCAATCAGATTGAACTCTGGAGCGAAGTGAAGGAGGTGGGTCAATTGAGGGAGCAAATGTGTCTTGCCCTGTTCCACATAGAAATGAATGGGAAGCACATTTGTATTCAGTAACATGCTCTAACATTGTCAGCATCAGAACAGCGACTCTGATGAATCACAATAATAAAGCCATTCTTTTATGAAACTCTATTCAGACATACGTATCTTGAAACTAAAGATATTGATGCTCAAATAAAATGTCAAGTGAGTTGAGATTTTCCCGTTTCTCACATTTCTAATACCAATCTGTAGTGTAAATCATGTAGAGATACGTACACTGCACTTTGTTTTAAATAATTACCTTTTGTGTGGAAAATGGTGTGTGTGTGTGTGTGTGTGTGTGTGCTCTTATTGTATAAAAAAACTATTTTTATATCTGGCTCTGTATCTAAGGAACTTACATTCTGAGCTCCCTTTTTAAACCATTACGCTATAGTATCCCTACCCTTTCTAAATAAAGTCCTTTTCCCATGCCCCTGAGTCGTATAGGGCTCTGAGTTCCTCTGCAGTCCTCTTTAACTTTGTCGGATGGAAGTATAGACAGATACATGGAAATAGAATGAGGGATAGGAGGAAGGGGCACAGAGCACAAATCCTTCTCCGATGCCCTTGCCTGTGTTAGGGCTAACTCTCCCCAGGGAGCCTTCTCATGACCCCAGGACTTAGAGGAAAAGATGGCGCCAAGGGAGGGATAAGACGATGAAAGAGTGGAAAGAAACAGGGAGATATTGACTGTGCAGCAGCTTGTTTCTCTCTGCTGTGGAGCCAAGCATCAGATGAAGTTAGAGACCTGAGGTAACCCAACGTCCTCTAGCGTCAGCCTGGTGAGACCCCTCAAACTTTTTGGGGCTAATCATTAATTGATTTTGGTGTCTCTGTCAAAGTAGTGCAGTTGTGTTTTGCAGTGGTGCTGCGCCTATGACGCAGGCGCAGACTAAAGTCGTTCACTGAGGTTATGCTTTGTGCGTTTTTGTCAAGGTGACTGCTGCACTGTAAACACAAAGAGTAATACGCATGCTGTTTAGTCAGCATCTTGATTTGCCATGCCTGTCAGGTAGCTGGATTATATGTGCAAAGGTGAAGTGCTCACTAACATATATATATATATATATATATATATATATATATATATATATATATATATATATATATATATAAACAATTTAGGAACATCATTTAAGAGAAATAAGCCTGTGTGCATAGTAAAAAGTCTTAGATCTTTTATTTCAACTCATAAAAAATGGGAGTAAAACACAAGTGTTGTACATTTGCCCCGGAAGACGGAACTTTACAGTAAATCTCCAGAACCTAAATCTGATCAGCAGAAACTCTAAAGAGAAATATGTCATACTGGACAACTGATCACTGGGAAATGCAGTGCCAAAACTCCAGAGCTAGCAGCAAAAAACAGAATCTTGAGGATTAGGACCTAGATAGAACTAAAATAGGATTTAAATATAAAAGTATGCAGATTACAGCTCCATCAAGCATCTGCCTGCCTATCAATCTAGCTTTCCAGCCACTCATCTGTCTGTTTTGCTGTTTTTAATATTGTATAGGCTGATTGAAGTTCTTCCCTCTTTACACCAATCTCTGTCTACACCTTTGCCCACTGTCAGTGTTTATTGAGTGATTTCGTTACTCATGTCACTCATTTTACCACAAAACATTTTTTTTTTTAAAAACACTAACACATTCTCCTTTTCTTACCACATCTTGAGTGTATTTCAGTGTGACACTCTTCTATACCCTTTCTCTCTCGTCTCAAAACATGGGGACAAAGACCCAACAACAATGATAAGAACAGCAACAATCAATGTTTGACGTTGTCATCTCTATAAAACTAGTCACATCCAAGTAAAATGTGGACAAAGCATAGGATATGAATGAAAAGCAGGAGGTACACACAACTCGTTCTCTGAACACCACAGGATGGCGCTAACACACATGTTGCAAGAAGTAAATTATATTTCCCCTCTGGACTAATTTTGTTTCACAGAGAATAACGTTATCTCACATCCCGTTCACTATTCAGGTCGCTACTCCAGGCTGCGCCGCTGCGGCCCACAGTAACGTTACACATCGCGGATCAAATTGTTCGTAAAAGTCGTTAGGCTATATTGTTTCGGGGACAATGACATGGCTGGATAGCTAGCTTGTCTTGTTGTTCAACATATTGTCAAATTATTTTTACTGATTGCCAACTGTACACAATGTTATTGACTTTGGATCTTGCTAGCATAGCGTTAGCTTTCTGGCTCGTAGCTAAACTGAAGGGTTCTATCAGCTATCTCCGGTTGCTAAGGGTGGCAAGTCGTATCTAAGGTCCTTCCAATTTCCTGGAGGAGTGAACAACGTTTGCATTGCATAAGAACCTGATGGATGGGAATGATTGTTCCAGGTATTAGTCAAACCGTCAGGCGTAACCAGGGAAACAGCGTCATTGTTTGTAAAAACTTTTGATTTTGATTGTAAAACTAATTAAAATATAAACTAATGTTTTAAAAATATGCTATTTGGCAAGTGACCATGGTATAAGCGGGTTAATGCCCTTCGAGGTGTCCATTGTCAGATATTTTAAGGTATATTAATGGACGACGGCGAGGCGTGAACCCTTACTTAATGTATAGATACAATAACCAACTTGTGATGTCTGTTTGTTGCAAATTCATATCACCCCAACCTAACAGACAAAATGACAAGTTATCTTCTGATACAATTTGTCTCCAATTTAGCATTGTGTATGGCCAGTAAATAAACCTTTTCATGTGGAAACCTTTCTTGTCTACCTAAGGCTGCATTCACACTGTTGTGGTTTTTGTAGTTAGTGCTGCCTCAGCCACACGTACTGATAACGAAAAGCAGTTTTGTTATCACAGTGATTCGCTGGAGTCGCTGCTTCTATCAGTAAACTGTACCCTCCATTTTCAGTCTGTTTGTTGTAGTTGGCTGCCTACGTTTTGTCAATCCTCGCTTCTTTTTTTCATGTTATTTAGTCAGTCACTGTCATGATTGCTTCTCTAAGATGTTGAACTGTGCTGCTTAAAAAAAGATGCCAGGCATAGGACCTTTTCCAAAGCGACTGCTTTATATCTGCCTCCAGGCCGCTCCACGTATATACACTTTAAAGTGGAAAAGCAGTAAAAAAAAAGCAACTTGCAATAGTGTTCCTGGAGTGTTCTCTGGAAAGCAGGCTGTGGAGCATTCCGTCTCTGTGCTACTAGCATAACCCAGTTCTAGCACTGTGTGTGCATTCATTAAGTCTATTTAGCTTCAGTCACATCGGCAACACTCCTGAAGCCTTTGAAACCACAATGATAGAAATATTTACTGCATCCCTCTTTGGTCACTGTGATCGGCACATTACACAACTTCAAGCCTGCCTACTCTATATTTACTTTTACTTTGGCTCAGTCACACAGAGGGAGTGCAAATACAAATGCTTCAATGTTTGTTTTTGTTGCAGTTTGGGTTAGTGGAAGTGCTCTTATTTTTATATAATTGTGACATTGAACTACACAGGACTGGAGTAGTGTTTGATTCTTCAACTTGTCAAGTACTTCCCCACATTCAGAAACCCTCAGGTTTGTGTTTGCCCAAATGTAACTTGATGTAAAGTGTCTGACCCAATCATTCATCTACCCCAGTGGTTCTCATCTTTTCTTGGGCCAGTGCCCCCCTATCCATTATCCAGGTCCCTTACCACCCCTTATCAATTTAAATGTAGGCACTGTAGAAAAACAATAAAAAAATCTGTGGGCAAGCGATTCAGAAACAAAGCCTTGTCTTTAGCAGGGAGAGCCTCATCAAAAAAGCTACAGATGATGGTGGTAACAGTCTAATGATAGAATTGTGGATGTGTACATTTGAATGTAGGACTAAATTAATTACGAAATGAAACCAAACACCCTCCAAGAACACCTCAACGCACCTTATCTGAATAGCCCCTGGGGTGGGGTTGAGAAATGCTAGTCTGCTCTCTTCAAGCTGTTGCATTGTTCATTCTGTCCCCAGCATACAATGAAGCCAAATTACTAACAAATGACTGTACAGCAGTCAAATATATATTTACAAAAGTGCAGGGCAGTATTAAAGATGCAGATTGACCTATACTTTATCTTTCCTGACCTGTACTTTATCATGAAAGTGTGTACATCTATCTTTCTGCTTCCCTCTTTTTCTCTCTCCCTCACTCACTGTTAAACTGTATGATAGATCATTAGCATTGAATGGACTTCAATCCGCTCATTACATGTCCCATTTAACTTCACTGTATAACACTCTACTTTTCATAACCAGACAGAAAAAGTGGGGGAGATAGAAGCAGAAAGAAGGAATGCACGTGGGAAGACCTAGACAGAATGAGAACGACAAAGACAAAAGTGTGGGTGTGACTAAGAGAGTTAGTCAACAAGAGAGAGTAAGGAAGCGGAGAGATGAGGACAAAGATACCACAAGAAAACGAAGACAGATAGAAAGATAAAGCGTTCCAACCAGAAAGGGATTAAATCTTCGGTGAAGAAAGTGGCAGTGAACTAGGAAAAGAGAAGAGAATCTGTGCTTTCTTTTAATTGTGTTGATATAATCTCTACTAGTAGTGTGGAATTAGTATGGAATATCTATTCATATCAAATACACCTCAATTAAAATTAGATGATAATGACTACGCTTTAGTCTGTTGTTTCTTTCCCAACCATTTAACAGCTGATGACTGACGACAGAGAGGGGAAGTATTCGAAGCATGTAATCACCTTTTTATAAGTGTTATTTTTCTATGTTTTTCATTAACCCTGCTGTAGGTGATGCAGTGGAGAGGTCAGTCCAATGTGTCAATGTGTGTGTGTGTGAAGGTTTCACTTTATGCATGCTACTTGCTGTTCTTGATGTATTCATAAGGTTGCACTGACAAAGCTGTGTGTTGGGTTATAAGTGGTTTCACTTCATGCATGCCATACATTAGTTTTAATGTGGGTTTTAATCCATAAATGCTTTGTGTGTGTGTGTGTGTGTGTGTGTGTGTGTGTGTGCGTGTGTGTGTGTGTGTGTGTGTGTGTGTGTGTTTTTGTGTATTTAATGGGTGGGTTGTACGTTGGTGTATCAGTACTTGTATGTTGTTTTTAACATCTGGTTTGTTTCATTATATGCATGCTAATTTGTGTGTTTATATATGTTTGGATGTTTATGTGGATTTATTTTGTGTGCATGCATGGTTAACTGTGTGTAATGTTTGTTTTCTATATCCATATATTTATGATGCTAAGTGGTGATAGTCTTGTTTGTGATGACGCTGATAATGACAAGGGCAATTCAGGCAAAACTGATGCATTGAGTGCTTTTTACTATTTGTTTTATGTAGCTCCACAGAAATGACATAGAACTGTGTTAAACCTGATGAAAAACTCATATGTTTATAACAACAGTCACTGGAGTGCTTCGTCTTTTCTTTCCTCACCTTCACCGCAGGTTTCATCGCCTTGCTTATCTGCACTGACCCGTCTATTGACCCAATGTTCTCTCTCCTCCTTCTCCCTGTAACTTTACATCCCCGCCTAACTCCACACCTCCCTTTATCACTTCAACTCCTAGTTCACCCACTGCTCAAAGTGCCTCCTCCCTCTCCTCTCCTTTGATCCCTCAGCATGTAGGACCTACAACCCCAAATCAGGAAAAAAATTGGGACAGTATGGAAAACACAAATAAAAAAAGAAAGTAGTGATTTCTAAATGTACTTTGACTTGTATTTCATTGCAGACAATACAACAGCACATAATTGAATGTGTTCCTCATGATTTTTATTGTTTTTTTTCCCCAAAAAAACAAAATTCCTATTTTGGTTCTTGCAACACATTTCAAAAAAAGTTGGAACAGTAAAGCATTTACACTTTGTAATGTTGCCATTCCTTTTCACAACACTTAAAAGACGTTTAGGGACTGAAGACACCAAGTGATGAAGTGTTTCAGGTGTAATTTTGTCCCATTCTTGCTGAAAACAAGTCTTAAGGTGGTCAGCCCTACGGGGTCTTCGTTGTCGCATTTTGCGCTTCAAAATGTGCCACACATTCTGTATTGGAGACAGGTCGGGACTGCAGGCAGGCCAGTCAAGTACCCGTATCCTCTTCCTCCGCAGCCAGGACTTTGTAATGTGTGCAGAATGTGGTTTTGCATTATCTTGTTGAAATATGCATGGACATCCCTGGAAAAGATGTCTTCTTGAAGACAGCATATTGTGCTCCAAAATCTCTATGTACTTTTCAGCATTAATGGTGCCATCACAGAAGTGCAAGTTACCTTTGCCAAGGGCACTGACACAACCCCATACCATGACAGACCCTGGCTTTTGAACTTGTTGCTGGTAACATCTGGATGATCCTTTTCTTCTTTGGTCCGGAGTACCTGAAATACTGATTCATCTGACCACAGTACACGTTTCCACTGTGTGATGGTCCATCCCAGATTCCTCCGAGCCTCAAGTCGACGGCTGTAACTACGTATTGTGGTACTTGACAAAGGTTTGCCAAAGTAGTCCTGAGCCCATGTGGTGATATCGCTTATAGATGAATGACGATTCTTGATGCAGTGCCACCTGAGGGATCGGAGATCACGGTTGTTCAGCTTAGGCTTGCGCCCTTGTCCTTTACGCACTGAAATTCCTCCACATTCCTTGAATCTTTTAATTATGTTATGCACTGAGCCAATGTCTTCCTATCTTTCTTTGAGGAACATTGTTTTTAAACATTTCAATAGTTTTCTCACGTATTTGTTGGCAAACCGGCGATCCTCGGCCCATCTTTGCTCCTAAAGGACTAGACCTTTCTTGGATGCTGCTTTTGTACCAAATCATAATTACAATCACCTGTTGACATCACCTGTTTCAAATCACATCATTATTTAACCAATTTACCTGATTACTAGCCCTTAATTGCTCCTGTCCCAACCTTTTTTTAGAATGTGTTGCAGGTCTGAATGACAGGAAAGGATGTATATTTACAAATGAAATTAAGTTGACCAGACAAAACATGAAATATTTTTGTGTTCACAATGTCTGCAATGAAATACAAGTCAAAGTACATTTAGAAATCACTACTTTCTTTTTTTATTTGTGTTTTTCATACTGTCCCAACTTTTTCTGATTTGGGGTTGTATTTCCTCTACTACCCATTTTGCTTTGCTTTCAACCATGCTTTTGTCTCTCTCTGTCCATCTATCTAATACCTCTGTCAAATAATTTTGATTCTCTCTTTTCTGTCTGACACATTTTTCAGGAGAAATGGAAATACTTAGGAAAGAGAGAGAATGAAGACATTTGACAAATTTCCCATGCTGGATTCAAGTCCAGAATTTGGCAATCACATGTCTAGGATCAGCAACCAAGGTCTTACCTTCCATACACTAGTTGGACTCTTTATTGAGCCAGCTATATGCAAAACATGGGGAATGAGATTTAAGGTAGTGTGAATACATGGAAACTAAAAGAGTGGCACATATGGAGGGAGGTACCCTTGGTTTGGGGAAATGCTAAGTCAAACAACCACTTGAGTGAGCTCAAAATTCAGCATCATATTGAGCAGCCAGTTTACTCAATTTTACGCAATACAGTGAAAAAGAATATTAGCCTCAACAGGGACTCTATGACTTTACTTTACATGTTTTAGAGAGGGATAAGCCATTGATGGAGCAGCTGCCAAGCTTTAAGCAAGCTGATTAAATGCATGATTGAAAAAGAAAATAAATGCTTAGGAAGAGTATCAAGCAACCAGCATGGTCTTACAATTCCTCACATTTAAAAATTCATAATGGCTGGCATGTCATGTGGTGTCATCAGCCTGCCCAAACATTGTCTCACCAAATGTTTTGCTTCTTTTTAAAGCCAGTCAATGAAAAACACACAAACCATGCACGTTTTTTAGTTGTCCTATACTTTGGTTCAATATCTTAAACTTCTCAATTTCTTCCATAAATAAAGTAACTGTGGCTATTTTGCACACCCTGAAATACTTCATATTTTTTGCTGTATCCCATTATATGCTACTGCTATGGCGGTTTGATTGAATCTATTCTTCTATACACAAACTCCCATCCCCTTCTCCTGAACTCTTTCCCTCTGTCACCCTCCATCTTCTTTTGATTTTCCTCTTCATCACTGCTACCCCAGCCCTGATTTCACCTCCCTCTATCCAGTCAATTTTCTCTTCATTTCCTTCTCCACTGTTTCCCTTGTACAGAGCATTCCATGCATCTTGGTTTCCACCATCACTTCTTTAACTTCCCTCCTCCGTCTTCCTCTCTTTCCCTTCCTCCCTCTCTGTTTGTGTTTTCCTCCCTGGCCAATAGCCACTTCAGCTAAATTCTGTCTGACAATGCCCAAAAGAAGCTGAGACATTAGTAATGATGGAACCTCAAGACAATTAAACACACTTCAGGAGAGGGTACCTGGAGGAGATACATAGCCTACATTTAGCTGATGTGGTCTATCCTGCAGTTACAGGGGAACCAGCGGTCTGAGATGTTTCTATTGTAAGCAACTTTAAATCAGACTGAGCTGAGCCAGCTAAAAACGTAATGAACTCTACTATTAAATAGGAGAAACTAAGCAAACACCATGTCCTACATGTGTTCAAGTGTATGTATCAGCGGGAGGCTCCACTTGGTAACAGCCAGACCCTTGTACACTGTAGCCCAGAGGACTTTTGTTCCCTCTGCCATGCCTGTCAGACTGCCAATCACCAGCACACCTCTTTCTGCAGTAAGAGGATTAAAGTCAAGAGCACACTGTACCACAGGACTGCAGCTAGTTAGCTAAGTCAGCAGCTTACATTTTAACATAACATATTTTCCCCAATTTTTTCATTTGTGGCGTTACCATTTCAGTTATTATTCACAAGAACACACACTCTATAAATATTCTACCACAACTAAAATATTAACAAGGGGAACTTGTAAAGCGAATCAATGTGCCAGGCACACACACACAGACACACACACACACAGACACACACACACACACACACACACACACACACACACACACACACACACACACACACACGCACAAAGACACACACACACACACAAATAATTTAGACTACTTACTTTAGGTCCTGGAAGGGTTCTGCCCTTACATGCGATGTCTCTACAGAATGGCTGAACACCACACCTTCGTTCCCTGTAGAGAGGGTAAGAGTGGATGAAAGGAAGGAAAAGAAAACACACCCATCTTTTGTTTGAAAGCCTGCACACTATTGCACCGTACCTCTGTTCTTGGAGCTGAGACAGACACTTAAAATGCATGACAAAGTGTGTTTGTGTGTCATTCACATTATGTTCAAATATGACAGCATTTCCAATAGCAATATATACATTTACTGGTAACATGTAGTACCAATGTTGTAAGTAGTATGAAGATGGGGATGATGGGGAGCTGGATGGTGTTTGACTTCAACATTGGAGATGGGGCTTCATGTCCTGTCTCTAAATGGAAGTCAATGTTGACTTGATTTTTAAAATAATCAAAGGCATAATCTTTCCCAAACCTAGGTGGTATTGTATTCCCCCCAAAACACAGTGTGCTAATGCAAAACAGTTACATGCAGTATGAACATAATTGTTCGTAGACAAGGTTGGCTCTGATATAATGCAGTGTTTAACACCCCGTGTGCAGCAAGGACCTCTGCTTTAGCCTGCAGCCCTGAACAGATGCTTGGGGGGACGTGCTGGACAATGGCTCCTGCTGAGACACGATGCTACTTAAATCATTGCTTGAAACTGAAGCAGTACATGCAAAGTTCAATTTAAGCAAATTCAAGGAGGACCTGTGGGGAGGATCAGGACAACAGCTTTTTTTTTCAGTTGGAAACATAGTTTTCTAAGGGTTTATTCCAAGGCCCACTGAACACTGCACACATGTGTATGTCTCTGAGACTGCCAACAGAAGGAAACAAGAAAAGAGAAAATGCTTCCAGTTCTCTCAACAATGGTGGAGATGGCAGTTAAAGGTTTGTGTGTTTCAGTGTTTGATTGCTACTCTGTACAATGATGTTTCTCACTTTGTCAACCACCACGTCATGTTTGGTCCAGCTTCTGAATGTGTTACTTTTGGTTTCACTTCATTATTTACAATTGTCTGAGATACTCTCCTGAGCATGCTGCAGTGTACATGAAATGCTTATGAGCTTGGCATAGCCTTTTGGGTGGCACCTCTCCTGCTACAGAACACCCATGATGTGTTTTCAAAGCAGAGCCAGTACATTGGAACCAACACAATTCACACTGGGTTTATATTTTCATAAATGGAAATCAAGCGTAAGCCCACTAGTATCACACCTCACTAGCTGCCATGGCACTGGCTTGCATTGGCAAACAGCCTTACATGCAAGCTTCCACATTAGATATGCGGTCTTTGCTATTCACCTTTCGCCACTGCAGAGGGCAGCAATGTGTGGAAACATTGTTCATGTTAAATTGAAAAACGTACCTATCTATATATCTTAATAATACATATTGTAAATAAACATGGGCATAGCATGGCTCCACTGGACCTCAGTGCATGAGCTGAATGGATGTGTTCCTATTTGCATTCTTTTCACTGATCCGTTTCTTATCTCTGACCTCCATCAATCAGTAAATGATGGCAACATTCTTTGTGCCTCTAATGGACATATCTACTCAATTACCCAGGCCTGTGTTTATGTATTTTGTATTTATGTAGTTCACCTTGAAAGTTGAATTTGTGTGTTTGTGTAAATGTATATGCTGTGTGTTCCTGGAATATAAAATAACAGAATTACCGGCATGTTCTAACATGCAAACAGTTAGAGATGTGCACACACACATACACACACACTTACACCACTTGATTTTCTCACTCACATTCAATCAGAGAGAATAAGTAAATGAGATATATTGTAGTCCGCCAAAGGGCAATTATCCTCTCTCACTTCTTCGTTTTTCTTTGCTTTGTCTTTTTTCCTCTGCAATTATACTCACCTGGCTTTGCTTAGATTGCACCATCTGTCTCTTTTTCGCTTCCTTTGTGTCTCTCTTTCTGTTCCTACTGTATCTCTCTCTTGTTCTAGCCTTTTTTTTCCCGATTCAGCAAAAAAGACTCTGCTTGCTGACCCAAGTCTTGTTTGGCTGCACTCATCAAGAGCACTCTGCTTAACAGCTTACAGCATGTGTATGTACTGTAAGCTATGTGGGTCCTCAAGGAACCTTGTTACACAAATTAGTCCAAGCCCAATACTGGTCCATCGCTGTCTGTATCTACGCCTTCATGAATCATGAAAATAATTCTTTCAGAAAAAGCGTGGGAGCTTGTCAAAACGCTGACCTCTACAATGATCTATACATGTTTGTGGAATCATTTATATTCATTTATAGCTTTACCATGATACACTGTTTTACACTGATATGATTGATACTGCCATTGTATTACAATTCAGACAGCAACAATGATGATATAGTTATTATAAACATACAGTATGTCAGATATCTGGATGCAAAATTAATTTCCTTTTCATAGAGCATTCTGGGTGTCAGACAATTAACCTGTCTCACTCTGCCTTACAGAACTCCTAACCAAATAATCTGTGTTGCACAACATTTTCGGAACATGGAAATTGCCTAGATAAACCATACCTAATATTAAAGGTGCCCTGTTTAGTTTTCTTGTAAACAAACACAAGCTATGTTTAAATTCAGTGTTACTCAACAAAACACATTCAGTGTATCCTTAAGCTTGAACAATTGTGTTGAATGCATTTCCTTCCTCATAAAACATTTATTTTTTATAAATTTATTTATTTAACACATTCCTCATGGGGGTGGCAGAAACTAACTAAATGGCTTTAAGTATGTTAAATCCAGAATTGTTAACATCCATATTTAATTTCACCTTCTTCTTCCCTGCCTGTGCTGGCACACTGCTGCACATCTTGGCGTGTTACCACCACCTGTGGATCAGTGGAACAGTGTGAAACCAGTGGCATGACTGTGTACTGCGTCGCAATTAACAAAAGGGGGTGCCACATGAAAACACCTTACAGCGTTACTGGTGGTCCCCTTTTAGACTAGTAAACTGCACTTACTTAATGTTGGTCATTTTGTGTGTATATATAGTACAGTATATGTTGTCTTTTCTTTTGTGCATACCACCTACCTGTGACTCTAAGTTTCTCGGTGCCGATGCTGATCTCCTCTTCATCCGCGGAGAACAGAACTCTCTCTCCATCTGCACTCCTCACCTCAAACCTCTGACACTGAGCCTCTACCATTTCTGAACCTGAGAAAGTGGGAGAAAGAGAGAGGGGCACCGGGTTAAGATTTATAGCAAAGAAAAATTCACGGCACATAAAACATCTGGTAGATGTTTTTATCCAAAGCTCCTTACAAAACCATCAGTGCATGGAAGGTTAGTCTTGAACGACCACAGCGGGATTTAAACTCTGAACCCCAGCATCTCTAAGTGTTGTCTTTTGCACACCAGTGCAATATCTGTGGAGCTACTGGGACCACTTACGTGATCCATGCTGTTATAATATATTATCAGTAGGGAAATATATTAATAATTATCATAATAATAATAGCAACAATAGAACAATGTCCCACTTAGTCTGGAAAATCCACAGAACAAGCTGAGTTGGAACTACTTTCTACTGTACTAAAACTGTTGACAGTGTGCACAGTTGATCATTTTAAACTATTTAAAGAGGATTTGCGCTTAACGCATTTTTCAATGCTTTAAGCATCATGCGCTGCATTCTAGTCACAGTAAAGATGAATCGTAAACTGGGACCTCGTCAGACAGGACTACCTTGTGTTTGGAGTTTGTAAAGCCCCTGTAAAACTTGAGAAATATAACTTTCACCTTAATTTAAATTTCCCTTTATAATTTTGCCTTGAGGACAAACAATATCCTTTAAAGAAAAATGTCAGGTGTGACAAAGAAAATATTTGTTATATATTATGTTGATTATTAACTATATCGATAACTATAACAATTTTTTTGGTTCATAAAATGTACCTGGATTCACAAATATGTAGGATATTACTACATACATTCCTGTAATTGTACTTTGCAACATCTGCTGTGATGTATTATTATCAGCTGGAGTGTGCAGTGCGTGTTTGACGTTTGCAGAACGTTATCGCTCAGCTGTGTGGATGCTCACATCGTTATAGTTATAGAAACATATGAAGAAATACTAGTTCCGCTTTTCTATGGAAAGTAACTGTGTATGTCCAAAAGGTTGAATAGCCACCATTTGCATACAATTGTATTTGCTTTTATTCCTATTGTTATGGGAGGTATGTGGTGATTGTTTATGGATATCTAAAAGCAAGTCACCCATTTTTACTTTTTAGTACCAGTTGCTGCAAGAGACACATCTTAGATTTGTTGCTGGCGCCTTTTCAAGCAAATGTTGACAGTGAGATTTGAAAAGCTGATAAATCTGTTGACAAAGTAAATAAATTACCATTACGTTAATTTTGTTTATCCATGTTTACCTTCATTTTGTGATTTGGACTGTGGTGTGCTGCCATGCAAACCCTGCTGAGCCTCAAGAAAAGTCTATCTCTCTCCCTATCCCCTTTCTTCCTTGTCTGGTCTCCCAGGCTATTACAAGTGTCAATTAGAAACCCAGAGTGCCTTGTCAGTAATAATCAAACTTTATTAACAGCCATCAATCTGTGATTAAGCTCCTTTTCTCGTCTCTCTCTCACTGTCTTTATCCTTTCTATCTCTCCCTCCTTCAGCCTCTCACTCCTCCACCGAGTGTGTTAAAAAGCATTTGAGATTTGTGTTGTGAAAGGCTCACCCTACAGCAAGGTGTGTGTATGTGTGTTATAAATGTATGCAAAGATTTAGGAGATGGAAGGGGGGGGTTGACAGAGATGGGGAAAGTATGGTGAGAGGGGAATGAAAGAAAGAAAAAAGAGGGTTTAAGTTTATGAAGGAGAGATAGAGAGAAAGTGAAGCCGGTTTAAATTGGAGCTGTGCTGAGCTAGTTGCCGTCTCAGACATCCAGCTAGTTCTCTTTGGCTGCATAGTTCAGCACTCATCCTATAATACAGCTTGTAGAGCAGATTTACAACGTGGGTGCAGGTCAGCATATTTCCAAAGATTTTAGTATTTGTTTCTTCTCATCTTCTTAGTAGGGGTGTATAACATATTCTGAAACAGCAGGAGATCAGCAGCTTCAATGACAGTGACAACTTCATTCAAGAGAAATAAAGTTTTCATATATCAGTACACATCTGTAGAAGACGAATATGTAGCATCAGACAAAGAGGTAATAGAAGACAATATGTGACTGTTCATAATGTAATGCCTGTTTACAGATAGGAGACAACTGCTGATAAAATGATCTGGTCTTTAACTACAGTATTGTGACTATATTCTCTTTGCACTGTGTGATTATATAGGAATTGTGCCTACGGCTTTAACGCTAAATTGAAATGAACCTGGGAATAAGAAAAAGGTTTATGGAATGACCAAAAAGCAATTTGGTGCTCTTTACTGTATGTGTGACAAAGTGGGCTGAAGTTATTTGTTTTAAATTGATCGCTTAAAGAAAAGGACTAACAGAGAGTGGAGCAATGGCCGGGGGACACATCTCTTTATGCAAATGAACAGCGATGCGGTGTTGCAATGAAAAACTAAACGGTTGATGTGATCACTGTGAAAAAACTTCTTTTGAGTTTAGTTCTAATTGATGTGTTAGTCAGTAATCCTCTAAACTGCGAAATGGAAAGGCTTATTATAACTGTCGTCACTTCTGAAATGTGTGTTGAAACGGACAACAGTGAAAAGAATAAAGCATAAAAAGCATAGAATATCAATGCACACCGAATGAAATTTAGACACTTTGCAATGACATAACTGTGTTGCGTTAAATGTCTCCTGACATTGTACATATTTTACACATTCAGTTGTGAAAACATGAGGAGTGGTTGGTCCAATAATACGATATGATCTTTTTGGTTCATCTTATTAGCGATCTGCAGGTAGCTAATGTTAATTCTGTGTAAATTAAGTGCTTTTGGTCAATTAATTTGCTCCTGCAAATGTCTCTTCCCCTGTTAAAACCAAAGTAATTCTGCTGTCACCAATAACAACAGGACTTCTCATTAGGCAGACATGTTAATTGATGCACTGATTTAAATAATCACTTCCTGACAGGCTCGCCTCTGTTGTCACAAGTGCCTCTCTCAGCAGGATCCTTCAGTAACAATAAAGCTTTATGAATCTCTCACTGATGAAGAGAGGTGCTAGAGAAAAAAAAAGTATTACAGTACAGATCTGAACTTCTTAACGTCTCAAGCCTGTGACATGAGCTTCAGTCTGCTGAGCCATTTTAATGTTTTAAGCATGGTGAGAGCACCGTCTTTGGTTTATTACCACTTTAGAACACAAACACTGCATTACATTTGGGATAATAAATGCTATTCGTACCAGCATGCTGTCACATGTTAATTTCTGGTTGTCATGGTTCACACAAAACTACAGCTCCGTACCTATCCCTGCTCAACAATAAAGTTATATCAGAACTTGTAGAAACTAACACATTTCTTGAGGTCAATAACAGCAGTATCTGCAATATTTTCACTGATGTATGATGGTGTGTGTGTGTCATCTTACAAGAGGTTAATGCAAGAACTGATATTCAACAATCTGCTTTGATCTGAAATACTATAAGAAAAAAGAAGCTCATGTCTTAACTTTATCACAGTATGAAAACTACTGTCTCCAAAGTACTGGACACCTTCTTCAGGAGCATAAAGATAAACTAAAGTCAAGCAGTAGGGTGATCTGAAGAAGGAGTGGAAGCCACCAATGAGCCACTGTCACTGCCCCTGTCTACTGTGCTCAACGGAAAAGCAGAGAGAGACCACGGGAAAATACAGCATGTGGAGCCGGCAACGAATGTCGAAATGAAGATTGTTGGAACAGTGGAAAGACTTGGTGACCCGTTTCTGTCCCGTTTGAATAAAGTGTTTTATGATGAGTTTACAGGGTAACGTTAATACATTTGTCTTGGTTGATGAAAGAGACAAACTTGAATTCCGAAAGTGTAAGGTTATATTTTTATGTTTAGGTCTAGGAATATTTCCTTTCTTGACATTTAGTTAGTTCATTTTGTTGACTAAAAAGCTAAGAAGACATCTACAGTAAAGGTGCCAAATTTTCCCTTTAAGTCCCCATCCTTACTTCACATTCATAAAGAACTAGAAGGCACTGAGAGTGTGCAAAGTATCCAAAAACATTGATTAATTATCCAACTTGCTGCGTCACCCAGTCATCATTTACTTACTAAATTAGTTTGTTAAGAATAGCAATGTGATCTGAAGTTTATGTAGGTGTGAGAGAAGCACCTGACTGTTACAGTGGTCTACACCAAAGACAAAGAGTAGCAGAAAAAAAACAATATCTTTACATTAACAAAGGGTCAGACGGCTGCATCTAATAGTGATGAACCATCAGAGAATGATCGACTGACCCTGCATTTCCCTTCCCCTTTTATACAGTAGCATGTTTTCAGCTCATTGTTTTGGTTTTACGGCCCACAGCTAGTTTTGATTCAGTCTCGCTGCTGTAATTATTAGCTTTGTTTCCAGAAGAAGGCAGCTGTTTTTAGTGAACAAAGCTCTGATAATCCCACTGTACGCTACCTTCCCAGCACCGAACGGCAGGCAGATGAGTGATCAACTAGCTTTTGAACACAATGGACCATTTAGCAGCTAAAAAGCCAGACAGTTCCCTCAGAATTTTTGCGGAACCCAAAACCAAGCTTACATGAGAGTGAGTATTGGATTTCCATTCATCCGGTGGCCAGAAACATGGCTTTAAAGACATGTTAATGTTGTTTTGTGTGTGCTGGATGTCTACACAGACGCACAGCTAGGACTTGGCTATTACAGCCTTGTGCTGTAATAGGGCCTGTGAAAACAGGTTTCCATTACATGATCAAGGGCACATCGACATCAGTTTGATTGCCGAGGATGGGGAAAGTGCTTCTCATTCACATCTCCAACTCAGTCTTATCCACCAGAAGCATGAGTCCCTAAACTAGCCTGCCGCTGATGGTCACCTATGCATCATTTATAGGTTTCTTTCATCACCATTTTCAATTTACTCTGCCTCCGTTACATATATCCGTCTCTTGTTCTTGCAACTCAATTTCTGAATAGGTTAAAACAAAAGACAAATTGTTAAACTTTTCCCATACTTGAATGGGACTCTGAGTTCTCCAATTTGTATTCTGTAATTAATGAAAAGAGCACATTAAAATGGTGCCTGTGTAACTTTACTACTGCACATTAAAGCATTCAGGCCATAATAAAGTTATATGGGTTTGCTATGCTGGCTTTTTAATTCAAGGCTTTAAATTAGGGCTTCTAACAATGATGGGATGTGACAAACAAAGACAATGTGAAAAAGGTTTGGGGGATATGTAGAAAGAAGAGTGTGGCTAAGCCAAGTAAATGCTGCATGCATGGTTGATTTTCCTAAACAGGTCAACAAGAATTTTAATTACAATCAGCTTCAATGCGCTTTGTGATTATGCCTCCCCACCACTCTCACCTTTCTTTCCCTCAGCATCCTTCTCTCACACCCCTGGAGATGAGAGATCACACGTGTGGGTGGAACAGTTTGTGACATTCGTGTACATTTTTGTTCTTTAAATGTGTGTCTGGGCTCGGATACTTTTTGGGTACATCCCTGGCCATGCGTATTTGCATATGTGAATGCTAATATATTCTCCAAGCCAAGAAACACTCCTAAAATTAGGCGGTTTTTGTCCTTTGGCTATTTAGAGAAAATTGACCAAGTTTTGTGTCATTTAAATCACTCTACAGTATTCCTTAGGTCAAAAATGCTGGCAATATGCTAAATGTAGCATTAATGCTTTTAAGGGAAAGATGAGGTTATATAACTCAAACTTTAGTGTCCTTGCACTGTTAGATGTGAATTTTATGACTGTTTTTTAAGATTTCTCTGGCTTTTAATGCTTGGCTGGGTCTGGCCATTGGCTAAATCACTTTCACCTTTTATGAATTGGAGTACAGCCTGGGACCTCCAGGCAGGGCCCATTCAACAGCTACATAGTCTAGACAAAAAGGTTAGGGGGACTTTTCAGCAGGAGCATCAGCAAAATCGACTTTCTAAAACTGCAGCCATACTAGCTGGCCTGGAAGGATTTGTCTAATAATGGAAGGTGCAAGGGCATCTTTATACCTTTACCTCCCCAAAGAAATGTATGCTGTGACATACTCTGTCCTTTACTGTATGATTAAAGATATATTACATTGTAGTGACTAAATTGGGCATTGCTCTACGTTGTGGGGTATTCACAGGCATACCTGTCACATATGGTTGTTACACCATATATGAGTCTATGTTTTCATATATCAGATTAATCACATTTAATCAAACAGGCACAGAGCCTGGATAGCTAAATTGTGTGTGCAGCTTCAGTCTTTTCGATTCTTCGATAGTTGAAAAACATTTTTTAGGGTTCAAATTTAGTTTGAAGGTTTTACAAATATTTTGCTTACTTGGCATGCAGTCTTTCTTGTGAGAAATTAGCTTTGTCATACAGACTGATATTGGTCCAAATGTATACCTTTATGTAACAGTTAAGAACAGTTAAGGGATGAGTTGATCATCGGCCAGTTAAACAGACACGGGGGTGCAAGTGCGTTGTGTTTGTGTCCACACATTCACACATACAAAACACATGCAATTACAGCTGGAGATATAGTAGCTCATATATTAGTCTAATAGGAACTTCTCTCTCTAAGACATGCACACTTGTGCACAAACCAAACAGTTTCCTGACACCAAAACCCACCAAATCAGACCTTCAAAGACTTCAGGCAGGCACAGATCTGTGTTTGCTTCCTTAAAAAGACAGTTTGCTAGCAGTGCTTTGGATATGTATGTCAACTTAACACAAGCAGCAAACTCTCCCTTTTATATTTATATTATATACTCTCCCTAGATTATATTGGCACTAAGCGTCTCCTTGGCTACGCTCCAATGATCATCAACCTGTGCATAAACATTACAAACACACTTTTCAAATTGATTATCCTTAATGATGTGACCACAAGGGTTCTTTTTCATGTATGCATACTATCAAATGCTAACATGCTTATCTGCGTATGCGCATATCTGTGTGTTTATTAATTAACATGCAGACAAAAAGCAATGAACTGGAGAAATCAGAAACACTAAGTGCTATACAACATTTCAGGGATGGACAGAAATGATGCTGTGTCCTTCTTTATATAATTTGACAGAGTAGTAAATGTAAATAGTGACTACAGCAACATGGATAGTTTGAATAGTGGAGAAAACCCTTTTCTTCTTTTCTCTTACATCTACAGTTTAAACCTACAAAACCCCGCAGAACAACTTTCTATGTCAGGTGAATCATTTTTGCTTTGACTCTATTTCACTCGCTCACTAAACTTCTTGATTAGTTATTCAAACATGACAAGGCTTATCAGTGGATTAAGATGAGCATTCTGTTGAGTGAGTCAACCTGATATGCTTGTCAGTTCCCCTCCTGTCTAGAATGTCAAATTTAATGAATATTCTGAAGCCTGGTAGGCTCTTTTGTGTGTTCTGCAAGGGAAAGTGTTCCCAAGGAGAATTTGTGCAAACCTTATTATGCAATGCATAGCACATGTGTACTTTAGAAATATTTAATTAAATGTTGAGTCAAATATTTCTCTGTCCTCTTTTCAGAAATAATAACGCTTCATTCAAACTTGGTAAATCTTTAGATGCATTTAGTTCCGCATTAGCATGTGAGCCTTTGGGGCTCTGAGCAAGGAAACAAGGGATCAACTGAAGTTGGAATTGAACGGCATTCACAACAAATTAACAAACCAATCGCTTTTAATAAAAATGAAGGACAATGTCTAGAAGCAAATATTTAATGTGGAATTTACTGTACAAAATGTAAGATTATTAATATTATGTTCACTCTTATGAAACCTTTTCCTTTTGCTAGATGCATAAATTAACCTTTAAGTTTTATTGCATTTTTATTTTATTTCACTTGTTACGGGCCCCTAAAAGTAAATAAACCTTAATAGTAAACAAGTATATTATAATCTCTTGCAACCTTAAATGTTTCAGACAGTAACCGTCAGCAGCTTTTATGTACGCCACATAGGCCATGTTTAGTACCAGAGATTTGATTTAGCTCAAAAGAGACTTGTACTACTCATCATCAACAACTGGTAACTAGCATAGGCTTCTACACTTAAAGGCATAATATGTAACTTTTACACATTAAAATGTCTAAAAACAACTAAACCTATGTTATACATTTTTGTTTAGTTGTGTACATACATTATTAAGTTGTTTTCAAAAATGTTCAAACCCAGAGAAATCTGTAATTCTGAACAAGGTAACAGTCCGTTACATTTGTTCCCCTTTCAATGGCATCATATACCCTTTGTGCATGTGTCAGTGTTGTGGTTGGCTGCCAGATGATGTCATAAATTGACTTGTCATTCTGTTTTAAGCCACATTTTCTACGATACACTTTTTTACATTTTGGTCGGTTTTAACTATATATGTTAACCCGATGAAGGATTTTAGTCATCAGACATCTGGATCTTAAGTTATCAGAGAAACAAGCTAAACTAGGGTTAGTGGCAGCTTGGCACGCAGTGCTTCCGGGACGTCCTGTGTCTGCCGAACATCGTCGGAGAATGTTTTTTTTTTTTAACATGAATCAGATTAATTCAGGGATTTAACCAGTTTTATTCACATGGTCCGTTTGTTTTGCCTCCTGAACGATGAACACTGAAGGAACTGGGACTAGCAGACTGCATTAACCGCAATAGTGGTGAAGACAACAACAATACAACATACATACATCATATTGTGGCAGGTATATACTAAGAAGCAGCAGCCCTGCACTATAACAGTACTTGTTTATAAATGCTGGTATTTGTAATGCTTATCTCTAGAACTTGTTTCATACGTCAGAGACTTGATGAGCCATTTCCCTCAAAGTGTCTCTGCTGACATTTCTTGTCACCTAAATCCAATCTGTTTAAATGTTACTGATATTCAGCTGAGTAGTGTATCACATTATGTCTTTCTCCTAATGACACTGCAGAAGTGCTCAAAACTGTCTGCTTTTTATTCATTTACAAGGAACAAGGTAAGTTGAGTTTTATTTGACAATGCCTTCCTTCCTATTTTAAGTTTTTATACTGTCATTTGGTAAAAAGCCCCGCAATATATCCTTCCTCACTGAAGCTCATAATGCGTGTTGACCCTGAAAGGTGTTGATTCAGGCTGGAGTTAGTAGGGGTGTATAGAATTACATTATATAGAGAGTTGTTTCTAATATTCTTTCCCCCTCCTGTTTTTAAATGGAAATTGACATAAATATAGTGCAGTCCAATACAAGACCACCACTAACTACAGCTTAAAAACCTTAATTAGACCATGTGTGTATTTATATCTGTGGTGAAAAGATACACACACATCCAAAATGCATAAAAAAAGAGGAGAAGGGCCCATAATTCTTGTTGGAACCTCAGCCATTCAACAACCCTCCTCCCTCATGCGTAAGAAACACCACAAACCCACAGTTAGGGGTCAAGCTATGAGCCAACTTGGTACAAAAACGAGTTGAATGGAGTTGAAAGTGAGCCACTGTATCTCTTATAACTAGAGATAAGTGCTACATGGCACTGTTCGAGGAGCAAGAGAATAATAGAGGCAGAGAAAAGGGCAAAAGAGAAAGCAACTGTATTAGTTTGGCCCTCTAAAAGTAAACAGCATGCAACATGGCTATGATGCAACAGTAGGAAACAAGAGGGTCACCACAACGTTGTGTTTCTACCCGTTAAAGAGACAGACAGGCCCTCTGCTGCACCATAGCACACCCTTAATCCCTTCAAGGTGTCTCTCAAAAGAAACAGAGACAGATAAATGAGGAGAAAGGTGTGAAAGGGAGGAAGGGATATACTGAGGAGAAAGGAAGAAACTGCTTTGCAATGGACTTTTTAATTCAACTTTGGAATTTGCCACAGGTGGGAGGGTGAGATTCATGCACTGAGGGACACAAATTATTTATTTAGAGTTGATTACAGTCATTAATATAGTAAAGGAGGAGAGAAAGAGACAGAGGGAGAGATAAATGAGTGTTGTTTGTCATCTACATTAATCAACCTGATCCCTGGAGTCAGAGCTGTGGGATGGAGGGAAGATGAAATGATGGGAGCTGCAGATGAAAAGACAAGGCAAAGGTTGTGCTGTGAACCTCTACATATTCCTAATCTAAAGCCCCAAACACAACCAAACAACCACCGTCAGTGTTAACACAATCAGTGACATTGCTAGCTTAGGGCTTACTTTTAATGAAAACAGGAAACCTTATTTGGTAAACTACATTTCATTTCATTATCTTGCCTGCTCTTTATACATTAACGGTTACAATTTCCCTTTAAAGAAAATCTTAATAAAATAGTTGATGTGATTCAAATACATATTGTATTGTGCATCCTGTACATAATTAACTTGTCGGCATCTTTTTCACAACTTTTCGTCAACTTGGTTGTACTTTGTTCCTTTGTCTAGGCAATGATGTTGTGCAGCATAGCCATCACAATGAATATGTCTGCATGCAGACAATTGTTGCAGTTGTTGTTGTTGTTGTAATCAGGTTTTTGGAGTATTATGTGTGTTTTGTGTTTGCTCATGGAAACATAATGAAATTGGAAAAGCCTTTTTGAGACAATTGTGTTTTATAAGGAGGGTGATAAAAGGAGAGCACATTATTAAAAGACTGAAACTGTTTTTTTTAGACAACTCAGAGCTAATGTGATAAGATAAAATAAAGTTGTATCTATTAACGATCAGATCTATCAATTCACAATGAAAAAGGTGGGGATGTAAAGAGAAAGCTAAGATGTTCATGTCTACAGAGCAGCACATTAACACATTTAACGTATAGCATGAAAAACTAGAATTACCTCACTGTTGTATGCCGTCTGCCAACCAGTCAAGTTGCAGTTTACATCAATATCTGTCCAGACTTATACAATATGTAGCCATGACAGATGACAATGCTTCAAATATGGATGTTGCTACAAAGAAGCTACACATTCTAATACGTGGATGCTTCACATACATATTCAACTGGGTAGCGCAGAAGATCTATACAATCACCACAGTCTTAAGGTGGACACCAAAGATTAGTGTCACCAATTCAGTATCCGACCAAATGTGAAACATGGTCACAATCTCCCCTTCTGTTCTGTGCTATGCCATTTAAAAATGGCCAGACGTGTTTTTGTAGAACATTATAATGACACACGGGTGAGGTTAGGATCCACATGCAGCACACCGGAAAACTGGCACAGTTGGTAATGACCTTTTTTTTTTCTTTTGTCAGCAGGAAACAAACACACACTAGCTGCCATGGCACTCTTGAATGCTTGGAATCTGAGTCTTTGATTGCAACAGTGACGCATGGGGCTTGAAGGAAGGTGTGCTAATACTTATACACAGTTCACATAATCCTGATAATCCAAAGTGATGAAAAAATTGGCCTGAAACACGTGAAAAACGAGCTGTGCCACTCTGCAGCTTTTGTCTTAAATCTTTTGCAACAAGATGGAAAAGTAAACTATGAATGAAAAAAAAAAAATGGGAACATTTGCTGTGCTGGCAACGGCAAGTGTGCGATTAAAAATTAAAGTCAGCATTTGTGCCTAGCAACGCTTTAGGCAAGCACCGATCCCGGACCCAAGCATCCTATGGGAGCGAATCAAATTTAAAAAAAAAGTAGAAAAGAGGAGAAAAAAAGAACATTTCCCTTGTTGGAAAAGTTGAAGAACTTGTAGCCTGGGGTATCTTTAAGTCTTTGTAGTGACTTCTCTGTGAACATAATTACATTAATATACTGAAGTCATAGCAAATACAAGCTGGAAGAGATAATCTTGCATTTAAACATGAGTAAGTGAGCCTTAGCAGACAGTTTATTAATTGACCTTATGCTTTTGCAAAAAAAGCCTAGTGCCAACGTACAGTACCTGATTTTAGGCAGTGTGGTGTTCACATTACTTAACTTACTACAGGTACATTAATGTTTCTTGCATTATTTTATTACTTTGCAATGCGCAATTACAAAGATTGATTTAACATATTCCACTATTTGCAGTTATTGAAAGCCCCCCCTGGATTTCAGCCTAGTGAATACAATGTAAACGTAGCATGGCAATAGTGCCTAAGGGGATGTAGTGGTGTACAAAATTGAATGCAAGTCTAGAAGGCAGCTTGGGCATTTTATTCTTTTATCTAAAATGCACACAGTTATAAGTTTGCTTTCCAAACATGAATAAAGGAATACTGAGTCATTGTCTTGACCTTGTGGCAGATTTTTCAACCATGCTGCACTCTGCATTATTCATGTTTTGAACAAAACAATGCAACAGAAAACCTTCTGTCAGCTTGCACTATTGCTGGTTGTAAACTGTAAACTTCTGTTTTGTAATTAAGCTTGACTATAACACTTTATTTAGGAAATACTAACCAATAAACTTTTTTGATTGGCCTCTGGGGCAAGTTGGTTGGATGGTTGCAAATTTAATAATTACTTGGACAGAACACAACAACCTTTCTTACTTCCTGACAATGCCATTTTGTGCAGATGTGAGGCTGAATGGTAAGACTGACAGTATATTGTTGCTTTATGACATATATAAAAGTGGTGTTTTCTGCTATCCTTGCAGTAAACATTTCACGCTCATAAAGACACATAAAGTCTTCCTTTTTGCCTGAAGGAGACACTGTTCTTATTTGACTTGCATTACCGAGCAGAATTTTTTTAATGTTTTAATGTCCTTTTATTTAACACAGACAAAAACAGATGGTTATTGTTCACGCTCATATAACTCCTCCTGATGCATAAACAGAAAAATAATTGTGTAACTTTTACAATGTTCATTCAATATGTACTTTATCAACAGATAAAACATTTCCCAGTGCCCAAAATGTGATGCAGATATAGATGGCGGACCAAATAAAACAAGGCCTTATGATAAAATGCAATCCAATAAAACAACACCACATACTATAACATGCCAAATTTAATCTACGCTTCAAGGACAAAGTCCAAAGAAAAAAAAAACGAACACTATTACCTACTACATTTAGTTGTATTATACTGTCTTATGTGTCTTTAATTTTGTCATCGAGTGTGTGTTAGAGAAATGGTGATTATGTGAGATATCATTAGTGCACTTCCAGTGATGAACACTTTTAATGTAGTAGAAAGTGGTTTGATTACTAAGGGGTTTATTAAAAAAAAGAGAAAAAAGGTCTACTTTATTTCAATGAACATCATCACAACCTAAAATCCTTTATTGTAAATGTTTGCAATACTAGAGGCAAGGAGAGCACTCTCATGCTTCAAGTACTATACGTCTGTCATTTTATTATTGTGTCCAAAAACCTGCACACAGTGTGAAGCTTACATTAGCTACAGTCATTGGTGCAGAAGGATAACTTCAAATAGTCTATTAAATCCATTCCTTACGGTAAACATAAAGTTACAAAGTGTAGCCAGGCAGCTAGTGTTTTTTGCATATCATTTTTTACTGTGAATAGTCTTGAGTGTGTTATTTTTCTTTGGGTGTTTCGTTTACTCTGCTCGCCTGGCACAGATACTCTCCAAACGCACCTGAAGCGCATCTCCTAAGACAGACGTCTCAACAGCTAAATGGACTATATTTATATAGTGCTTTTCTAGTCTTAACGACTACTCAAAGTGCTTTTACATAGTAGAGGAACCATTCACCATTCACACACATTGGTACACTGTGGCCGAGGCTGCCATACCTGCTCATCAGATAAACATTCACACACATTTACACTCAACATGGGACTGCAGGACCAGGGACGAACCACCATTGGTAGGCGACCGCTTCACACCTGAGCCACAACCGCCTACTGATAAGTGTTCTGGGGGTCAAGAGCGGGCGGATGGAGATGTGGACAGGGCCTGTGGTGGTATGGGGCTAGACGTTAGTTCGGAACTGCAGAGATACGCTTTGGGTGTGCGTCTGCTGGTCGACGAACAGTGGGACTGGCTTGGACAGCGCAGCTGGACCCAGGATAAAAGGGCAGGCTGTCGGACAGCGAGGAGTGCGTTGAGGATGTCTTTGGCAGATCCGCCCACTGGGCCCTGCACGGTCGCCCCGACAAGGAATAGTTGGCCAGTACTGGACAACACAGGTGCCACCAGCCCCCCTTCCCTGCCTATTGTCAGGATAGAGACTGTACCTTGTCCCGCTTTTGTTTCATAACCTAGGAATTATCCCAAAGAACAGAGTGTCTTCAAGCAGATCTTCGTTTTTATCTGTCTTCTCAAAGAAAGTGTACATTTGCTGAGACAATTTTTAAAACCAAACCAAACTTGACTGTGTGGGTGTATATCAATACTGGGGATACAAAGAACCTGAGTCCACTTTGTGACACATAAACATATGAACAAGCGATGAAAACAATATTTGCCATATTGCATATAAAAAGTATGAAGACAATTAGCCTTTGTGCAGTTAAAGTGCAATCATAAATACAACCGACAACAATAGTAGTAAATCTATGCCTTTATTGAGTCCTTGATGACCCCTTGAGTGTATCCCAGTTTGTTAATGCACAGCGCTATGTATTTTTAATTGCCTCATTAAAGTCATTGATTTGATCATGGAGAGGCAATATAAAATGAGGAAGACGTGCTGTCTGAACTTTGCTGATTGGATGAGGGAGGGAGATAAAACTAGACTAGTATATCTGTGTTCCTCAGCCAGCCAAATCAAGCCAGAAAGATCTCACTCTAGCTGAAAATGTGATCACTGTGAAATATGATTGTTATGTACATCATTTGTTTCTCAGAGGGGGATTTGCAAAGATGTAGATTTATAATTAGACCGTGTGTAATGGAACAATTGAATTTTATGCAAGGCTTTGCAAGTGCTCCGCACACTAATCAGAAACCAATTTTAACCGACATTCAACTGTTTAACTACTCGAGCAATGCCATGTTTCGGAGAATGAATGAAAACAAAATATGATTAAATTCTGTATATTCTTCAGTTATAAATCCACAAATCCACCAATAAAGAGTCAACAACAACGCATTACAGACTTTCTCTTGGGAAATTCATCCTACTTTTACCACAAATCATTAACCAGATTTTACTCTGTATGGCCTTTGCCTTTCAGTCCCCTAATTTCGCTGCATTGATAATCCACTTTTTGAGCTACATCAGCTGAATGCCAGAGAAATGAGGTGACTGATTCCACCTAGATAAAACGGAACATAATTAGTGTTAGAAGGTAAAGATAATGAAGTGATAAATGTAAGCCTGAGTTTAGGAGAAGGTAACAAGGTCAGCGGGGAATTCATTGGTTTAATAAGAAATGAGGTCCATGCATGATTAAAAAAGGGTGAGTGAAAGGTAAAAATGACACAGAATAGAATAAACAGAATAAAGGAAGAGGGGATGAGAAAGGGAGCAAAAACAAAAGATAAGGAAAAGGGCAAGAGAAAGACAGAGGGGAAAGTGTGTGAGTGTGTTGAATGAAAGATGAAGGAAGGGAGAGAGGGAAAGGTTGAATGCTCAAAGTCACTTTTAAAGTTGGAGGGGTTGTTTTTGTGGCAGGTACTGTATGAGTGAATGACCCTCTGTCTCTCACTTCCCAATATCAAACTTTTCAAACACACATGCAGATACACCCACAAGCACTTGTCCTTACTCTTCCCAAAATGCATTTGGCTTCTGCGGCTACAACTGTTCCCATAAAATAACACACAAGCACAAGGGTAATGAGTGCTACCAATACCTCTCCTGCTTAGGGAGAAAAAGAACATTCATTATCAGCACCATGCACTTCGTAAAATGAAAAGTCAATAAGACAGCCAGAACACAAACGCACAGGCTGTAATGACTGCCAGCTTTGCCAAGAGACAGACACGCAGGTAAAGAGCTGGGAAATGGGAAACACGTAGTGAACAGTAATTGAGCTGGTCAGTTTAAGCCCTTCTCAATATTATGCTCCTTGGTATTCTGAGCATGAAGCTTTACTAATGTTAAAAACCTCTAACATGAAACTATCTTCACCTGTTTTTACTGTATGTTTTGCTTTCTTGATAAAGCAGGCATTACCAACACATTTAAGTGGATTACTAATACACAGTAGACTGGTTAAACCCCGCCCGATCTGCCGGCGATTTGATCTCGCCCTGCAGCTCAGGCTGGAAACTTGTACTTTTATCTATCCTGCTTCCGTTCACAATTTTGCAGGAACCAATCACAAACTGGCTTATCTACCTGGTGCGCTATTTGCAGGTTTAATATGATGACGATAGAGAAGCGACCAAGCAGCTTTTTGTTTACATTCAACAAGCCAGCGAAGCAACTCGTTGATGCCGCTAACGCTGCTACGTCACCCGGATCGTTGGTCTGATTGGTTGAAGAACTATCCAATTGCGTACAGAATCATTTGAACTATGCCGGTTGATCACGCCTCTTGTGCAGAGAAAATACAGAGCAGACTCCCCAGACTAATGTTCAATCTTAAAAGATTGAGCTAGGTCTGGTGATAGCCAGACTAAATACACAGTGTTTCTGAGACGAAACATTGAGGAAAAGCTGTATGACACACAATTAATGGCACCATAGTTTTGTTCTCTAGTGGTTTCCAAGATGATGTGTTAGTCCAACATAGTTATACTATGTGTTGCAAAATAAAGCAGTTAGTGAGTTTTTAAAGGAGCGGTAAGAGACAACCTCTAAGTAGCAGTTTGACATAAGTGTTGTGTTATTTTATACCAGTAATTTACTTTGAACCCAAACCTTTTTTCAAGTTTGCTTAGCCAATCAGAACTGAATGAGGAACACCTCTGTTCCTGTCATGATAATCCCATGGCATGCTGTGTTTTCCTCCAGAGGATGCAGTTTCAAAACCACTAGACCGCCTCTAATGCGGAGACATCATCACCTAGGCGGGTGAAAGGGTATGGCTTCAAAACTCCAAGTTCACTTATCATCTTTATGGGGGGCCATTCAGAAGACAAAGATGACAGGTTCTCACTCACATTAACGAGCTGACAGCGACGGAGAGGATGAAGAGGAAGAGAAGGGATGGGGGACTGAAAGAAAGAGAGTGAGAGCAATAAAACTGAGATGGGAGGCCCAAGGCCAACACATGCACTCAGACCCTCTCTGTCGTAAGATGGGCCCTCAGGGGGACACAAGGTGAATATAGAGGAGTGCATATGTGTGTTTTCTACCTGACTTATGAAATGTAGTTGAGTATGGAAGGCTGTGAAACACTCCATAAACAAGTCTTTTTAATCAACACAATGGAGAGCACCATCATGCAGAATTTCTGGCTATGGAATTTCTAAAAGTTTACCATCCATCAGTTACCTTTTGATGCTGACATGCATTACAGTACACCAGCACCTAACAAGAATGAGCAATGTGGAACAATGTTCCCTCCAAGATGATATTTTGTTGACCTACTCTATGTCTAATAATTTACATTGACCAATAAATCAGATTGACCTCAAGAAAAACTTTAAGATAAGAGCTTGACAGGTTTTTTTTTTCATTTTGTCCCCAGATGCAGAGTTTTTAACATAGCACATGGCTCTTTCTATTACCCCTAGATTTCAGTTCAGCTGAAAATAGAATTTATTTTACAATCTATTATGTAATAAGCTGTCAGTACACCAGTATCTTGGTATTCTATGTAAATGTACAATCTAAACGTTTGGTGGCATTTCACCTTTCCATAACACTGACCCTGATGATCCTGTACCTCTTGTATGAGCTGTACGAGCTGTTCCTCTGTCGAGTCTCAGTGGTGAATACTAATGAGGGGTTTACTGAGGTGGAACGTTTCTGCTTCCGATGTGGCAATTGTCTGCTGAGGAGGAATAACCGTCTTACTTTCAGGATTTCTGAGTATCCCCATGAGGATTCTGAAGAAAGAGAGAGGAGTGTGTTTGTGTGTGTGTGTGTGTGTATGTGTGTGTGTGTGTTTGTGTGTCTGTTTCAAATGTGCTGCTGTAGCACATTTAAAAGTGGCAGAGAGGCAACAGGAGGCAGTGGCAGGAGGAGACAGGGATTTCTGGAGCCCAATAGAAGAAGCTCCCCAGGAGGATTCATTATGTCTCATCCCATCCCATCAGCCAGCCACTAAGTCTTTAGTGAGTTTGTTTGTGTGTGTGTGTGTGTGTGTGTGTGTGTGTGTGTGTGTGTGTTTGCATGTCACAAGTGGTTATTGATGGAACTCCTACTTGCTTGGCAGGTTTCCCTGTGTCTGGGGAATCTCAGCCCATAGTTGTGGCTCCTGCGTGGATATGTGTGCAAATATGAGTGTGTGACAGAAAGTATAGGTATGTGTGCAATTTGCGTTTATGGGAGCATAAGTGTGACACAAAGGGAACATCAGTAAGAAAATTCAGTATTTATATGCAAGTGTAACTTCAACATGTGTGCTGTCACTAGAGCGTGACTCTGTGTCTGACCGCACAAGTTAGGTCACTCAACACTCCTCATCCGTCATCCTGTAGCAGCCTGACTAAGTTGGCTGCAGTAGGCTGTCTGGCTGTCTCGTTTTAAAACACACTGATTCAGCCGACTGCAAGATCGGCACGCAGACACACACTCACTCAGACACACATAAGCATTAAGGTGCTTTTCTTGGTGAGGAAAGCAGCTTTAGGGAGTTTTAACAGCAGGAGGTGAGCTGTCAGGGATTTCAAACCTTCAAAGTGTCAGAACGGGAAAGACTGTGTGCATATGAAGACACTAGAAGTGCTGGGCCAGCCTACAGGAGATGAATGTCTATGTTTGCATCAAACGAGAATGAGGTGGAGCGAAGCCTTCTACCTGAAAATACTATTCACCTCACCTGTCAGGTTGTAAATTCTACTTGGCAATGATCTTCTATACATCCTGAATTCAGACGTCACCACCAAATACATAAAGTCAGTTCTAAGGAATTCTAATTTAATTCATTCAACCAAAAGAACAAATGTGTTTGCTCATTTTATGATGGCAACTTATAAAGAACCAAGCATGTTTACGATACATGCTACAAGTTATCTCGATGACTCCGAAAGCCAATCCATCCAATTTGATTTGTCATACTGTTTTTCATTGGTGATTCAAAGTCTTTTAGTTTTGTAATATGAATAGCTGCTGACTTGAGTATTCAAGGAGTCAGGTGGGAAGTGGATAATTAATTGTAAATATGCAAATGTTTTCAGTAAGAAAGTAGTGAAAGGCTGAAATACACCGAGAGGGAATTTAATGCGTCATGTTTAATTTCCAAACGCAACCACACAGTCACACACTGGAAACATTTTATGGCTTGTCAAATTATATCTGAAAATGTTTCTGACTGCATCAATAAGCAGCCAGATCAAACCAAAAGAGAACAACATATCATCATACCTAAACGGCATTATACAGTCCCTCCAGAAAAACGCGATTATGCGATCGCAGAATTCAATGCATAATCAGCCAAAGTCCGCATATTAATGCAGGGGCCGCATTTTTTCAAATACGGCGCACTTTCAAAATATGCGGGGCTTGCATGATTTCATAATCCCCGCATTTTCGTTGCAAAAAAGTCACATATATCTCAGCAGAAAGTTGAAAAATGTTGCGTTTACTTCACACAAGAGCAGCCATTTTCCCCTGTTGCCATGGGAACGTTATGAAGTGACGTAATTTCACCTACTGAGAACACTGTGTTGGGGGAATCACTTCTTTTCTCTTTTTCATCAAACCGCAGTTTTTGCAAGTTCCCGCAATTTTTGCAAGTTCCCGCATTTTCATCGCATAAAATGGCATAAATATCCCGCATATTCCATCGCATTTTTTAAGAAAACGTGCCGCATAATCAAGGATTTTTGCCCGCAACAATCACAAAAAAACTCCGCGTTTTTCTGGAGGGACTGATTATAGTTAGATTTCCAAAGACACCAGGGCCGATTTTAGGATCTGACCTTTTGGGGGGGGGGCTCAGCCATAGTTCATAGTAGTTAAGCTAGGGGGGTCCGGGGGCTGTGAAAAAAAAAAAGGCAACTACAAAGCATGATTATTGCAGCACATACCCAGGGGTGTCGGAATGGGGGGAGGGAGGGGACTGTGTACCCGGGGCCCTTATGTGAGGAGGGCCCAAAATGATGCTAGAATGAATAGCTGTGGATGCAGGGAGGGGCCCATAGGAAATGCCTTTCTACAGGGCCCAGAATTTTGTGCTAAGCCCCTGCACATACCTTGAACTGGTAAAATAAGCCTTAACATATTTTAAGACAGGGTTATACGTGTTTTTTCTGTTCATTTTCAGTTTTTTCATTTACATCTTTGACAGAAACTGATATGGTTATACAGCTAAATGATGAATAATATAATCTATTAATGCCTCTGAACCAGATGGGGAAAATCCAACATATCTTTATCTTAAGAGCCTGGGCCTACTAATAAAAGCATTTACTCTAATACAACTACATTATATGATAAATAAGACATCAATAAATCTGAGAAGACCAACTTTAATGATGAGCCATAAAATAATATTATGCAATACAGGAAATAAATCAGAGGCCAATGAAAAACAAACAAACATGTAATGCATGTAAATATAATGTGAATGGAATATTTTAAGTGTTTTAAGTGTTTTTGTCCGTACAATATATGTCCACTTTCTCACCTCGGGTCTCATTTATAAACGTGGCGTACGCACAAAACGGGACTGAAAATGTGCGTACGCCACTTCCCACGCAAAGGTAGTGATTTAAAAAACGGTCCTCCACGCAAACTCTGAACCATGCATACACACATTTTGGAGACTGAATAGAAATTGGCGACGCAGATGGTGAGGTGATGAACTGAAGTCAGACTGCAGAAAGTAAATGGGAATAACAATTACTGTAATATTTTCAAGAATCAATGCCATCGCGCACATTTTTTCACTCCATATCATCCACGTTATCATGAAGATTAAATCCAGCAGTGTTATTTTGGGATTGTACTGAATGATAAACACATCCAACTCAAATCTTAAAGGTATAATGGAGGATTTTAGCGCTAGAGGCCGAGGGAGACGAGGTCAGGGCATGGGCGCAAGAGCCAGCACCAGCCGAGAGCGGGGAGAAGGTGGTCGGGCTAGAGGCCGCAGAAAGCTAAAACTACCTAGGGACGAGCACGTACAACGGCCTTACGTAAACATATCAGCAGAGTGATTGACAACTAGGAGGACCAATAGTCTTGATGATCCACCCGGAAAAAGAAAATCCTCCACTATACCTTTAAATCACAATTCGTTCTTAATATTTAATTGGCGCTGTCTCACCGTCACATTGTCTGCTACGGAGCACAGAAGGAGGGATGGCCCAAATGCATGGAATACAGGATATCATCAAATACCCTAGCATTAGATAACTTCAGAACACAGTGTAAATAACTAAATATCTGTCTTTATTACTGTGCATATATCATCAAATGTCAAAGTCTGAAAATACAGTCGTTAAGCTCCCGCGCAATCATTACATTTAATGTCCGAACTTGAATACTGTTTGTGACTAAACCTGCATGAAGAAAAGTGTGTTTGCCTATTACACTTTCTTTCGTCTTCAAATTGTATCTCGGGGTGGGGAATACTACTAGTTGATGCTGTGATTTTGGCAAAGTGTCTACAATCAGAGATTGTTGTAAACAAACTGCGGTGACCCCCCGTGTGTAATGCTGCATGATGGCCCTGCTGGCACTGCAGGAGGACTACGCTAATGGAAGAATCAGGAGATAAAGAGACTTCAGGGACCATGACTGGCTAATATGCCAATTTATATTCCCTAAAGCTGAGCTCTTGGATCTATGTACTGAATTGGGTCCAGTAGAGAGGGCAACGCACCGGAACCGTGCCACCAAATATAGGTACTCGCCACTCTGGGGGCAACCGGCTGTTTGCAGAGAGAAATGGTAGACAGTGTTTTTTTTTAAAATAAATATTATATATAATCTTCAACTTTATCACTGAAGCTTGTTTGGATATAATATATAGTTCTGTTAAATCTTATTATATATCAAAGCTGTCCCTGAGTGCCGTAATGCCTGCCGTTTTGGACGTATTATTAATACATGTAGTTATCGATCAGGTTTCCTTACACTGTGCAAGAACAGGCCAAAATATAAATAAATTTGCAGTAATTCCTGAACTTCTGAGAAGTTTTTTTGCTTTTTCTCCGCCAGTCGTCATGATTCGGTGTAACAACTGCCAGTGTCATTCATATACTTATCAGCATTCACGAGGCGCTTTGCATTGACTAATTATGGTTAAAAATGGGCGTGTACAGGGCGGGATAAGAGGCTGATCCACGTGCACACACTTGTAGGTCATCTCTGATTTATAAAGGGAACATTGCTTACAGGTGTGTGTACGTACGGTTTTATAAATCTGACTTTTTTTTGGCGTATGCCATTTTGAGCTTTTGGGCATATGTACACTTATAGTAAGGATGCTACGCACAGTTTTATAAATGAGACCCCTGGTTCTTCCAGGTCCCTCTCTTTATCCTCTCTCTCTCTCTCTTTCCATCCTGCTCTCTTTCTCTATCCCCCTCCCTCCGTCACTGACAATCACAAACAAAACATTTTGTAATCAACTAGAAAATAATCTTCAAATAGAAGAGAAAACAAAACACAGTGATCCTTATATATATATATATATATATATATATATATATATATATATATATATATATATATATATATATATATATATATATATATATATATATATTTCTTATAGGCTACCTAGCCATTTTCTCACCTTGTTCATCTTGCTCTGCTCTCTCTGCCCTTCTCCCTCTCTATTCTCCTCACTCCTTTGTGCTGTCAACCAGAAGGCAAATGTAATCAACTAATCAACAGAGAATGTATCATGTAGGCTACCAAAGGTTACAAATTCACCTATGTATAACATATGTGAGTATGGGGTTGCTGTTCAGTGCAGTGGGATAATGTTAAAGGCTTATCTTATACTTTCTCACCTGAACCTGGCTGTTTTCTTTAAAAAAAAGAAACGTATATCCATCTATGGGGAAATAAACTGTGGGTCAGGGTTTGTTGTCCCAGTGGGGGTGTCTTGTTTGTGAACACTTTAGAAAAGCAGATAAACAGCAGGAATTCCAATCATGTCAGATTGGCCTTCAAAAAATAGATTTTTCATTTGTGGTAAATATTACAGTATGAAAAAGCTAATAGGAAGTCAATAAAACCGATCAATATCAATAGTCAACTGTCATGGTTTGTACTAGTTCAAAAGAACAAACTCTTGCAAAGGCAATTAAGTTGTACAATCCATGTGTTAAACAAGACTCTTCTCTAACATTGAAAGGCCACAGTTAAAACACAGGAGGAGCTGATGCTGTTTTCTATGATGACGAGGATACATACAGGAATCCATAAAAAATATACCAATATCTCTACAGTCCAGAATGAATACAGGAACAATACATGATTGGTAAACTCACTCAGACTGCATACTGCATTCGCTTTCCCAAATGACATGCATGTTCAACCTAAACTGCACATGTCCAGTCATATTCTAAGGAAGTTAATGGAATTTCAGCATGACTACTAGCCTAAAGAAAAACAAAATCTTTGGGTTCCAACCCTGAGGAAATGTTCAGAGGCTTAGTGCTGACCTGTGGGTACTGAACGTTTGTAATAAAGAGGTTAAAAAAGAAACAATCTTAAATTCCAACCAGAAAGGAACAAAGGCTTACTGCTAACTCCGATTTATATTTAACCTACTCTGAACTCCAACAACTGCCATCATAATCTTGGTGTCTCTGTCACTAACCCTTTGTCTCTGCAACTCACCTCGCTAGGATGCACTAAACGCCACTGCCCAGTTTTAAGTACACATCTGTACCTGTCCTCTACAAGTCAGTCATTCTAATATGCTTTTTAACAGCACCAAGCCTCTTTCAAGTTTAGTTTAATCAGAATGATGTCATTTACATCTAAATCCTTCATCGTGTTATAATCAAACATGATGTTTTTCTTTTATGGCTGGTTATACTGCCATTGTTTTAGTGTCATGCTAACAGTATGCAGTTATGTGTCAGTTGAGTGAGCCCTCAAGCCTTTTTAATTTTTCTTTTAAATTTATTTAACAAAACACAATGTGAAGTAATTTCATACATGCATTTCAATCCTCATATTTTAATTCCTTCACAAAAGGACAAAACAGACAAAACATGCAAAAACCTAAAATAAAACAAAATAAGCCCTAAAGCCTTAAAAAAAAAAAAAAAAACTTAAACGGCCTGTCTGATGTAATAAAACTGAAACTGTTTTTTTACTGAACACTGGTAACATTGAGCCAGCTGTTACTGGACCAAAACACTGAGCTTTATTTAAAGTGCCCCTTCACTTAAAAAAATGTGCTGTTCTTATGTTTATGTCCCCTAACATGTCTGACCTTGACTATAATGAATTGCATCTGTGCAAAGTGTGTCACTAGAGAGGTGTTTTCACTTTCCTCTCCTGAAGGTGGAGATTTCTGTGCACTTCTCTGAAATCTGAGATTTAAACGTGTGCAGGGTGAGCTTGATAAGGTATGTCACCAATCTGTGATGGCCCTGGGCCGTATGACTACCTGTTTTGGCTTGTGTCTGTCTCTTTCAGGTACCTGCTTGATTGGCTCCTCCCACCTCATTAGGGGATTGTCCTCACCTGCAAGGAGTCTATAAAGCTGGGTGATTCTATGAGGGCTGGTCTCACTCTCCCTCCAGTCATCCTGGTGCCATGCTGGCACCCCAACTTGGTTTCGTGTTTGGTTTCCTTGTGTGTAGATGAATACGTGTTTACATTAAAGGTTAGGTGAGCATTTACTTTCCCATAGCATCCAACACCCACAATACACTACTGATTACCGACATCACATACAGTAGTTTAATTTAGTTTAGTTGTCTTTATTAAAGTTACTTGTTTATTTAACTCCCTCTTTTGTTATGAACTTAAAAGAGTTGGGCATAACAAATCCGTAAACCAATCGCTGTCTAGGAAACACTATTCGACAGGGCAACGATTTGGACACAACACCGGCCAAGAAACCTGAAACCTCCTGCTCAGAGCGGACTGGCAGTACAGACAGCAAAAACACACTATCAACATTTGTCAGCGACTGCCAGTTAAAGTACACGCTTGCAAGATAACAAACGACATAAAATATGCTAAATACACTTACCATTCTGATATGTCTGCTAGTCGCCAATTTTAGCACACATCAGACAACTCATCTGAGTCTAGGTCTGACTGCGGGCCAGAGCGGCCAAACTATAGTTGCAGACTAACAAGCTAACGGATCTCAGCAAGCAGGCCGCCACGAGACGGCCATTCCGCCACCCACTGTCTGAAACAGGCATGAGGCTCAAACATGTAAACCTTGGCTGAATATCAAATGTTTCTAGTCATCTAAACGCATGCTGCTCTTTTACTGGTTGCTAGAATGTAGTCACCGAACGAGTTTCAACCAAGAGAGAGCACCAGCACGGTGGGCAGGGCAAGGCCAGATCGAGGTTGATGGGCTTCCATCCACTTTTCAGACTTGTATTTGACTTTTTATGAAGGTAAACAATGGTAAACAAAATATTGATCATAACAAAGTAGTTTTACGTACTTTAAAATGTGTCTGGAATGGGACTTAAAGTTTTGTTTATATAGCTTGATAGTTATACATTCATCAGAGCTCCACCATAGAAACTATTGTCCTTGTTGAGTCTCATACTCAGCTCTACCATCAAGACTACGTTTTATCACCTCAACACTAAAACCAGAGGACAACTATTCCTTTCTCGCTCAATTACTGGAATCCGGACATTGCAGTATTTCCCTCCAGATTTGGTAAATGTAATGATCTCTTCTCTATTCTAGCTCACAGATTCACCCAAAAAACTGAAACACTTCTGCTTTAAGCAGAACCAAGATATTTTGACGCATCACACTGACCCAGATCTCTCTCCACTGATCATCAGGAAGAAAAACACATGGTGTAGACAATTTAATGAAGCCATACGGTACACACAGAATTTTCTTGCTTATTCTTCAGGATTTCCACATTTCTATCTGATTAGTTAAAGATCTTTTCATTCAGGTTCTTTAACTTGTTTCTGGTTATTGAGTCCTATAAGAATATGTCATATTATACATGTCACACGTCCTCTGAGTGACGTCTTCTGTAAGACACTGGGCCCTCGCAAATCCAATGAGAGCTTGGAAAAATGATTTTGTTTAGAAAACAGCCTGGCTGTCAGCCTCAGTGAGATACACTAATGGAAAAAGATAGCATTTTGCTTGGTAAACAGATGGAGGTAAAATGCATTTAGGAATCCAAGCACAAACAAAGCAATATAACTGACTGTCTTGGAGAAATGATCCGGTTTGGAGATTGTTTTGAAAGAAAATGTTTACTGCCAATGTAGTACATGTGTCTTTGTATGGTGTGTGTGTGTGTGTGTGTGTGTGTGTGTGTCTTACCCACGGTTAGCTGACCAGTCAGTTGTCCCTGATCATTCCTAGCATTGACAGTCACATTTCTGTCCGACTGAAGAATCAATGGACTGTCCTAAAGAGAGAGGAAGAGGAAGAAAGATGATTAAGACAGCACGTTGTATATTTCTTACAGTCTCACAAACAAATCCATGCATACTGATACACGTTTTTTGCTGTACATGTGCTCTCTGCTTTTTTTTTTTATTCCCCTGTAGCCCCTACATTACCCTCACCCCTCTGAGCACCAGTCAATACAGCCTTAAACGTGGGGTATACTCGCCGCAGCCGACCTGTCGAGCGCCAGTGTGACGTCATGGGAGAGCCGTAACTGTTTATACTCGTGTGTGGTGGTCACAACACTAGTTGCAGTCTTCTCCTGAACAGAGGTGGCGCTAATGAGGAAGGCTACCAACTTTGCTATTTCTACGGACTAAAAGAAGAAGAAAAAGGTAAACAACAGCAGAACTGGCAGCAGCATTGACATCAATGCTTCGATTTGATTCAATGACCTACTTCGTCGGATCAAGCCTTTCATTCGCCATAAAAGAACTCATCTTAACCCAGTAAGTTTACAAGAGAGAATTGCAGTCACTCTGAGAGTCCTGGCATCCGGTTGCCCTCAAGCTCGTTCATGCTTCCTGTTTCCACTTTGTCGCGTGCCGCTGAAAAAATTAGAGTGGTTTAACGCCCTCTGGCCGCGCACTCAAAATCCTGGCGCGCCAGCGAGATCTACGTCATTTTGACGCCACATTGCCGCGCGCCAGCTCGGCTACGCCTTTAGCATGTATCAACCTTCACAGTTTACACTTGACTCCCTCTTTTCTGCCTGTCTGAGATACTCTGCATTTAATTTGCATAATCTATTCAAGACAGCATCCTGTCTGTGAGTATGTTTGCTTGTTGTAGTTGTGTGTCTGTGTGTGTGTATGTGCACACAAATGCAATTTTTATCAACATAAATGAGCTAAATGCAACTGTGACCCTGACCTCTGCTCTCCACTTCAGAATCTGATTGAGCCACACACCACACACAATGGTTTACATTCAGTGGATGTGTATTGCAATGAATGCTAACCCCATGTTTGCCCTTTTCATATTAAGTTCCAAACTCAACCTCTCTCTCTCTCTCTCTCTCTCTCTCTCTCTCTCTCTCTCTCTCTCTCTCCCTCTCTCTCTCTCTCTCTCTCTCTCTCCCTCTCTCTCTCTCTCCCTCCCTGTCCCCCACCTTCCTCCCAGTAAGCAAAACCATCCTACTCACAATCTAAACCAGCTTTCCTTTCCGTTCTCTTTCCCTCTTTCATTATAACTATACACAGTTTTCTTTGTATTATCTTTCCCTTCACTTCTCTCCCTCTCTCTTTTAAATTGCTTATTTGTTTTGGCGGCGTGAAATAAATGTCTCACAGGTGACCCAATTTCTCTGTTGATTTCCCCAAATTAATATCTTGGTCTGAATTCTAAATGAGAATTGTGTTTAAAAATTGAAAAGTCGTTGATCCGTTGCAATGGAAAAATCCTCTTTTTTCCCTTTTCCCCTCGTTCCTTCCTCTCACACCCTCTCTCTCTGTTTTGCTATTTGTTATGGATGGATATTCATTGTTTTGTGGTCTACTTACGCAAGTCGAGACCAAATTTATAATATGTCACACCTGTCTGTGCTCTATTTCGGGGCGCTGAGGGACTCCAAGGGATAACTCGAGCTGATCACAAACATAAACTGCCGCACAAGTGTGAGGAACACACAGAAAACACGCAGTAACAGCATATACAACAAAAGCAGGGACAAACAGAACTACACAGCATACACACATACACATATTCTCGATGTGAACACACACATACAAACACACACACACATACACACACACACCCACACACACACACACTAACATCCAAATGAGCTCAGTTGCAAAGTCGTATACATCGCAGCCTTGGTGCACATACACACAGACATACACCACCCACTCATACAGTCAGGTAGCAAACACGCCAAACAATAAATGGGTGCTCCACATGGTTTATTTTGCATTGCCTCTCTCATCTGCATCATAATACACGTATGCTGGATGAATCTTTGTCAACGGGGCGTGTGATAGGCTTCACTATATTATCTTTCCACTCTGTTTAAAGCGATGGGCGCTCTGTAAAGCATGGCAGATGTGCTTCAAATAATTCCAGTTCAATGGGCAGTGTGCATGAACAGGACTGATCCCATTCATTTAGTCCAGAAGTAGAACCATGGATGGAAAATCGTATTTGATTAAGCACTAGTATGCAAACGCATGGAAATGAGTGCTGTAACTAATTGCTGCATATTAAACAAATGTCTATTTATAAATCCGCTGATTGAAGACAAACAATATGACTGGTGGTGCTTAAGTGAAACGTACTGTAGGAGCAGGTAACAATAATGGCTTCTCCTCCTTAATGAGATATTGTCGATTCTACCTGAAAGCTATCAACAATAATCACAGTGTTCACCATCAAGTGCAAAATCAAAAGCTCCTTATCACATTGGTTACCATTTTTTTTTACATATATATGACATATTGCATTCAGAACAAATTATATGTCATCACACAATAGAATGGATTATGCTGTTTGCTTTATTTACACTCATGCTGACACAAGATAAACCTGATTTGATTTGATTTGATTTGATTTATTGGGATCGGGATAGCCCCAGCTATTCTTCCTGGAGTCCACCCAGAACTTGGTCAGCTATACATTGCCATGCGTAGTTACATTAAAAACAACCAACAAACAAAACAACATTCAATACATCGCAGGAAGAAAAACAACCAAAATAATACGACAAAACAACATTCAATTCAGGACCTAATTTCAATTATTTACAGAATGTAGAGATGAGATTATAACATTGATCACTGCTAGTCAGACCAAGCAAACACACATATAAAACCCTCAATGAGACTTTCATTGCATTCATTGAGTATTAGCAAATGCAGAGAACTGCTCAGCAAGGAGACGTTCTTTAAGTACATTTTCTATTTTCTTGAATGACATGACTGGGCATTGTGTTCCAATTAATCATGGCTCTACGGTGTTTTTGCCTTTGTTTGTTCGTACCTTAGGTAATGTGAATCTGCCCTTTGTGATGCAATCTATTCAGACATCGGTAAGTCCGTTATAAAATCAGTCATTCTCAAGTGGGCAGTCTTCACTCTAATTGTGGAAAATAAAGTGATGTGTGATGGTTTTTTTTTTACGCATACTCTGCATTAATCAACAGGCAATGTACACTTATGGGCTTGGTGCTCTTTGGTTAGTTCAGGACTTGTTCATACAGTTTGAAGAATAGTGCCGTAGACACTGGCTTTATAATTTATAATTAAAAGCTCTTGTATACGTTGACAATATATATTTGTGAAAGTTGACTTGTAAAGAGATGCTGCCTATATGCCTTTTCAGCTAGTTTTCTGCGACATTAAAGGTTCATTTCTCACCATGAAAGCTCTGATCTTCAGTGATGTTTGAAGTTTCCACATTTTAATATTAGTTTGATGTTCATCCTTTTGGAGTTATACTGAAAACTTTTTTGTACTGAAGAATGGTACAGTAATCGTTTCATGTCTTAGGCATGAATCTGTCAGATGATGCATAAATCATCTTTTACATTGTTTGATGCAAGAAATCCAATAAGTGATGGAATTATAGAACAGTCTATGAAGTGCATGTGTGTGTGTGTGTGTGTGAGCAAAGTTTTTACTGTGTGTAACCTGGCTGTGTATTGTGAATTTGTAACAGGCTACCTCAGATAAGCCTCAACACCATCCAACACCACGCTCACACGAGAATGATGCATAAGCGCACTGATTAAACAATGCAATATGAAAGCACCCTAAAGCATTTCCATATAAAACACATCCCACATTTCGACTCAACTAGCCTATGTTACTGCATATGCATTATAGTAATATAATTTAAGTGAAACGAAATATCCTCAGGCACCCACAGGGAGACAATTAAAACAACCCTATTGAAAGTTCAAATTGAAAGACAGTTTAACAATGAGAAACAATTAACTAGATTCAAAACTACATTCAAATACCATTCAAAACTATTAATTTGGGGATATTTCTCAAGATAAGTGTTACATTAAGATTGGCTTTCCTGACTCATCTCTCACCTCTGCACAGCTGGTCAATCGCTACACAGAGAAATTGACCGGAAAATTAAAATCCTTGAATATGCTAAATGCATTCGGTGACAACGGTTGTACTGGTAGCACCAACGGATAATTATTAAAAAAATAATTCAAAATATGGTTTGGTGAGCACATGTAACATTTCCTCACAAGTAAAATACATTATTTGTGATGTTTACTTTGTGCTCAGTTCACTTCTCTGTTTATCTCCCTCTCTCCGCTCTCTGCGTTGTCCATCTGGCTTTTGTGTTTGGAGTCTCGCTCATAAATCTCCCCTCATCATGTGAAATGTGCAGAGAGGCACAAATAAATACACTAAAGGCACACACATCATGCTCTCTCCTGTGATCTGACACAACATACACCACGGTGCCATTAATTCAGTTAATTGTTTAATTTTACTTTGATTATAAATACAGGCACAGAGCTGCCAGCCTGAGGTAGCCAAAGTAATTAGTCAGGTAATAATAAGCTGTGGACTAGCTCATCATCACAGCCTCCAGCCACCAGTACAGATGGGTCCTAATAACAGCTTTCAGCTTGCCTGTCTCACTGTCTGTCTAACTGACCGCCTGTCTGACTGTCAGCCTAAACAGGTCTGGACTGAAGGTTCATAAGTTATGTGCTTGGTTATTTGTCTTTAGTCATCACTCTAATAACAGCTTTCAGCTCTCCTGTCTGTCTCTCAAGCTGTCTAACTTTATACAGTATCCATCTCAACAGCAATGTACTCAAGCCTTATTCTAGATACATTTAGTTGATTCATCTTTGCCATCAGCCTAATAACTGCTTTACGCTCGCCTGCTTATATGTGTTTATATTGTGATTGCCTGTCTCACTGATTGTCTATCTTGATCTAAATGGCATGGATACATGCTTAACAGGAGATATTTTTAGCTGTCAATTTAACAAAAAAGATTTTAGCTCTCTAATCCCTGGTCTCTCTAATTCTCCCCGTCTCTCTTACTGTCCAAAATGCCACAGTCTCTCAAACCAGTCTACCTGTCTGCCGGTAGGTTGACCTTGTTAGCAAACAACTGCTTATTTACACATCAAGCAGTTACAGAGCAACATTATCATTTACCCCAAATCAGAAAAAGTTGGGACAGTATGAAAAACACAAATAAAAAAAGAAAGTAGTGATTTCTAAATGTACTTTGACTTGTATTTCATTGCAGACAATGTGAACACAAAATATTTCATGTTTTGTCTGGTCAACTTAATTTCATTTGTAAATATACATCCTTTCCTGTCATTCAGACCTGGTTGGGACAGGAGCAATTAAGGGCTAGTAATCAGGTAAATTGGTTAAATAATGATGTGATTTGAAACAGGTGATGTCAACAGGTGATTGTAATTATGATTTTGTACAAAAGCAGCATCCAAGAAAGGTCTAGTCCTTTAGGAGAAAAGATGGGCCGAGGATCGCCAGTTTTCCAACAAATACGTGGGAAGATTATTGAAATGTTTAAAAACAATGTTCCTCAAAGAAAGATAGGAAGACATTTGCTTATTTCACCTACAACAGTGCATGACATAATTAAAAGATTCAAGGAATGAGGAGGAATTTCAGTGCGTAAAGGACAAGGGCGCAAGCCTAAGCTGAACAACCGTGATCTCTGATCCCTCAGGCGGCACTGCATCAAGAATCATCATTCATCTATAAGCGATATCACCACATGGGCTCAGGACTACTTTGGCAAACCTTTGTCAAGTACCACAATATGTAGTTACAGCCACAAATGCCAGTTAAAACTGTACTTTGCCAAATGGAAGCCCTATGTTAACAGTGTCTAGAAGCGCCGTCGACTTCTCTGGGCTTGGAGGCATCTGGGATGGACCATCACACAGTAGAAACGTGTACTGTGGTCAGATGAATCAGTATTTCAGGTATTCTTTGGGAGAAATGGACACCGTGTGCTCCAGACCAAAGAAGAAAAGGATCATCCAGACTGTTACCAGCAACAAGTCCAAAAGCCAGGATCTGTCATGGTATGGGGTTGTGTCATTGCCCTTGGCAAAGGTAACTTGCACTTCTGTGATGGCACCATTAATGCTGAAAAGTACATAGGATTTTGGAGCACAATATGCTGCCTTCAAGAAGACATCTTTTCCAGGGACGTCCATGCATATTTCAACGAGATAATGCAAAACCACATTCTGCACACATTACAAAGTCCTGGCTGCAGAGGAAGAGGATATGGGTACTTGACTGGCCTGCCTGCAGTCCCGATCTGTCTCCAATAGAGAATGTGTGGCGCATTTTGAAGCGCAAAATGCGACAACGAAGACCCGTACTGTTGCCCACCTTAAGACTTGTTTGCAGCAAGAATGGGACAAAGTTCCACCTGAAACACTTCATCACTTGGTGTCTTCAGTCCCTAAACGTCTTTTAAGTGTTGTGAAAAGGAATGGCAACATTACAAAGTGGTAAATGCTTTACTGTTCCAACTTTTTTTGCAAGAACCAAAATAGGAATTTTGTTTTTTTTGAAAAAAAAACAAACAATAAAAATCATGAGGAACACATTAAATGATGTGCTGTTGTATTGTCTGCAATGGAATACAAGTCAAAGTACATTTAGAAATCACTACTTTCTTTTTTTATTTGTGTTTTCCATACTGTCCCAACTTTTTCTGATTTGGGGTATTTGGAGTGTCTTGCCACCTAGTCTCACGCTGCGAGACCTACTGTATCTCAGTGCTGTGTCAGCATTGG